>CM037787.1:43750540-43800540 GCA_021229015.1 Solen grandis | reverse complement strand
CACATTTAGAGCACGAATTGTCACATTATTACGAAAGCCTAATTAACACTAGACAAGACATAACATTTATATGTTTAAATTCGTGTCTATTTACCTTGTTTTTCTGAGATGTGTCTGTAACATTTTAGCACACAGACACAGGATCACAGCAAGGCAAGCCACTGCAGGCACGACGGCAGCAACAATTATTTCAGGGAGAATTGCATCTTCATATTTTTCTGTAATTTATCAAAACAAAAATAGTATCAAATGGACATAATGCGATTCCCGTTTTCATAAGTTACACATACATTCATGTTATTCACAATAGCTGCCGTATATGCAGTCACTCTCTTATACACATGCTTCCATTCAATTCAGTGATGTTTAATTGAGGGACGTCCGACAACCCTGCTAGGAGAGTGATATGCAGTGACAAGTGTTTAAACAAAGGCTAAACTTTGTCTCATACTCCCTAATGTTGTGCACGTGTTTTATTTCTTCTGCTACAATCTATTAAAATAGAAAACAGTATTATGGCCATTACCTGAGCGGATTGTGATAGCTTATATGAAATTTTTAAACATTCTTTTCTTAAACTTTCTTATGGTAAGTGAAAAGTACCTTGGTCGCACGAGGGTCCTTGCCATCCCGGTTCACACAGCCCCAGGTTACATGTGCCTTCAACGTGGTCACAAAGGCTACCATTTATACAGTGGCAGGTATGGGCACAGTTTCGTCCGAATGAGCGATTAGTACATTCTGAAAGAATGAGGTTAATTTAGCTTATGATATTTAACTCAAGTGCATCCAAATACAATGTTATTTACAAAGCATCTATCTTCAAACATTTTTTATTTGTACGTGTGACATGAAAGATTATTACTGAAGATATAATATTTGTATATACATATTCCCATATGTTTCATTTAATTATGTACATGTATTTCATGTTAGATTTTGAAGTTGGGATAACCGAGAGGATGAATCGATGCTCTATTCCAATTACACAAAACTGATGATTTTCTTATCTTTTTCTCGGTGTAGTAGATTAGTAGGTTGACTGTTGTGAGACAAAGCGTGATGCAACAACAAAATGGCGCAATAGCTCAGTGGTAGAATAGCCGCTTTGCGTTCCGTAGGTCTGGGGTTTGAATCCTAGTCGGGGAAACGTCCTTCGGTGACAGAGTCAAATCAAAGACGTATAAATTTGGCACCAGTTTCTGCCTTGCATGGCACTCGGCAAAATTGGGTTGGTATGGGAATTTAGAGTATTCAGCCTGGTTCTACCCTAGAAAATGAGCTAGGTATCGCAACCGGACGCCCTCAATTGTATCCTTGACCGTAAGTAGTGTGGCCATAAGAATCAGAGAATGACTGAGAGCCATTACAATAGAGGAAGAGGAAACAGCAACGCAATGATGTTCATCATTCACCATTTCAATTATATGGCTGGGTGAGATGGACACGTGTAAATAGCGTGACAGCGCAGTGGGTGGCAGCATCACAATGTGCACGAATTAATAAAATACTATCACAATGAATATCATACTAACAGTTTGATAAAGGCGAGCGTGTTCAATGGTTGTTTAGAACTTCGAAGCAATCAAAACGATCAACTAACTCGAGGCTATTAAAATTTACTTATCGGCCATAAGTAGTAACATTTGCCATTCAGCTAAGTGATGGTGATATTTTTTAAGAACGCTGAGAGATTTTTTTTCCATGTAAATATGGATTTTTTTTTAAACTCGGTTGAATCAATATAACAGAAATGATTAAAATGAATAACTAGTAATCAAAGTGTGACTCTCTTTATGAATACATGTATTCTAGTTCTTCAAACCTATACGATAAGTCGGAGCTCATGTAGATATTTAAATATCTGTTACCACACCTAATGTAAACATATGAATACCTTGGTCACATGTGTCCCCCTGCCATCCAGCATTACACCCATGATTACACTGACCATTAAATTGGTCACAGCCGTCATTGCAGTTCATACTGCAGTTGCCTTCACAATTGTTTCCATAGTATCCGAACGGACAATCTGTAATTTTACATTTGAACTGCATCATTCAACGATATTCATTTTTAACGTCAAATGGACAAATATAGACCAACACTCGATTAGGTTCAATTCTATATAAGAAAAGCATAACATTTATTGATTTTGTTTCTAATTGGTCATTGATGTCAGATATCTCAACGTTTCGAGATACAATGTACAGGGATTGGTTCTAAGGTGAGCAAGAAAAAAAAATGAATAAAAAAAAAAAATAAAAAAAAAAAAATAAATAAAATAGGCGGTGTTACTAGTTCCTGCAGTTCCTTCAAATTTACTGTTGCACGATTATTGTGGTAGCTTTCGACGTTTGTCGTTAAATGAATTCTGTAACAACACTTTTGCAATATGGTATTTTGTTGTAACCTGCACTTTTTGAGGTCGGTATATATAGTATCATATCAGGCCAACTGGTACCTCTCGACCCTTTAACCTGTATTGAGTTGAAATAAGGTAATAGAAGTTATGCTGTAGCTCAGTGGTAGAATTTCCGCTTTGCGGCTGAGAGGTCTAGGATTCGAATCCCACCCGAGGCACTTTCCTCGGTGACCGCGTAAAACCGAAGACGTTTAAAATTGGTACTAGATGCACCCTTACCTGAAACTCTGCAAAATGTGGTTGCCTTAGGATTGATTAATTGATTGATATTTGAGTTTACTCACATATTGCAAAAATAAAAATAATTCTTAGTTCGTTTCAAAACCTCTGGTTAGTTCGTTTCAAAACCCCTTGTTATAAATACAATTAAGTCACCGCGGTCTAGTCGAAGTTTGCATTTACTCTTGGACAGAAGATTGCGATTTCTATAATTCATACTTTGGTCGAGTATAATTTCGGTTTAAACAAAAACAATATATAGTCGCTAGATTTACCTCCATATACTTCTAGCTCACAAATAATGATGCCATTAATATCTGCATCTTCATTCATCAGTGTTACATAACGTGCCAAGATGGGAGAGACAAACGTGTAGGTGTAGAATAACGTGTCAGTCTCGATTGTGACTGTGGGGTTGACACGTACGCTTTCGTCCGTTCTGACGATAATGGTTGTTCCTGAAATAATGACAAATGGTTATATAATTGTAAGATTAATATATATATATATATATATATATATATATATATATATATATATATATATATATAGCTTTAAAGTTATGGTAAATATAACAAAATAGTGAGAGGTATAACGTTTACAGTTTACATCACGATAACTGTCTCGGATATCATAATAAGATATCTTAAATAATAAAAAGAAAAAATGAAAAGAAAAAGTCCATCTTTATGTCAAAATATCAAATTTGCCAAAATACAGGTGTGTAGTAAACTGCAATAGATGACAGATATTGTCATATGTATGTACTTGTGATAAAATATATCATAATATCACATCTTTAGGTTCTCAATCTGATATAGCGGTAATTAGAATTAAAGCTATTTCATGCTGTTGTATTTTGAATGTGGATGGTATTAATTAATTGATAATAATGTGATATTTTCTGATGAAAACCAGATATATATATTGTATTAAAGCTTCTTTTAAATAAGTAAAGTAAGTAAAATAAAATATTAAAACAAAAATCGTTTCAATGAACGACATACACTAAACATATTATTTTTCTCTCTCCTTTTCTCTACAACAAACACATCAAATGTATATTGTATCTGTAGCATTCCAAACATTTCTTTAAATAAAACCCAAGTATGAATGTTAATACCATGTAGTTTTATATGTACTGCTTTATGTAACGTTCAGTTCTTGTTATTTTTTCGATTAAGTTAAAAATCCGTTCATTGCAGGATTCACATTTTGCAACATCTGGTGAAAAGTATATTTAAAAAAAAGACAGCGTTCCTTCTGAAAAATGTATAACCTATGTTTCCACATTTCGGGTTTCCGGAAGCTGGCAGAATATTTATTGGACCGTTTCGTTTTTCGACATCATTTAAACTATTATAAAAACTATAAATTAAAATTATATATGTGGCACCGAATTCCGTAAAAATGAAATAACCATTAACACACAACTGATCAGGCAAGGAAATATTCATTTACAAAAAAAATATTTTCTTAAAATTGTGTTAATTACTACATGCATAAATCCGTCTTGTTACATTTAAAAACAAATTAAGAGGAAAAGAAAGAAAAGACATTAAAAATTAATCCAGGTACGAATAAGATAAAATATGTCTCAGTAGTAAGGGCGCATCTTTGCATCCAAACAAACGGGCGCCATTTTCTTGACCTAGTTTCTATTTTTTAGTAACAGGCGGCCCTTTTGTTACTATCAATTGTAACTCATTAGCATATAAGCATTTTAGGGTATGACGTGTAGTGGCCATGTTAAAGGCGGCCATTTTATTTCTTATGTGTGTATTGCGCATGCGTGGCGGTTGTAAGAAAAATGCATAAATACGTAATATAAAAAATAAGAAAATCACAATAAAATATAAGTCAAAATAAAATGATACATTATTTTCAAAGAGAAACACTGACGATTTGAACAGTACCCTATCTTTCAAGAGAATGAATACATTTTTCCATTTTTGGTCAAAGTATTTTCGGTCTCTATTTTTAAACCAAAGCGTGAGAACATACTCTGTTTTCATGGGAACCCCACTGAGAAATGCAATTCACTTTTCCCCAACACCGGATCTCCGGTAAGAACATGAAGTGGCATCCAGCTGTGAAAGTCATTCAATGAATGCACCTGAAGAATCATGTCTGAACATGTACTCTGTGATCATGGGAACCCTGCTGCGAAAGTTATTAACTTTTCGCCAACACCGGATCTCCGGTATGAACATGAAGTGGCATTCAGCTGTGAAAGTCATTCAATGAATGGATCTGAAGAATCATGTCTGAACATGTACTCTGTGATCATGGGAACCCTGCTGTGAAAGTTATTAACTTTTCGCCAACACCGGATCTCCGGTATGAACATGAAGTGACATTCAGCTGTGAAAGTCATTCAATGAATGGATCTGAAGAATCATGTCTGAACATGTACTCTGTGATCATGGGAACCCTGCTGGGAAATGTCATTAGACGTTATGTCTAAACGGAAACAGCCAATCAGAAGGTGTGACTTCTTTAAAATAGCATAAACTGTAGATCAAATGATAAATATAAGAAATGAACCAATGAAATTTTCCTTGTCTGGACTTGAAATACACAACCAATGAAAAGAGCTATAGAAGACGTCTTTTCAACAAATCAGGAAAAGAAACAATGAATTTAAATGTTACAATAAACATACATCATTCTTCGAAATGTGTGAAATAAATCATTTGGCATCATGCAAGTCATAATTTCCGACCATGCTTTTCAAAAACATTTGTATGTTTATTGTCCATATGCATCTGTTTTTCTTAATAAAATGAAGATGCTTAAAGCAATATTTTCTTGTTTATATGACCCAGATTATATAGATACGACAGGAAAAAGATTTTTAATGACAAAGTCTTTTGATTTTGACATTGGCTACCTGGGATATTCAAAACTGTCTACTAGATCAATCACAGTGATATATTAACAAAAATATTTTAAAAAGTATGTCATTGTGACGGCTTATCCATGCAAAGGATGTTAGTAAGGTAAGATATTTGACTTTTGAACGACTTACCTTTATTTGTTAATGTTGAAGATGTTATTGAGTTGTTCTTGCAGATGTTATTGAAGATGTTGTTCAAAATGTTTTTGCATCACAGAATCACATGGTGTTTTGAAACATAAGTTTTGTATATACATATGTATATATGAATTTTTATCTATTTATTTATTATTATTATTTATTTTTTATATTTGTTGCTGAATGAATTCATATATTAATAATACTTATATTTTAAGGATATTAGATCCTTTTCCAGCCATATAAGAATAAAACAAATTTGACCTATCTGTGACTGATCTTGCCAAAGTCATTAGACAAGCAAATGTTTTAAACGAAATATTTGAATGTTCACAGTTTGATGGAATAAGTATATGTGAGAATTCGTGAATTAATGTACCAACAACATGATATGTTGAAAAATGATTGCCTATATATAAATGAATTTCATTCTTTTTATTTTCATAAAATGCTGTATATCCAAAATCATTGGAATGCGATTCTGAATAAAAAAAATATCGCTCATTCAGAGCCGTATCCCTTTCATAATCTAATGTTAATATCTTTCTTAAAATATCCTTGGAATATAAAACACCGATCATATATGAAAATTTATCAGGTGTTTGATAGAAACTATTATTTCTTAGGGTTAAAATCGGATAATGTTTAAGGGAGTATATGACCATACTCATAATGGCCACATACTCACTCAACCAATATCCATTGTACTCATATTTTAGAATAATAGAAACATCTCTCAGTTTTCTATTACCAACACCTTATCTTTTAATAAAATGAAGGGACTCACCTACACGAACGTCTTGAAACATGATTTCCATTACCAGATAAATAAAAAAGCCAAAACAAAAGAGAAAATAATTGAAAATCAAATATAAATTTCCAGCATCAAAAATACCTCAAACCGATGCTTTCAATGACACCCGTTTTAAAAAAAAAAGAACAAATTCCCTCCAAAATTTGTGTGCGCTTTTTTTTAATTATTAATTTCATTCGTGAGAAAGGTCATGGATATAATATCTAAGAAATTTACTAACGACTCAATTTCATGTCAAATTGAAAACATGGATTCTCTCTTTCTTACACACGTGAACATACACTTTTATAATCTTTTTTACATAAAAACACATACGTTTGAACTAGGTTAAGGGTCGACCGACCTATACAGCCCCTCGTCACAGCAGGTTTCCTCATTAAAAAAAACTAATTAAAACAGCTTATATGGTTATTAATAAATTAGAAAATTAATAAAAATATTCGAATTTTGTTATTTATACATAGAAATGAATTAAGTGGCATTGTCTTACTATGATTCAAGTCCAAACACATTAAGTTTTAATTGATTATTGATCTTTTTATTGACTAAATTAATTTTGCTGAAATCATTTGTATTACTTACTTTTCAATATGTAATAGAAACACACTGTCAGAAAGATCTCATTGCGTTGATTTGAGACAAGTATACTTTTGTGAACCTATCTTCACTTTTATGAGATATAAAGGTTTGAAAAATATCACGTGACCATCACATTGGTGCCAAATTCAAATTTTATCGATAATGTATATTAAGAGCATATCTCTATCATTTCTAAACCGATTCGCATGGTACTGGTATCAATGAACAGGTCTTCTTGAGAGCTATAGGATGAACTAAATGAACCATAGATCAATTACATTAAAAACGGAAATGACATCATAATATGCCAAATCTCACCTTGCTGTCTTCAAATTTTATGAAATCTATGAATAAGACCTTCTGAAGTACATCAATATAAAAGATATATTAAGTAGAAAATAATTACTTTCCTCAATGGTCATTTATACTTCATATTTTCCTTTGTTTTAGAACATTGATCAAACAAGTTCCGACATGTTTACCAATTATCCAACAGCCAATGAGACAGTAGAATGTATAAATAGACAGCCAATCATATTTAGGTATTCTTGACCAATCAGAATGGACTTGAGCATATAAAAGACAGTGTAACGAAGGCTGTTGTCATATGTTGTCTGCCAATCGACAAACAACCATGGCAAACAACTATAGATGCAAACTTGCTCTAGGAAATGATCGTTACGTTCAAGTGTGCAAATGGAAAGGGGAGCTCAGGGTTGACTTGAGAGAATGGCTGAATGGAAAACCAACGAAAAAAGGTATCAGTTTAACACTAATGCGGTGGAAAAACTTGGTAGATGCATCAGAGTTTGCGGACCAGTGACTTAAAGACAAGCAGGCTTACAATACCCATCTAGGAGGAAATGTTTATTGTACAGTGAGTGAGGGAAGTGTTTGCGTCGATATAAGACAGTATTGGAAACCCGAAGAGGACGTGGTACCTACCAAAAAAGGACTTTATTTAAGACCAGATGAATTCCAACGCTTGAAAGAACACATACCGAAAGTGGGACGGGTGTGTCCTGAACTGGACACAGTCATTCCGTGTTATTTAGAAGCAGATCATATGAATATTTAAGATTCATTACAGTGTTCAGTGTGTCACCCTAATGATTTTCACAACTGGTAAAATTGACGTAAAATCTATAAATAGAATGCACTTAAATAGAAACAAGACACACTATAAAGGAGTAGAACATCGTCATTTCCTTCACACTATGAACTTTACCGACTCAATACGCGTCATGCCTAATGGACTAGTATCTTATGATAAAAAACTAGAGACTTTTGACACCTATCCAAAACAAATGGTTCCAAACAAATATGAGTTGGCTAAAGCCGGTTTCTATTACACTGGAACAGCGGATAAAGTGGTTTGTTTTAGGTGTGGTATTATTTTAAAAGACTGGGAAAGACATGATAACGCCATGATCGAACACGAAAAATGGTAACCTGACTGTGAGTATATAAAAATGGTGGGGGTACCAGGCATGGATGTTATTGGATCAACATCACCGACCAATCAGAATGGACTTATAAATAGATGTTACAGCCCTGCATACTGTCAGTATGTTCGGCCTCGTGTACATATATTGCTGTATAGATGAAATGATCTGGTGGTTGACTATACGCAGACATAGACGAGAAACAAGGCTTGAGACAGCTAGATTCATTAAAATATTAAAACACTTTAAACCCGCCCGAGGTGGATAATGATTAACAACATCGTCTTATATACAGACCTAAATTGTCTTATCAACCTAACAGAACTGACATTAAAATGTTCTAATATCATCTATAACCCGAAAACATTTTCTGGTGCTCAATGGAAAAGTAAAAAGATGGATGGTCACTGTATGCTGTTTTCAAATGGAAAAAAATGATTGTGAATTGTATACACGCTCGTGTATTACAGAAGATGGGATGGCCCGTTCAGATAGGACATATCTACGTCAAAACTAAATCCGCCTCATTCAAAGTAGAAGGACCTTTAGACTTGACACAGATTGTGAGACACTACCAAGGAAGCTACGAACCGGGACAATTTCCAGCCGCCATGTTTATTAAAGACTCTGTACATTTTTCATGATTTCACTCTGGTAGTGTTCTTATGACTGGAATCAAATTTGAGAAACAATTGTATGATGAACGTTACCTGTACTTATCGAAATACCATTATTGTAAAGTGTGTTTGAGGGACCACCCTAATCCTTAACATACTATATTCAGCGGGGTCAATAAAATATGAAATTGAACTTTTATAAATCTTATTTCTACTTATTTTATTTCATATTTACACAAAACGATTCACAAGTCGTTCATTATAGACCAAGTTAACAGTGTCAAAAGATTTTAAAATACGTTTCATACTCCAACCGTGGCATCGGTGGACCACATAAAAGATACAAAAATATCCACATGTCACTGTTCCATCCATTTTTACTCGTTTATTATTATAAATGTGATAAAGTAATACATCTTTAAACCGTCTATGGTAATAGTTAGGAGGGTGGCCGAAGGAATCGAAAAACTCTGCTGGTCCTCTCTAAGGAAAGTAAAAGGCAGCCCAATGACTCCCTGGGTCTTTTTCTAAATCTGTGTTCACCACATAAGCTTTAGGCCTCTTTTTAATCACACGAGGTATCTTGTCTGCCGGTACAACACCACCAAAATGTCTCAAATGTCTCAATCGATAGTTCAACTGTTCTGTATTCTGTGTTCTGGATTCATGATTCCAACGTCACGTTTCTACTGGCATCAATTTTTATGAGCGCTGGAAACTGAGCATAGACAATAACTGTACAGGTTTCTGACAGAGCCTCAGAAAATTTGAGTTCCAAACGCGTATGCGCTCTCTGTGACAGTCGATCATTCAAGTCTCCCTCTGGCCTGAACACGTATAAGCAAGATCCACTCTTAAAATCGTTTCTAGACAAATGATGATGTCTTTCAAAATTATCCGCATATATTTTCTGGTAGGCTTCTATATAGTTGTCACTCTTATAATCTGGTTGTAAAGGTGCCGAGGGTTTAGACTGTATATCCATAAAGAATTTACCGTGTACCGCTGAGGAAGACACGAGTCCCACAATCAACTGTCTAGGAACGTCACCTTGAAACAGGTCATCGGTAATAAATGGATATTCTCCACTGGGTACGGCATAGGTTTTATCACCGATTTTGTATAGGGATACAATGCATCTGAGTTATTAAGCGTTTTTGGCCTGACCAATAATCAGTTTAGGATCGATTTACCATAGCCACTTTTATACTCACTTGAATCACTAACTTATAGGCTTTCGTGTCAGTATCAGGCGGCGGGTCTAAATACGTCTTTACTTCATTCAAAAGTAACCTGTCTTGTTGACACATATCTACATGAAGGCGTCCAATTACATCAAACATTTTACTTTGGACCGCCCATTTAGATCTTTTATAAAATCCGGTATTCGCACCCGATGGATCGGTGACATCTGGAGCATTATCATTGTCTTGAACAAACCCCACACACTCAAAATCGTGTTGTGTAGGATTACCCATCAGTAAATCTAAGTAAGCTTTATTCGCGTAATTGTTACCCACTTCATTGGTGGGGTGTTGTACATTGAGATCGATTTTTGAAAACTTGGTGTGTAAGCTGTTGTTGGTGACACCCACTGGAGCATCTTTTTCTAAGTTGGTTCCGTCTGACTTGACAATCTTGAATTCCACATAAAGAAATATATTTGACAGATGAATATAAGCAATGGAAGTTCCAGGTATGTTAAATTCAATTACCGCGTCCTCAGTGAGTTGATTGACTGGTCTATATGTCAGCCATTCTGTTTTCTGTGACCCTACATAGACTTCCGGTGGTTGAAACAAAGCCAACTTGTCACTGTGTATGTTTTCTATTATGATAGTTGATCTTTCCTTTTAGGATAGGGTGAAGACTTGATCTTCTTTTTGGTTTGTTATCGAGGTGAGGACCTGCCCTTATAAACTTACTTCAATTCTGATTTTGCCTGTGTTACAGGAGTAACAAATTGAATGGTCGGTTCTTTAGACGTGCCAACAGTCTGTATTTTTTCTACCACATAGTGTCCTTTGTGATTAGGACGTAGTTTACCCTCGGACATGAGACGAAAATGATTTGCCCATCTGTTTACATCCATCGTGGTAAGTGAAGTACGCAACGTATAATAGTTTTATTTGGTTCTAATAGCGTCAACTCTCCTCCCCTTATAAAGATTAGAAGTCGATCAATGTGAGTTTTCTTTACAGGTATGTAGTAGGGCACAGTATATTCAAAATGTTTCTTATTTTTCTCAATACATAATCGTCGCAAGCAGGTTATCATCGTGTTTTCAGCATAAGATTCTTGACACAAATCGGTACACACATACAATGTATCTGTTTTGATGTTTGATTCAATTTCAGTCAGAGCACATTTCCACTGGCCTTCTAACGTATACGATCTTGGTAATTTTATAGTAAAGTCTGTAGAGTTATTGTCGGGATACTCTTCCATGGAGTCATCGCTGGATAGAAACAGGTAAATGTTGTCCATCTTGTTGAGTTAGATGAATACTGGTTTGGACCTTATAGGTTTTCAATGTTTTCCAGTAGGTTCGTGCTTCAGAAATTGCTTCGTCAATACGATGGGTCAATTGTTTCAAAGCCAGCCACTGATGTAATTCTAGTTGTATACCAAAAGTTGTCGCTGTCCCATTGATTAAGTAAAGTAAAGTAAATGCATTTTACAGTCTAAGTTTCATGCCTTGGGCACGTTCACCGACTTTACAGCTTTTACCCCTGGTCATAAGTGTCGTATATCTAGGAAAATGTGTCCGTTTTGATTACACAAAGTGCCATAGACATTACTCTGAAGAGGGTATTGTTTGACATAAACGCATGCAGTATGATTGAAATTCAGTTTGATTTTTGAGACTGCTGGGTGATGATTGACGGGTAAACTGATTAAGACAATGCCAGGTACGGTACACACTAATGTCATGATGACAACGACTATCCATGTCATAACCCTGAAACGGTCTTTTACTTAATCATCTCCTTCCAAACATTCCCGAATTAGAGTATGACACGTCATGGTTAATTGTTCATGATGACACGTTCCGCATAGTTGGTCATAACCTTCCTTTATAAACTATAACGTGTGACATCTTTTTCAGGAATCTATGAATCATATTACTTTGGCCAGTGAAGCCAGCGAACAAGTACGTCATTTTGTTTGCGACGCGTTCGTTTCTTCAGCTCTTTTTTATATGATATTCAGTGTTTTCATCCACATTCACCGCTTGTAATACGGGTTCATTAAATAAGACTTCGATGTACAGTATGATTGTAGCTGGTGACCAAAGTCCTGTAATCTATCTATATGCTTTTTACTTCGCGTTTTCAGCATACGTCTAAACAGTTTGTGTGTAATCGTCTTGATGACACGTTCCGCATAGTTGGCTTTAGTTTCATTTTGTGTCACAATATGGTGAATGTTCATTCCCTTTAAAAATTTTGTCACCTCTTTGTTTTTAGATTTTTTTCCTTTATCAGAACGTATAGTCTTAGGTTTTCTGTGGCCCTGTAATATCTTTTCTAAAGCCTGTATCTAAAGCCTATATCTCTTCCGATTTTAAGTTTGAGAAGTTGACACCAGGTATGTCTGGAAAATACATCAATGACCACCAGAACGTACTTGTAGTTGTCATTCTCCTTAGACAGAGAAACTAAATCCATAAGATCCATGTCGCAGGTCGAATCCCTGAACAACAACTCGAGACCGTGGAAAGTCTCTTCTAGCTGCTCGTTTGAGGGAATATGATTCTTGGTCTTGTAGCCATTTTCGGACCCTGTATCGTTCAATTTTGAATTTTCCTTCCGATTTAACGACTTTGTACAGTTTTTCTACTCCGGCAAAACTAGCACGATGTTTTGGATCAAGGTATATGGATGCTAAGTACTCTTTCCAGTCCATTATATGTGGATCCACTTTTTCCGCTATGTCGTTTTCTATTCAACAGGCAGACCAGGTGACCTTAATGGTGTGTCACGCTTAACAATAAGCGAGATGGGTAAATGTATCTCTTTAAGACCCTTATAAAATTCTCTAGACCCAACAGGCGTGAAATGTTTATGTTGGTGTTTACACCTTCAATCAAATCCGTAATATGATATCAAGGTATTGTAGTCCCTTTATAAACGAGTTCACCTCTGTCGTTCCATAGTAATGTGCGCCCGGGGTCACGAATTATATAAGTATGACTTTTGCCTTTTGTTGATATCGTTTGGGTAATACGTCTACTATAGCTTCAGCAGTCAAGCTAATTGGTGAATTTGAGGTTTCCGACTGTGTTGTTGTCTGCTTGTGGTCTAACAATCGTTGATATTTGTCATATGGTATCAGAATCGATTTTTGTATATTCTTCATTTTATAAAGTCACGCAGGGCAGGCTCTATGGATTTCAACAGTTGGGCAATGACTGCTCCTTGTCTACACAATAGTTCCTTCTTTTTCTTACTGGTAATCTTTGTATCACCAATACGTCTGATAATGTTTCTGTGTTTTTTTAGTTTTGGTTTATGCGACGGTGTAATTGGAAGTACGCTTTGGAGTAAGTTGACTACCACTTGAGTCAACGCTCTCAACTGATCGTTGGTAATGGTATCCAAAAGTTGTTTTCTTTGTTGTTTAGATGTGGTATGCATCAAGAGCTGTAAATAGCTCCAATGTTTTTTGACGAGACGACTCATCTTTATTAAATCAGATCAAGACATCCCCTTATAACCTTGTGTAGACAATTGGATCTTCCCCAGGAAACACGTTTGTTCTCATTCTGTATTTGTCTTCCCTCATGGGCGTCAAGTCCAAGACTAGATACCCATGGCTATCTTTTGTAGCGTCTTCAAAAGCTTCTTATAATGTATTAGCTTTGCCTTGAAACAGTTGTAGTCCTAATATCATAATCTGAGACATTCTGCGCATATTTCTGAAAGGTACCGTATACTAAATGTTTAAAGCAATGGTCCTAGCCGATTTTCCTTTTTAAAATAGATTCTGAGAGAGATAAATGACGCTAATACGTCAATGGTGACATCCTTGTGTAAACAATAACTGTGTTTCTTGGCTATCAACGACTTGATGCATGAGATCGTCTATGACAATCAAACAATGGTCTCCATTAGCAAACTCTTCCAGTTCAGTTGTTGACGGTAGACCAGCCTGAAGTTCTTTATGAGTCTTTACCATTTCGTCATAGAGGGGCTGATACACCCCATAACACCACATGATTCTTTTAGGTGCTTCTCTGGCATACATATAATCAAGATGTCGTAGTAAGGGATACACTCACCACGTTTTTCCACATCCGGTAGGTCCTACCACTGTAATACTTGAACAAGTTTCGAAAGGCAGTAAAGATAATGTGTTATGCTGCACCCAACTCGTTAAACAATTCACCCAAGTAGTCCCCAAGAGGAGGATCGTGTTCACCGGGTATTCTGACATAAATACCACTGTTTCATAATACAGTACGCGTCTGTCGAGTTTTTCGAGCACACTGTACAGTTTGAGTCTGGCCAAACATGTCGTGAAGGTGGCCAGATAGATATTGGTCCTATTGTCTTCGGGTTCACAGTCCTGTTTGTATTTCCATTCAATCTGTATGGTTTCATAAGATAATATGTGAAAGTCGAGAGGTTCTTTCATTGGATCCGAAAATATTTGAAAAAACAAATTGGCCTGATTATCGTGAAAGAACTCAGTCTGACACATATTATATCTCTGACCAAATTTACCCCAGAAACTATTGAGGCATAACTTGGCCAGAACTCTTAACCCTGGGTTTTTCTCAATCTTTTCCCGATCAAATGATACACCCTCTTTCTCAAAGTATTGTTGGATATATGTCATAGCATCATTTTCAGTTTTTATCCAGTCAGGGGAACCACTCGCCCCCAGTTTTAACTTTAAACATGTGTCAATATATTTGGCGAAAAGTCCCCCTTCTCTGGTTTTCGGGTCATATTGAGTCGATTCCTTCTAGTGGTATATTTCGTGTATTTTCCTAATTGTGTAACCTAATCTAACCGCCGTCTGAATCTCCGGTGTACACCAAGTACATGTCAACACCCTTTCATCATCGGAACACGTACATGAGTCACAATTCTCGGTATCCGCACAGATTCTACATAAGAATTTCAATTTACCATATGATCTATACGGGAAGACTGGATGGTACAGCCCTCGAGGTGATAAGATCTTGACTTTGGCAATACCGAAATAATCATTCATGTCCCCGAAATCTTTGGTAATTATTACAGGGTGACCTACAGGATACCGACAATACTTGTTGACCCAAGGATACAAGCTCGTGAAATCTACGTACTTGATTTCTTCGTGTTCTTTAATTTGATAGTAATATTGACTGGCATTGGTGCGACCACCGAAGAAACTCTCTCTTGGGTCTAGTCTGTCTGTCATGTCATACTGTTGAATGAATGATTTAAGTTCATTGTTTTGATTCTTTTCTTTTAAAAACTCATGGTCCCAAATACAAGCATACTTCATTCCAAATATTTCAATATGAGCTTTATTTTTCATACATTTCGTTCAATGATTGGTGTGTGAGTGGATGGCATGTCTCTTCACGATCCTCTGAGAAACAAACGGGGCAACCATGAAACACACAGCCGTTATATTCATAAGCCGTATTTGTTCCTTCACAGTACCCGTCTAATTTATATCGGGTACCAGGGATCTTTTTCTCGCCATTATTCAACGCATGCTGAATGCGAACATTGTTAAGACGCGCCCTCCACTCTAACCATTCAATGGACACTTTACTAAATTGATCCTTGTAGCCACTGGGAGGAATCGTCGCAATGGGTGACCGTACAAAATCTTTTTTTCGTAATGGTTAACTTCTCCTCTTCCACCCATTCACCCATTCTCAACACATACAGTTTACCATCCACACGTTTGGCAGGGCTCAATTCAGTTACAACACTGTCCAATTGAACTTTCCATTCTTCATATAAAAATTTAGTTCTGAAAATGTTCATACATACAGACGCTATGGTGACGGAATTGAAAAGATCCACGGCGCCCATCCATTTCTTTTCTACTTTCCCTTTATCATTCATCTCCTCCACTTCTTCACCCGTCGCACGCATCAACAAGTCTAAATTTTAAGCATGTTTCTCGCAAAATCGACACATCACTTCGACAGTATTCTAATATTTCTTTCTTAAAATCAAAGGTCTCGTTCACTCTTTCACTCAACCACACACGCAGCTAATTTCTTTCTGTCTCACTCATAAACATATCTCCATAACATTTCCCTTCAGGGTAGGGTCCTACATAAGTTTGATTTTCGTTCGTATTAATTCTTTAAATCTAAACGATTTTGGTAATTGTGACAATTTCATGGGTAAAAAGGTGAGACTGTCAATCACCTTGATATGTACATCTCGCTCCACTGTCATATACATGATTTTTGACCCACAGCAAATAATTTTATCGGGTTGAAGAGAATGATCAATGAGGTATTCCAAAAGAAAATAACCATCGTAGCCCTTCATGTTATGCGCAATAACTTTAAAATATAAGTGTTGATCAGAGAACAACCACTTTCCAAATTTCTCAGCGGTTTCCGGTCCTTAAAATGTGACTTTCCGAAACCCACATGTATCGGGACATGGTCCCTCATCTTCGTTTTCATAGAGGTCGGTTTTGTCACATTTGTCACACCGGGTACCGCATGCTTTATATTTGGACTCAGGTGTCAATTCCATATCTAATGACGATTTACAATTTTGACAATTGGAGCAAGAGGTACATACCTTGTGTGATTCACAATCTTAACAAAAGGGATTCTTCAGGGGCTTGTATCCATCCTGACAGATATTGATTTCATCTTTGGTACATCGTCTGTTCTGCTTTTATCTTTCCTTATTACCTTAAAACATGTAGGGCATTTCCACTATTTCTGACATTCGGAAGGGCCACTACGTTGACCCTTCTTTTTCCCATTTTTGTAGACCAGGACTGTTTCATGTTGATCAAAGCATTCCTTGGATCTACATTCCATGTTACAGTCTTTGCAGCTGCTGGAGGAGTCTGTTTTGACACAGGCAGATGTTTTACAGACACGGCAGGTGATTTCACATTCATGTTTTTCTCGATGGTCATAATATTTAAGGCATTTCTCGCAAAAGTACCTGGCAATGAAAAAAACCCGTGATACTGGTGATGGCATGGGAATGGTCATCGTCTACATGGTAAATATAGATACATGGGCGTTCATCACTACTGATTCTAGTGATAAATCTATTGCCCAATCTAGCGCTGACCACCATCACACGCACTCCCAGGAGCTCTTCAAAAGCCTCCACGTCATTTAAACTGGCTGGTCTATCCAAAGGTACGCCCGCTAATTGACACAGGGTCGCCGCCAACTTTCCTTGCTCTTTACAATTTTTCATGACCAGGTGATTGTAAAAGCTGAGGGGTACTTTTTGATGTTCCATGGACAGTTTCATGTTACTTATCCCCTCTCTCGTCTTGGTCACCTCCTTCCATTCTTCTGGCGTACACCTTTTCAGTTTGGCCCAACTCACACCAATTGCCATCGCCATACACATTTGATCATTATTCTCGTTGGTGACAACAGATTCCTTTAATTGGAGCGAATTTTTTTCTCCTTTAATTCTCGTTATTCGCCGTCTAGGTCCACCTTTGGGTAAGTCAATAGTACCAACCGTGATGTTGAAACTGTCATTGATGGAAAGCTGTTGTTTACTATTTAATACTTTTTCGATGGTCTCCATTTCTCCGCATTCAAATTTTCCCAGGGTTGAAGGGGAACAATAATGGGGTCGTGTAAACCTTCGTGATGGATGACCACTCTTCCCAAATCGTTCCCCGCCAAATCACCTCGGGCCTCCTCGAGCATTCTTGAAACATGTCATGAAGACCACCTCTCAAATCCATTAACTGTTGACCGTGGTACCTTTCATCTTTTTTTTTATTTCATATGTTCTGTCAACGGTCGTTGATTTCTTAAAAGTCCTCTCTGATTTTTCCGCATAGTAAAATTTAATTGATGAGATGGTCCTGGTTGGGGCTCCTCTCCACTTCCTGTCTGTATGGGTAACATGGGACCCCAATCTCCAGCCTCCTCACACATATGTGTCAGGTCATTCATTTCTTCATCAAATAAATAGGCCTTGTCACATTCCTTTATCTCCTCCTGTTCTTTGATATACTCTAATGCTGTGGTTATATTTTATTCAAAAATATCATCCCCCACAGGTCCTCCTTAGTTTTCAAGTATATTGTCAAATTGTTCAATGATGAAATCGTCATCATATTGTCGATTCATCAATTGGAACAATATATATCTTTTAAGGTATGGAACAAACGAAATCTAACGGAAGGAGATTCTTGAATATCCCACGTGTCAGCAAGTTTGTCAACATCGGTTAAAGAATTCATCATCATTTCTAAGGTATTTTCCATGTTGTCGGTTTGATTTCTGTAGTCGGAATGACGATTGTAAACTGTGAGCACACTTTTATACTCTCTTCTGAGTCTATATTTCAAAACGAGGCTGATTAATCTTTAGATATATCCTCTGATTGACTGTTTCCTTTGAGACATAACGTCATAGTTTTTTCAAGAAATGGAACACTGTTTATGCTATTTTAAAGAAATGACACCTTCTGATTGGCTGTTTCCGTTTAGATATAACGTCATAGTTATTTCAAGAAATGGAACACTCGTTTCATTGGAAGACTATGGCGGCATGTTTATGATCAGACATGATTCTGCATTTAATGACATTTCCCAGCAGGGTTCCCATGATCACAGAGTACATGTTCAGCCATGATTCTTCAGATCCATACACTTTAATGACTTTCACAGCTGAATGCCACTTCATGTTCATACCGGAGATCCGGTGTTGGGGAAAAGTTAATAACTTTCACAGCAGGGTTCCCATGATCTCTGTGTACATGTTCAGACATGATTCTTCAGATGCATTCATTTAATGACTTTCACAGCTTGATGCCACTTCATGTTCTTACCGGAGATCCGGTGTTGTAGAAAAGTGTATGGCATTTCTCAGTGGGGTTCCCATGAAAACAGAGTATGTTCTCACGCTTTGGACTAAAAATAGAGACCGGAAACACTTTGACCAAAAATGGAAAGCACATAAGTGTAGCTTCCGGAAATGTATTCATTTTCTTGGAAGATAGAAAACTGTTCACAACGTAAGTGTTTCTCTTTGAAAATAATGTATCATTTTATTTTGACTTATGTATTTATTAAGTTTTTCTTATTTTCTATATTACATATTTATACATTTTTTATACGCCCATCTTATGATGGGGCGTATTATGTGAACACTCATGGCGGGTGGGCGGGCGTAGAACATTTGTTGTCCGGGCTCTAACTTCAATACCGTTTGCCTAATCCTTTTCAAACTTTCCACACATGTGCATGGCCATAATATCTCGGATGAGTTCGATATCCAGCATTAACGCGTGAATGACTTAGAAGTTATGGCCCTTGACGTACACAAAATACTTGAAATTGTGATTGTCCGGGCTTTAACTTCAATACCGTTTGCCCAATCCTTTTCAAACTTTTCACACATGTGCATGGTCATAATATCGCGGATGAGTTCGATATCCAGCATTATCGCGTGAATGACTTAGAAGTTATGGCCCTTGATGTACACAAAATACTTGAAATTGTGATTGTCCAGGCTCTAACTTCAATACCGTTAGCCCAATCCTTTTCAAACTTTTCACACATGTGCATGGCCATAATATCACGGATGAGTTCGATATCCAGCATTATCGCGTGAAAGACTTAAAAGTTATGGCCCTTGACGTACACAAAATACTTGATATTGTGATTGTCGGGCTCTAACTTCAATACCGTTAGCCAATCTTTTCAAACTTTCCACACATGTGCATGGCCATAAAATCGCGGATGAGTTCGATATTCAGCATTATTGCGTGAATGACTTAGAAGTTATGGCCCTTGATGTACACAAAATACTTGATATTGTGATTGTCTGGGCTCTAACTTCAAAATTGTTTGCCCAATCCTTTTCAAACTTTCCACACATGTGCATTGCCATAATATCTTGGCTAAGTTCGATATCTAGCATTCTCATGTGAATGACTTTGAAGTTATGGTCCTTGATGTACACAACATACTTGAAAATTTGCTTGTCCCTAGTCCTTAGACCCTATGAGGTGTTGTCAGATCTTGCAGTTAATTAATAGAAATGTATCAACATTTTTTTTATGATTAACATCATTAACTAATGGGATTTTGGAATTATTTTGCTTATTTATGGACAGTAGCTTGTTTCTCTGAGCTATTTCTGAGAGTCCCCATACCATGATGGGCGTATTTTGTGGCAGTCCTGACCCTTGTCTAAATTATTTTAATGTTTTTTGTTCCTTTCTTTTAAAGCAGTGATTTCACCAATTGTATTTTCTATTTATTGCTACTATATTTTTCTCCTACGGTGTTTGAAGTGTCCATTGGACACCATGAGTCTCCGCCTAGGGCTAAGGACCTGACCCTTAATGCCCGTGATCAAGCCCTAGGTTGAATGTACAAGTCAGCTCTGTACATCATTGAGACAAACATGAGGTCATTCTACCGATAAGGTCATTCTAACTATATATCATGATGTCATTCTAAATATAGCTCATGATGTCATACTATAATCCAAAATGGCCGCCACGCATGCGCAATACACACATAAGCAATAAAATGGCCGCCTTTCACATGGCCACTACACGTCATACCCTAAAATGCTTATATGCACATGAGTTACTATAAATAGTAACAAAGCTGACCGCCTGTTACTAAAAATAGAAACTAGGTCAACAAAATGGCGCCCGTTTGTTTGGATGCAAAGAGGCGCCCTTACTACTCGTCTCTACGAATGTTTATGATAGACAAACAGATATATAGATAGATGACAAACCACTTACTTCCACCAATCATACCACCATACACATTGATGGTGGACACTGCATACAACGTGCCTAGATCCACACGAAGCCATGTGCCTATGCCTGCACAGTAATCACCCGTGTTTTCAGAATACATGCCATCTACTGCACGGCTTGCTGGCCAATCGTCAAATTGAGAATCCACTATTACAGTCTTACCCAGTGCTCTATTCAGACCTGAAAGACGGTCATATAATGTGTGTTATCAAAATCGCTGAATTCTAAGAAATGACATTTGGTGCGAATCCCTTGTTATAATCATTTGACTTTTTTGTCTAATAATGACCAATACGAGTACAACGTTGCGTTATTTTTACAAACTGCCTTGTATTTCTGCTTAAAATAAATGTTAAAACACCTTGAATTATATGTCGTACAGTCTAAGTTGAGATAGGAAAAATACTTTAAAAGAAAATATCGACACAAGTACGTAACTGTGCTAGGAAAGTTTGCTATGTTTAAACTCAAGTATATAAACACCTCATAATAAAAAGTGCTAATGCCATTTCTTACGGTAAAATGCGTCATGCACCGCTTATATTCAACGTTATGGAGAACTACATTTGTAACTTTATATTATAAACGAAATTGAAAACGAAGCTTACTGATGTTACAATTATTCCCTGTCAACCCGAATGCACACCGACTCTCTGGGCATGCGCCAGTCACATGATGACATGTTGCATTGTCCTTACAACGACATTTCCCCGTACAGAATGGCCCGAACTGATCATGGTCACATTCTAGAAGCATTTTTATTCAATTATCAGATTTTCATTGACTAAGAATTTGCTTAAAGACTATCTATGTGCATTACGTCAATACCTATCTAAAGACGCATGGTCACCCAATGCAACATTCCGTGATTGTATAAAAACGGATAGTTTTTCTTTCACAGGCTATATAACGAACGTTATATAAAACCTATATTTTCTGTTTAGAATTTCTGATTCCGTGTGCCGTCACGCAAATGATCACATTCACTTCTCGCGCATGCGCTCATTTCACAGGATGAAACTTTTATTCGTTACCCGGAACTGCTGAAAATATTATTTATTTCTAATGATCAACTGTAAACGGGCTTCTTTAAGATTCTTGGACTCTAATGCATGATGTTAAGAATCACAAATACAATATCATATGCGGAGAGTATAACATATTAGACAAACAATGATTATGTTTTAGTGATGTTCATTTACTGTTTCTTAAGTTATATATATATATATATATATATATATATATATATATATATATATATATATTATTCTGAACCGCTATGCACTGCTTGGCGCCGAAAACCATTTTTTTTTCTATTATGAATGTATTAATCATTTACCGAAACATGCTAATCAATTATCTATATGATACAGGAATTTAGTTTTAAACAAGCATGCATTTTATTTTCTATTCTGTTTATATCTACGAGCACACATAGCTCAAAATGTATCTTATCAATGTTTATAAATATACTAAATGTTGAATAAATATACATGTACATATAAAAACAATTATGAACCTTTATCATGGCGTAAAGAGTTTAATTATCAATAAGTGAAGCTACGATCTAAAACCAAACGTCATTTTTACCTTGGTATATGATCCTAAAAATAATAGTGATTATAATAATAATAATAATAAATACTGTCCCCGGTGGCCTAGTGGTTCGAGCGTCCTCCTCGGGAGCAGGAGGTCGTGGGTTCGCTCCCCGTCAGCGATGTAGAAGAGTCGTGAAAATGGTACTGGAATAGCTCCCTTGCTTGGCGCTCAGCATATAATGGTAGTTACAGGACTGGTTAGCCCAGTGTCAGGATAATGTGACTGGGTGTGGTATCATGCCACGTGTCTTGGCATGAAACTGCAGTGTTTAAGCACTATATCTGTCTCACACAGACATATTCTGTCGGCGGAAAGTTAAATCCAACAAACAGCTGATCCTAAATTATTATATTACATTAAAAACATCTTTTATTTTCAAATATGAGTTGAGTGATAAATAAGTAAAGGCCAAAGAAAAAAACCCCAAAAATAGGATTTGAACAAGCAACCTTTAATTCTAAAGCAGACAGAAATTTTGACCAATTCATAGATGAATATGTTCTACACATTCAAATATTCTTTGTGGAAGAAACCTTTTTAGTCATTGACTTACAACTACTGGCCCCTCATTGTTGCGGTTACGAAACCCGGTACATCGTATTATTAGGTAAGGAACTCTTCCAGCTGATATTCAGTATGTATACATGTGAATGCAAGTGCCTTCAGTGGTCTAAATAGTGCATAAATGTGCACTTAGTGTTTCCTAAACTTATTGCTATATGATGAGCTAGATGTCGCGAATCGGAGAAATGTTCAATTGAATTCGAATAAACATAAACACCATGGACACATCCGGAGTTCTTAGTTTTAAAGACGTAGAAATTCTCTAAGAATTTCATACAAATGAAACGAAGAGTAAGGTGAATATATATTTTGCATGCTAGCAACAGTAATAGAGCCTTTAGCTTGAAATTAGCAATTCCCCAATATGACGTACATGTTATTTTTCTGAATTGCAGAATATTTAGTAAAGGTTTTGATATTATTAATGAGTCTAAACGTTTATTTGTCTGTATGTTTGTTTGTCTATTCATCTACCTTGCAAGTAAATAGGAATGAAAGTGGAATACGTGGCATTTTGTGAAAGACTGACCCACAACATGACATTAAACATTAAAATACACAACTGGATAATCGAAGTCATGCGTTATTTTATTTTAATGTTTGTATATAAATCTATTTGTAAACGTAAAAGGGACCAAACCCGTTGTCCGAACTGTAACAGCATCCTTCCCGGAATCGGGAGGTCATGGTTTGATTCCTGATGGCGACATACCAAAGTCGTAAATATTGGTACTGGTACAACTCCCTTGCTTGGCGCTCAGGCAAGGTAATTCCAGGACTGGTTGGCCTGGTCCGAGATGTAGTTTGGTGGCCTGGTGATTGGGTGTTTTATCATGCCAAATACTGAAGTGTGGCACCAATTATCTGTCTCAAGTAGACATAGTCTCCAAATGACTGAAACACTGTCGGGACCCAATGCACTAAAGTAAACGATGTTCTTATTTATTCAATTGTCTTACCTTTTACGCACGTATCCCCGGTATAACCCGGATCACAGGCCTCACACAAGCCGGTGTCCGGATCACACGTTCTCCCTTTGAAACAATGCCCACAAGGTTTATTGCAATTTGCTCCATATGTACCAGATTTGCATAGGTGGGAAGCTGGAAAACGCAAAGATTTCGTAAAATAAAAAGAAAGAAACAAATGAAATTCTGACCTAGAAATTATGATTCCGAATTATTTATTTGTTGACTCACTCATCCTTTCTACAACTTATTTTCCTTTAAATTGAAAATGCAAGAAGAATACAGCTCGATAATACTGCTTTTGTTAATTTCAAACAAAATACGATTTCAAAGTTACAGATATTTAAGTGCAACAATGTTTAAATAACTATTTAATATCATGCTGTATCATTTTTACATTTCATAAATAATTTTATAATTAAGATTTGTCTGTCTCTTGCATTGATTTTCGTTTCAGAAAACGAAAAGTATCCTTAAGTAGTGGCTTTCAGTGCAATGAATGAAACCGAAAAACCGAAAGGAATTTCATCTATATAAAGGCGTCGTTTCGTCACGCGCTGTAATTGGATTTCAGTCAGTCCGACTATATGCAAAGTATTATATTAATGACGTTGGAATTATGACCGTTTAAAAGCATTAAAAATTGAAAGTTTCGCATGTGAAATTCCGCTGAACCTGTGCTTATTGATGAAGTAGCTTGTGACTGTAAATTCTTAGGTATTAACAAGAATTGATTAAGAGTCTATTTTTCTAACCGTATCAAAAAATAAAACTCCGGGTGACATGAGTAATTTATTTATTAATTGCCATTGTCGCCTTTAAAAGTTACTATTTTATAACATAGTTGAACAAAACAAGCTCATTTTAATTCCAGAAACATCAAAACCTGTTATTACCAAAATTTTAGGTCATAGCTTTAATACTCACAAGTCACTAAGCAATGGTTCAAGTTTAAGTTCAACCCCACTCAACAAACAGTACCTGCGGTCCATATTCAAAGGTCTCTCTCTCATATAAGTTAACGTAAAAACAGGTGATCATTGGGCGTGGTCAATTTTGAACCAGGGCTTTATTTGACTTGGTAACTTGGTAAAGAACCACTTGGTATTGACACACACCAAATATCAAAGCTTTATGTCTTGTGATTTCTGACTTGAAGATTTTCAAAACTAGTGTATATAAACAGTAAATCTGTGTGATATTTTTTATACTTTAAGTTCCTAAACTGTAGATCTATCGTTCCAATACTAGCCATAATCAAAATCTTAAAAGAGAGATATTGTTGCCATAAACATTGTGTATAAGTTTCATGAAGATTGCTTAAGAATTGCAGATGCTACCATGTAAACAAAAGTAAACACTGGCATGTTTTGATAATATAAGGTCCATACTCCTGACCTAATAAGTTGATATCAGAAATAATCGAATATTGCCGATCGAATATTGCCGAATTAATTTAAACAAAACATTGTCATGTAGTTTAAAAATGCTTGCAAAAGAAACGAAGATGTAAGTAAAAGTCCGTTTTTTCTAATTAAAGGGCCATAAATCCTGACATAAACAGTCGATATCAACCATGATTAGACTTGATCTAGAGATTATGAACATCAAACTATCATAATGTTTAAAGATGATTATTTAAAGAATGAGGATACTAGAGTGTAAAAAATATGTAATTAGCTGAACGTCCCTACACGGTTGATATACCGTTGCAGTGACGGTAACCTCAAGCACAACAACATATATACAGGCCCAGAACTCTTGACCTAATAAGCAGATATCAGTCATATTCGAATTTGGTCGAAAAAATATGCTTATAAACATATGTCATGAAGTTTAAAGAATATTGCTCAAAAATGAAGATGATGGAGTTTAAACTAATTGTGTACAACAGACTGATGGGCGACGGATTTTAAGCTATCCTGATAGTTCATGCTGAGCATGTGTTCAGGTGGGCTAAAAACATCATTATTGTTTAAAGTACAATGCTACAGTAATTTGGAGATGTGTTTTACCGTTGGTAGTATGTTTGTCTACATAAGTCAAGCATAGTGCTGCCTCACTGCGAAATATCATGCCGTTTACAAATGACATTTTACCACACAAATTCATATTGTATTTTTTTTTAATTCTGATACTGGTTCAGTCATTCCTCAAACTACATCTATATGCTGAGCGCTAGTCAAGAGAGGCACATCAGTGCCATGCATATGGTATGCATGGATGTAGAACCCGCAACCTTACGGCTGCAATGCAGTCTCTCTAACCACTCATCCACAGGTATAGGTGTCTCATACTTAAGCTCAACCGAATATATTCCTTTCACTTTTTACATGGAAATGTAATCCGTCTCAAAAGCAAGGGGTCGTGGGTTCGATGGCACGCGCAGGATAATAAAACTTGATGTGGTATTATGCCACATATCTACGGTGAAATACTTAAGTGTCGATTTTATGCATAGTCTCAAATAATTGAACAACTGCCGATGGAATGTAAAAGCATCGAACAAACAAACAAACGAACACAAATCGTAGCATTTTGTGTTGCTGACTTTGATCATAAACGAGGCTTCTTACAGAATTAAAGGGTAAAACATTGGTCAGCGAAGCTCATGGTACAAACAACTAATTGTCTATTGTAGGTAAACAGTCACGGTGGACGAGAGCGTGACCGAACATCCGCCTTGGAAGCGATGTCGTGGGTTCGATCCCCGTCCAGGACATACCGAAGTTGTTAAAAATGTTACTGGTAGAACAGTGCTTGGCGCTCAGAATATAACAAGGTAGTTTCGGGATTGGTTGACCTAGTGTCAGGTTAATGTCTGTATGATACTGAAGTGTGGTAACGCTATATCTGTTTCAAGTATTCAAAGTCTCCTATTGATTGAAATACTGTTGTGACGTTAACGATCCCCCACACTTCCTCAAAAATGAAATGTAATAAAATAAAATGAAAAAAATATAATTGACAGACTATTATAGGTTCAGGCAGTCATTCCAGACTTTGTGTAATTATTCCCCAGTCCATACAAAAATCATTAGTGGTGGACTAATAAAAGTGACTGTTTTCAATTTGATATACATGTACTTTAGTTGAATATTAAGAACCTTATTTTAGTATTAGCACAACATATATCGGTGAAAAATTACATCGTTGATATAGAGAAGGAAGCGTAAAGTGTTTTTAACAAAAATATTCAATCTTGTTTCAATCTATTCTACTATGAATGTGCATGTAAAGGGTTGAGTAAGTCGAAATGAACAACTATTTCGACTTCAGTATTTGATTTGCTGAAATTATCGTCTGTTCCTACTTCCAAAGTAATCTCAAAACCAACACTATCTACGGGTTGGTTCAGAGTATGATTGTAGAACCGTCGGGTATCCGGCGCTAATTGGTTACCTCGGTCTGTTTGTAAATTTTAAAAAATCGAAATGGGCAATTATTCCGAAATACATTATTTATCAAAATTACCTTCTTTGTATACTTCCAGTTCACACACGGCCAATATGAGGTCGCTCTCCAGTGTGATATATCGCGCGTATACGTCAAATGTAAGATTGTGATACGAGATGGGACCGCCAGATATCCGGTACTGTTTGGTGCCCTCGTTGTGTTCTTCTTTGTGCATGTAGATGTCAACATCACTAATATTCCCTGTTTAAATATGGGTTTAAAAACTTGAAATACAAAATATTGTTTTCTTCGGATAATTAATGGCGAATTGATTCAAAGTGCGTGCGATACAATAATGATTAGCAACACGAATTAAAATACAGAGCGAGCAGAGATGTCAAATTACAAAATTAATGAAATAAATCCTAAATCATTTTGGGACATCATATATATAATACGACATCAGATGTTTTAATTACGCTGTTATATACATGTATTTACAAGTCAAAATAAAACAGAGGTTCTGTTTTGTCGAACCTGCATGCAATCTAGACCTGCATGCAATCTAGTTTTCTGTGATTAGTATATAATTATGCACAAGGTTGTTTATTAGATAATTTCTTTCGAATTAATTCCAGCATGATGATTCACCTTGCCAAGTATCTACTCCTCCGTAGATCACTACATTGGTCACCCGGTATATTTGGCCAAGATCTACCCTCAGCCATTGGGTCTTTCCAGACAAAAAACTTATGTAGCAACAAAAACAGGATGATTGGTTTATCCTAACATCCCCGTCTACAACGTGAGCTGCTGAAATCACGGCACTATTTCGACTCACTGATTTCCGAAAAGCAAGATTGACAGCTGAAATATGGATATGAAAACTTAAAAAAATATATTGCATTTATAAATATTCATGAAAGTCATAAAGTAAAATAGATTTCTAATAAAAAATACTTTTAAACATGCATGTATGTATATTCAACTATCTTGTAATAAAGAAACAATGGTATTTTAAATGTGCAATTGATTATTGTGCGAATAGATAATACATAAACTGAATTGCACTAACATATTTGAGGATATAAAAGATATGTGATTTGATATTCCTAAATGAAACACGGGCATGATTTAATATGAACTCGTAACGTTACATTGGAATAAAGGGAAAAGAGAGAAAATCGTTTTTAATGTAAACACTCACTTACGCGATGATACTGGCACAACGCATTTGAACAGATACGAGCACACCATGGTCAGCAAAATTAAATTACCCATTTTAATCTAAAATAAATAATACGGGTAAATTGATTACATGCTCAAAATGAAACTAAATGAAATAAAAGTTCTTTGAAACGTACATAAGCATTAACTATTTAGAATACTCGATTACAAGTAACCATCTCCATCTTTTCTCTTTAATACACGTGGATTAGGGATCTTTATAAAATACATTTATGATTTTTTATATAAGCAAAAAACGAGAAAACTTAATCTGAAATCGAATTCCGCTTTTTTTTTGTGTGTTTATTTTTTTGTTGTTGTTGTTTTTGAGTACAGTTATGAAAATAATATACTATTTCCTGTCAGTAAATGAAATGGCAGCAGTAATGATATAACACTTTTACAAGGTTGTTCTGCTAGATTATTGTTGGATACAATGCGGATACATATCTGGATTCGCACACAGATTGGACAATCATATTGAACGAGCCTAGCCTAGTCCAATATGATTATTCAAGCTGTGTTCGAGTCAAAACGTATTCTATGTCACTGGCGTAGATCTCTTTAGGCACTTAAGGCCCGAACCTGCACATCATTTTGAGAAATGGAATTTTCAAAAGGTCCAAAAATGCATTAAACTGTTTAATTACGCACCTATGCGTATCCTAGAAAAATCCAGGGTAGCATGCTTGACAATCTAGCAAGGGTCTACACATCAATTTAGGTCCAGCAAGTCCATACATATTGAACAGAACACAATCGAGCATATTGATCTGGTTACAGTAGCTTTATCGTAACGCTATATCAAGAGCACCTACTGATTTCGATTTTCGTACGGAACATTTTCACTCGTTTTGGTCCTTCTCTTAGATTTAATATTGGACCCACGAATCTTAAAATAAAGAATAAAAGTATACATTTCAGTACGTACGAGCGTCAAGGTATAGAAAGATATTTTTACGATGCAGCAAACAGAATTCTTCTATCTACTTCTCAAACAAAAATGGAAAGTTTTTTTGTAGACCTACTCTAATTTGCACAGTTTCTTTTTTTTTGCAAGGCTCGAACACCCAGCCTCCTCGCAAGTATTTCCCCTTACCCGATACTGCTGAAACCCGCATTTGAATCAGACTTCAACTCTTTAAATTATAAGCAAAAGAGTGATTTCAAGCAAAGCGCTCCTAGCGGCAAATTGAGAAACAAAATTGATTTTTTTCCCATTAGGTACCTAGAAATGCAGGAAATAGTTCAATTAAGTATACAATCTGCATGGGTCGAACATTCTGTTTCTTAAATGTCAAATTTAAAGGTTAAAAACTGATTTACAACTCATTCATCCTCTTCTAGCGCAAATATTTTCCCGTACGCGATGCTTTGAAATTCAATCATTTTCTGTTGTGCTCTCATCAAGGAACAGAATGCTGAAAAATGCATTTGAATAAGACTTCAACTTTTTGAGTTATGAGCAAAAGAGTGATTTTAAGCAAAACGCCATCTAGCGGCAAATTGAGAAACAAAATTGATTAAAACTTTACAATTAGGTGCTTAGACAAGCATCAAATAGTTCAATTAAATATACAAGTTGCATGGGTCGAACATTCTGTTTCTTAAATGTCAAAACTGAAAGCATAAATACTGATTCAAACCCACTTCGGTGAATTTATAGAACGTCGGTTTTTTCCATAAACTTTAAGCAACACTAATGCCTATACACTATTAACCCATATATATTCTGAACAAACATAGTTTCCAGTTTCCAAAAATAGTATCTTCAAGAAAATACATCCATAAATAAAAAAAAAAGATACAGCGATTTAAAAATCAACATCTCCGATCGGAATTCGCTCCGACAGAGAAAAGATCGACCTGTCCGTTGTCGGAAATTTCCGATCGAATTTCAACAGTCCGACCGAAGAAAAACGATCGTTTTTTCTCGATACCTTCTTTATTTTTCAGAAACATTGGGTGGTTGTTTATTTTATTACCTGAACTTCGGATGCAAAATAACTATTGATTTTGATGACGATGATGACGTTATTTACGTGAATTTATTTGTGTGATTTATTATAGTGTAATCGGGGTAAAAACAAGGACAGATATTTAAAGCGTCTACAGATTCTGCAGCAACTTGCTTTTTCAAAGAAGCAATAACTACATAATAGTTAACTTTAAATTTGTTGTTTATTCAGCTTGTTTCATCAAAACAAGACAGTGTTTGAAAAATTGAAAAAAAGCCTCTCAAATTATAGTATCATCAAATATGGCAATATATTGAAGTATATCTTTCAGTATGCTGATTACATATTACAATTAATATAGTGAATTTGTATGTAATATGGTTCAAGCGAATTGGGACAGCTCTGACCTTCTACTTGCGGCAGACATATTGCTTCTACACAGCAAAATCATGCCATAGATACCATACTGAGTTATACTTGATGCCAGGCTAGTGTGCCAAAGGATTGAGCCATGCCGGGACCATTTTTCATGACTTTGTATGTCGTGGCCAGGGATCAAATCCACAACCTCTTAAGCTCCAGGCAGACACTCGGACAACTCAGTCGCAGATATTATATGGGTTATTTGAAGGCCATAACATACTTCCATCCACGTACCTCCAGTTTTGAATTTGTCCCCAAACTCATATTACTGAGAACAAAATGCTATCATCTTTCTTGACAACTCCCATGCTGACATATACAGTGACAATTTTTTTTTCTTTCTAGAAATTGCGAAGAGGCCTAATATATGATTATATGTTGTTAAATCTCTCTAATCTCTCTTTCTCTTTCTCTCTGTTTCACCTTCTCTCATTATTTGTCATTATGATGATGATTTACATCAAGATAATAATTACTTTAACTAAATTAAAAAGAATAACAATTAAACAAATTGTCTTTCTTAATTGAAATATTGTCTATGAAGAATTACTGTCATATGTTAATTGTTCATCAGACATTACATGTACTTACAAGTTTGCTAACAGTAATTGGGATCTCGGATGAGTACAAACAAGGGATCAGGATGCAGCCTGGTATTCTGATTCCAGATGTATACAAACTTTGATACTAGATAGGTCCGATCCTGGATGTGGCCTGGGATCCCGGAACATTGAATATGGGATATTGAATCCCACATGGATCCCGGACAAATCCCTCAAGCATCCCCTATGTATTTTACTTAGGCGATGATCCTCATCAAAGCATCCAGTAATTGAGTTGTCAGTGAAGTTCTCCAGAATGTACACAAGTCATTCATTAGTCTAAATTTAATAACCTCTCAACAACTGCAGTGCTCAATTCCAAGTCAAATATAGCTGCAACTCAAGGAAAGCAGGCCTTGAGTCCCTGGTCTTTGGTCAGCTCAGTTTTGATGGTTTCTAAATATTTGTAAACTAAGTATAAAATAATCAATAATACTGCACCAATAATAGTTAGCCAATGTAATATTTTCAAGTTCCATTCATTTATTTTATTTTACTGTGCACAAAGAAAGAATTCAGTGATCAGGACATGCATAGTCAAATCAAAGCAGAATACTATTATTAGAAGCATTTCAAATTTCGGTGAAGCATTTCAAATTTCAGTTTGAATATTTTCAGTTTCTACTTACATGTGTATTTTTACAAGAATATCAATAATGTTTATTCCTTCAACAGATGAGGAATCACATGCATAACCTTTTGCTGTAAAATTAAGTAAGGCATTTGGGAAATTAAATCCTTGTTTTGGTAAATTCGCTGATAAAATTGGTAAAAAATAAGGGATTTTTTTTATTTGGGGGCCACGAAATGTTGACCTCAACTAAAAAAAACAACAGAAAGTCCTGTTTGAACCTTCACCTGGCCAGTAATTATCAGGATAACACAAATTTCTCACTGGGATGAGTTGCTGTATATAAATAAGCTGTTATGAATAGAAAAAAAAAACAAAAAAAAAAAACAAACAAACAAACAAGGGACATACATGAATACATGAGAGCTATACTGTAATGGTCTCACTTATGGTACAACACATAAATATACTGGAGAGCTATACTTTAATGGTCTCACATTTTGCACAAAGTCAGAAATACGTGTAGCCAGACCAATATCTACTGTCGCTGGTGGCCTAGTGATTAAGGCATAGGCCTCAAGAATTGGAAGTCATGGGTTTGATCCCTTGCCGTGACGTACCAATGTTGTAAAATGGTTCTGTTATAGCTCCCTTGCTTGGCGCTCAGCATATACAAGATTTTTAGTTATTGAAGGTATACCTGATCTAGGTGACTGGTTGGCCTGGTGTCAGGATAATGTGACTAGGTGTGGTATCATGCCACATATTGCAGTGTGGCAGCACTATACCTGTCTCAAGTAGTCATCGTCCCCAAATGACTGAAATACTGTCGGTGAGACGTTAAACCCAACAAACAAACAAACAAACAAACAAGATAATGTGACTGGGTATTGTATTATACCACGTGTCTATGGCATGATACTCCAGTGTGGTAGCTCTATGTCTGTCTCAAGTAGACTGAGATACCACTAACAGAACTTTATATCCAACAAACTAACTAACATAGTTCTTCTGCTTGGAGCACAGCATAACTAAGGGTAGTTCAAGGACTGGTTGGCTCATTTGTCAGATGAAAGCGTAATGTGACTGGGTGTGGTATCATACATGTCTATAGCTGATCGAGACCCCATACGTATAGGTTGGATGAGTCACCTACATCAGGTAAACCTTCAATAACTAAAAATCTGACACAACTTAGGTAATAAAAAATAAGTTGTGCTGATCATATAGCATCAAAAAACAAATGGTACTCTGTAACCAAAAGAGACTCTATAGCAAGTTTTTGTGCTAAATAATGTTTGTTTGTTTTTTAAATACGAAGAAGGACCTACAAATTCTCTATGTACTACCTCATTTTAAATTTAATGGACTCCATTGTCCGTGATAAATGGATGTTATCATGCCACTTATTTTTTGGCATGATACCACAGATCAAGGTCAAAAAACTGGTGTCAAGGGTTAAACTGCATTATGCATGGATGGATTTTTAGCTCACCGGAGCATGAAGCCCTCGAGGTGAGCTATTAGGATCACGTTCTGTCTGGCATCAGTCGTTCGTCGTCAACAATTTGCTTTAAATGACATCTCCGCTGGACAGAATTTGATTTATAGAAGTCTTTGTCATAACAAAAGGCATATCACAAGCATCAACCATATGCACACTTAAAAGGTCATGGTTACAGGAATTGTTAGAAATTGCCATTGGTATTCATAGGCTTCATTGCCATGTCCACTCAATAACTTCCTTATCTATGTTTGGATTTTCATAAAACTTTACAAATGTGTTTGATACAACACAATGATGTGTCAATTGCATCAACTGTATGCACCTCTGAAAAGTCAAGGTCACAGGAGTTGTTTGAAATTGTCTGGAATGTAAAGGCTACATTGTCATGTCCTCTCTGTAGCTTCCATATCTGTGTTTGGATTTTCATGGAACTTTACAGAAGTGTTTGTCATAACTCCCTTTAAAAATGTAGAGTGAAAAACATAACAATAGCCATAACTTCTTAAATTTATTAAAGCTTCTGTCATCAAACTTCACATACGTGTTCACTATAACAAGCTGGCTACATTATTCCATCAAGGGCCAAAATTCTTCTGTTCAATTTGACTAATGTATCTTTCTTTTCAGCTCACCTAAGCAGTGAGCACTTGTGCTCAGGATGAGCCTTTGTGATCGCCTTTTGTCCATCGTCCGTCATCAACAATTGCTGGTGAACACTCCAGAGGCCACAGTTTTGGCTCAATCTTTATGAAAAACTTAGCCAGGATGTTTGCCTACATAAAATCTCGGATGCATTTGAAAATGGGTCTTGTGGGGTCAAAAACTAGGTCACTAGGTCAAATCTTAGAAAAAACTTGTGAACACACTAGAGGCCACAGTTTTGGCCCAATCTTCATGATTGTCAAATGTTAGAAAGACACTTTAGATGCCACTTTTTTGTAATCATGCTTAACAAAGCAATCTTACTCAGGTGAGCGACACAGGGCTATCTTGGCCCTTTTGTTTAAATGTGTATAGTGAAAAAACTTTAACCATGGCCGTATAACTTTTAAACTATTAAAGCTTCTCTCGTCAAACTTTACGTACTTGTACTTGTTCACTATAACAAGGGCTACATCACCATCAAGGGCTATAACTCTTACATCTATTTTGACCAAATTCATCACCATTCTTTTTTTAAGCTCCCCTGAGCACCAGGTATTGTTATCAACCTTTCTTATCTGTCCGCCATGCATGAACTGGAGCTTTAAACCAAATGTACCCAGGACGTTGCTACCCATTAAAAAGAAACAAAAAAAAAATCATTGACCTTATATATATAATAAGAAGGCAGGTAACTGAAGAAGTACATTATGTCGTTTCAATTGCAATAACTCCTTTGAATATTGAAATATTTTCATAAAATTGATCTTATTTTGTTTGGAAGAGATAAATAAGGACACATAGAGACAAATAAACACCCCCTTGTCTGAGGAATCGCCCTAAAATGTTCGGGAATTAAAAAAAAATAGTTTGTCGGAATAGATCTGACCGACAGAATATCGCCCTTTTCTCCCGTGTAAAACTTTAGAAAAACTAAAAAAAGCCACAATATCAGTTTGGATTTGTATAGACAGATACTGGTGAAAGAAACAAATATACCTGAAATGAACACTTGTGCTGACTTGAAATCCATTGTTTTGAGAAGATTTTGTGACTAAATCGAAAACAAAACTACGTCAGCAATGTCACCGAGACGCTTGATAGAAACTGTAGCAAATCAGCAGTTTAAATGTAACTGATCATCGGTCAAGGTCGAAACGGATGAATTTTTAAAAAGGCAGAAAAAAGGCTAAATAAGATTTAAAAAGAATTAACGGAAAAAAATGTGCATCTGACCGGGGACTCATGTGTTGCGTGCAACACCAGTTACTTGTTAATTTATAAATTCTACAGATGTCATTTTTTTCTGATCATTGATTATTTATATTTATGATAGTGTATTTTTAATACTTAGAAAATGATTGTAATACAAAGCTCTATAATTTAAATCTATATATATGCCATATGTTTTGAAATAAATCGCTTATTTTGAGAGAACAATAAACAAGAACTCTCTCTCTCTCTCTCTTTGTAAATCACTGATGAATGTTTAAAATTAAATTTTGATATAGCATTTCAGCCGTACATATTCTGTGTGAAGCTGTCCCAAGTGAGAAAGGCGTCAGAGAAAAACATAATAAGGAAATGATAATTAAGGTCTTGATTAGATGGATGGATGGATGGATGGATGGATGGATGACACACCAAGCAGGTATTCCGGCTGAGTAGAACCAGTACTAGCTAGACTCCAACCATGTTTGTAATAATCTAATTTCAATTTACTTATAAAAATAAATAATAATAAAAATAAACATGAAAGTAATTCATAAGGTTATCTTTTTTTTTCTTGGCACAATTAATACAGTTATGTAGTATTAGATCTACATTCATATTTTGGGGTTCTATGAAAAAGCGTTATTGAGTTATACTTCATTTAAATTGATGCGTTTGTTGTATTAAATTTGATTCCTTTTGTTGTTGTATTGTTGTATTGGGGTTTACCGTCGCTGCGATAGTATTTCAATCATATAGCGACGTCCAGCTAATTACAGGTGGAGGAAGACCCCGAGTACACAGAGGTACCCGGGTAGAACCACCGACCTACCGCAAGCCAGCTGGAAGGCTTCCTCACATGAAAAATCCGAAGTCCCTACCGGGATTCGAACCCACAGCGGTGGGGGGCTGAGAGATTTGTAGTCCACGACTGTAACCGCTCGGCCACGGCGGCCCCTGATTCCTTTTGAATGCAATTACTAATTATGTTAAACCAAGAAGCTACATTAACATTACATCTAGTTATTAACATCTTTAATTTGTAAGAATGGCAGAGAGAGAAGGGGGAGGGATAGTTAGCCGTCCATATAACAACAACAAAAATAAATTCGACCGTGTTAACGCAGTTCAAGTGCATTTATATAATTTGACATTTTTTTTAAAATATTATTATGCACAAAAAATGGTACTTTAATCCACACATCTGTGACCTTCAGACGCTCAGTTATCGTATACTAAGTAAAACTAAAAGCGTTTGACTGATTAAGATGCAGTCACGTTGCCATGGTGACAGTGGAAATAGGTGACAGAGAATGTTCTAGCAGCAGGGGTCGGCTGGGTGATTGATCTTTCAATAAGTTTTCATTTGGAGTGCAAAAAAGTGTCAGTTTGATCCAGCATAAATGTTGTTTTTGTAGAACATGTAGTTTATCACCCTTGTGTGCAGAATGTAATTTGAGTTGTATCATATCTGGTGAGTTTAAAAATGATCAAAACATAAAATTACTTGATAATAACAATGTAACATTTTCTTTTTATTACAGATGGTAAATTAATTGCAGAATTAACAGTAAATGGAACACATACACTACCACATTTTAAACAAAAGGAATTTGTTATTCTCCCTCCTGAATTACTGAGAGAATCATCCTGTCACCCACCCTGAAAAAGCAAGAGCTCTGGAGTCTGACTATATTTTTCAAACCTGATTACATTTGGTGAATATAATGTGAGGTTATTACTTAAAGATGTATGCAGACTGCATTTAATACAGAATAGTAGAATGAACATTAAAATTTCAAGTGGCAGAGTGGTAAGATCCTCTGCCTTGGGAACGGGAGGTCATTGGTTGGATCCCTGATCACAACATACATGGTGTGGTATCATGTCACATGTCTTCAATATGATACTGCAGTGTGGCAGCACTATATCTCTTTCAAGTAGACATAGTCTCCAAATGACTGAAATACTGAAACTCTGACAGTTAACACCAGCAAAACAACCCAAGTACAACTCTGTCAGTCCTGCAGGCAGCGGCTTTTAATTCAAAGCACTTAAGTCTAGGCAGCTTTACATTCGGCTTGGCGGGGTCTACAGCTGAGCTCCATATGGTTCAGTTGTAGTACATATTGGCGGGGTCTACAGCTAAGCTCCATATGGTTCAGTTGTAGTACATATTGGCGGGGTCTACAGCTAAGCTCCATATGGTTCAGTTGTAGTACATATTGGCGGGGTCTACAGCTAAGCTCCATATGGTTCAGTTGTAGTACATATTGGCGGGGTCTACAGCTGAGCTCCATATGGTTCAGTTGTCGTACATATTGGCGGGGTCTACAGCTAAGCTCCATATGGTTCAGTTGTAGTACATATTGGCGGGGTCTACAGCTAAGCTCCATATGGTTCAGTTGTAGTACATATTGGCGGGGTCTACAGCTAAGCTCCATATGGTTCAGTTGTAGTACATATTGGCGGGGTCTACAGCTGAGCTCCATATGGTTCAGTTGTAGTACATATTGGCGGGGTCTACAGCTAAGCTCCATATGGTTCAGTTGTAGTACATATTGGCGGGGTCTACAGCTGAGCTCCATATGGTTCAGTTGTAGTACATATTGGCGGGGTCTACAGCTAAGCTCCATATGGTTCAGTTGTAGTACATATTGGCGGGGTCTACAGCTATAAGCTCCATATGGTTCAGTTGTAGTACATATTCAGACCCAAAACTTGTCAATTTGAACCTCACTGGGTGGGGAGAGGGAATTTTTATGATCTTCAGAGGTACAAATTTCTGATTAACCCCCTAACTCACTGAGAAGGATCTGTATTATAAGCTGTGATATTTTTTAACACAAATTAAAGTAAAAATGAAATGCATGTACATTTATATATATTTAAACAAAACTGTAAAAATAACTCAATATGAGAGTTTTCACATAACCAGTGAGATTAATTAAATAATAAATGAAAGAAGTTCTAGTTGGAAAAGTAGTATCTATACATGTATATTACAACATTTATGTCACAAAGTATACTTCAAAGTGACTTTCACAATTAGAATGAAGGTACAGTGCAGACAAAATAGAGCTTTGCTATATGAAAACTATCAAATTATATTACAAAATGCAAATTATGAGATTAACAGAAGTAAGTTTGCTTTAAATATTGTTTTGAATAACATTCATTTAAATTCAGTTTTCATAATTGTGTATATGCTCAAATATTTTATCAGGGTAAACTTCTAATTTAGCTAGTTCTTCATGGATGTTTTTTTGTCACTTGAACTGTATATAAAGAGACCCTGAACTTACACATCTGATTGATCTATGCAGTCAGTGATGGTATCTTAGATATACTGTCAAACACATTTCTTTTCAAGAAACCATCATATCAACATAGAAGTTTGCAAAGTTACAGATTCAAACTCCTGATCTTACCACTAGTGATCTAAGGAATCATCCATGGAAATGACCCGAACAAGGAGATAAATCTAAAAGTCTCTCACAGGAGGTTGTTCAGGTTTTATTTGCTACTCCTCAGTGAGATCAGGTGCCAATGCAATCTATGTGGCATTTCTGCTTCAGTGAGATTTAAAATAGGATGTTTTATTTCTTTGAATTCATGGAAATCCTCTCTCTTTTATTGAATGATTTCTCAGTCTCTCTCTCCCTTTCATTGGTAAACTCTCTCCTCTCTCTCTCTCATGAGTAACCCCCCCTCTCTCTTTATATAAGGAGTAAAGTCTCTCTCTCTCTCTTGATGATTATTTTCTTTCTCACTCACTCTCTCCCTGTCTCCCATAAGTATATTCTCTCTCTCTCTCTCTCTCTCTCTCATAATGAGTAAAGTCTCTCTAAGTTATTATGAGTAAATTCTCTCTCTCTCTCTCTATTATGATGAGTACTCAGGATGTCATATTGAGAGAAAACAATCTTTCTCTTCCATAATGAGTTCATAACACATTGTACTGAATTAATAAAATGATAATTATTTGGAAGTAATTTCATTGTAAATAACAGCTTCAACAAACCAATGTAGTGAAATATTTAGTATAAATTACAGCGGCAGAGGAATTATCATCAACATTGGAACATAGAATAATTAAAGGCTGAACTGGTTTGCTATATTAATGGAGTTATATTTCTATTCTTTTGTTTCAGTTCTTAAAGGATATGCACATTGTACTTAAAATTTGAAAACTGATACTGTAAAAAGTTGTAATGGGTTCACAGAATTAAGATTTGCAATGCCTTTGGTCATTTTGCTGAAACAGTTCCAATCAATGTTAGGACTTAAAGGTTTTTAAAAAGAAAATATTTTGCATGTCACAGGGTCAGAAAAATGTGCAGCCTATTTAGAGCAATAAGTTTGCTACATGTGTTTGAGTTTGTGTTTCAACAACAAGACCACAGACCTTTTACTACAAGGGCAAATGCTCAGTACATGTATCAAGTGAGCTACAGCTACACTAATCATTTCAGAATGAAAAATAAAAAATAAAAAGCTGCCCAGCCTTCAGATCTTTCTTGCTTTGATATTGAGACAATAAACAAATTTGATCTTATTAAAATAGATGAACAATCTCAGACTTATCTCCCCCTTCTCAGGGCTGTGGTCTCAATCCGAGAAATAGAGTAAGAACCCAAGGCCTCAATACACCTGATGACTGTTGAGGCATTTACTTATGGAGTTCTCTGACTCCCTGTCAATTTGCCATTGCAAGTTAGATTTAAAATTTGCACAATGCACAAAAATGTCCATCCAGATTCATTTCAATGTTACCTGTGATCTAATTGTTTGTCTGTTTGTTTAATTTGATTTACACTGACATTATGTTGGTAATCTTGGGTCTTTGTTTACATTAGGCAGTTATATAGTTCTGCATCACTTTGATATCACTCAAGACACGTGGTATAATAAGACCTCAGTTATTAATCATTATATTACCCTAACAGTGGGTCTACCAGTTTTAAACAAAACCAAGGAACATTATTGTTAATTAATGAGTTAATAATTTTTTATTACCATGGATTGGATGGAAGTATACAGCTCCAACAACTCAGCCAAAGGAACTGGTTTCAATTCAACTGATTATGTAAACATTTCAATAACATAATGTCAAAACTGTCTTAAGTGGTCATTCAAGAGAATAAGAGAAAGAGACTACTTATCAGAGGTGACCGCATAAATGAAGGTTAAACAAAACAAAATGCTAGTTTGGTAATATTAAAACAGACCACTGTATATAGGTTGGCCGCTTAATACAGGTGGCCGCTAAAATGATTCAACTGTGTAATTATATGATTTATAAGGATCATTTTCAGTTATACTGAATCTAAATTTTACCAGGATGATTTCCCTAAAACTTGAAAAATGTGATCAATATCTTAAATAAGGGTTTGGATTTTTATAAAGGATTTTTAAGAAAAAAATGAAGAATTACCAAAATGCAGGATGTACATGCAGTTTGTTCTGGTGCACCTTAGTTATACCAGTGATATTAAATATTTTCAAAATGAAACAACTAGAACTAATCATAGGTATGAATAATGGATCTAGATAAATAATTATGTATTTTCAAAATGCTTGTATATACACCGAGAGTGTACCAGCTAGCTAAAGGCTCTTAGTTTGAGTCCAAGTGAGCCATGATTTTTCAGTATCCAGGATGTCATGTTTTTCAACAAAAACGACAACACCCTTATCGAAATGAAATGGCTTGAAACACCATTGAATTACCATTTCTTTTTGCAGAACCAAATGTAGCACAACCCTTGAAGGACCATTGAAAGTCTTTATATACTAAATAGTGCAACCATTGAAACTCCATCAAAACACCATTGAAATTTAATCGAAACACCATTGAAACTCCATTGAAATGAGCCAAAATATGCAAATGAGCTCTCCCTAAAAAAATGAAAAATAAAATATTTTCAATGGTATCCAATGAGGGATTTTAATGGAATAAAATAGTTTGTCAATGGTATTTTTATGGTGTCATTTTACGTAAAATAATGGTGAATCAATGATTTAAAATGAAATATCAATAACCTTCAATGGTAATTAATGGAAATTCAATGGTGCAAAATAATACTCATGCACTGAGAATGGTGGACTAGGGGATTTAAACAGGCAACATGGCTGGATACGAAAATAATTTTTATTCATGTCATCACATATCACATCCGTATCAACAGTCTAAACAATCTTTCTTTAAACAAATTACAGTGACCAACTTGGATATTGATTCCCCATGCTTTAGAGCAGTGTCCGGTTTCATCCTTTATTAATTTAATTTGTTTTTTCATAACGCATTATAGTCTATGTTCCAAGTTCTGAACAACCCCCTCTTTCTCCACCTATTGTATTAAAAACTTTACACGTTTTTAAAACTTATTATGCCACCTGTTTGATGCCTTGAAGTCCAAGTTCAAAAGCGATTTTCCTTTAATTCACCTAGATCAGTGGTCCTGGTGATCCAATGAGCCATGGGTCAGAGATCAGTTTCCACTTTGAAAGAGGAATGTCCAAGTCCTTGTTGACATTCCTGAACATGTGCTGATGTTATGCATAAATTTACATTGAAATTCTGCTCTTATTCTGCAAGGACTTCAGCTTTCTTCCACCCACATGTCTGAAACTAAAAAAAAAAAAAATAAGTAAAATGATTTAAAAGTAAAATAACTAAGAAGCACAAAGCCTATAGCCTACCTTTGTATTTAAACATTCTAGTGTTTACTCAGATTTGATCATTGATCCTTATTCCCATTCATACCAGTATTAATAATAAAGATGAAGTTCTGACTGCATGCAAATTTGTAAAACCAAATTTTTCTCCTCATTATAAATTCAAAATATTTTACCATCTTACAATGCCAGTTAACTAGGAGAAATTGAGTTCAACCACAATCAAACACAGTTGAAATAGAAGTATGGCAGCTATAATTTGTAAACTAAGTTTGAGAGATATAGTGCTTTTGCACTGCAACATCACGCCATAGATAGTTGGCATGACACCATTCCCAAGTTGCATTATCACCAACACCGCGACAACCGAGTCTGGGACCTATTCTAATATGCTGAGCACCAAACAAGGGAGATACAGTGTCATTTTTCTTTTACAACTTTTACAACTTTCATATGTTGCTGCTAGGGACAGGAACCCAAAGCTTCCAGTTCCGGAGGCAGAGACTCTTACCACTGGGGACGGTGTTATGTAAGGTAAACTGCCTGTCTAATTAACTACCATGAAAAAACTAAAGGCAGTAGCATTGTGGGTGTCTCAAGTTGTTCTTTGATATGCGACACTTCAGTTTTCAAGGATCTTAGAAACTTCTTAGTTCTCAAAAAATGTATTCATTTCTAATAAGAGTCTATTTACCTTTTGTAAATCACCATGATCCAAAGTCTGTGTTGTTTACAAAGTGGACCTGGGGCCGTATTTATAAAGCTCTTTAGGAAAAAAATCCCTTAGTTTCTAAGATTTTCCTTAAATCACACAGATTTCCCTTAGTTATTGAGGATATCCTTTATTCTTATTTATAAAACACCTTAGGAGATTTATTCCAGTTAAGGAATTATTTTCCTTTAAAAACTAAGGCGCTTTATGAATACGGCCCCAGAAAAGGCATCATCCTTGTTGAAAACATGGTTGGACATGTTGCTACACTAAGGCTGTTTCAGCTGAAATAAAAACGAAAAAGTGTGTTAAATCAATCAGATTTCATTTCATTACAGCAATGACAATGGGCATAATATAACTGAATTTTATACAGCTTTCAATGTTAAAAATTCCAAGTCACTGCCAGCAGTTGGTCATGAACAAATATTCCAACAGAAATTCTTATATATCTAAAGGAGTAAAACAATAATGTATTTTCCTTAATTTTTTATAGATCTACATGTAAGATAATCAAGCAATGATTTAGTGTAAACCAAAATGAGTTTTAATGCGGATCGCCCATTTGTTAACAGATTTATTGTATATACAATGGTTTTTCACAAAGGCCTTCCCTTTTTTTAATCAAGTACGATGCTAACCGTGGACGATATGACCTGCGATCGATTCTTTTCTTTTTAAAATTTCCTGAAAGGTTAATTTGCACATATCGAACACAAATATATATATATATTCTGGAAAGCAAATACAAGAAATGAGATTCAACTAAACATTGTAGGGATTGTGTTATACATTGACGGGCAGAAAATAATCTCCTCGCCATTTGCAGACGAAACAAAGTCACTTATTTTTTATGGATAAATGGAAAGTAATTTAATTACAAACATAATTAATACTCACAATTATATTGAATATTCTTACCTTTGTCATAAAATGGATATCATCTGCGAAAATATTGCGAATCAATAACGTTATCACCTATTGTTTACACTGTTTGTTGTATGTCGTCCTTTTCAAAATGGCGGATTGATGCAACGCTGCGTTATTTTCGGTTTTCAAATTTAAAAAAAAAGGAAAGTCAAGATCAGTTACGAAACAAAAAATGGGTTTCGAAATAAAGTTTTAACAGTGGGTATTCCAAAATAAAATACAAAATATAAGTAAAAATCATTGATCTACGTAGAAATTAGCGTCAACTTTTCGGCACTACTTTTCCTCGTTGGATTGTCCTACAACCTTGCAACAACTTCCGAACTTTTATTCGGGGTGCGGTTAATTCGAATGTAAACCATTCGTAACCTTTTTTCGATGCGTAACAGTTTCAAAAAAAAAAAAGAAAAAAAAAAAAAAGAAATGTGAATTACCTTCTGTTAAAACCTCAGTAAAAAGGTCTTAGTAATAGTTAGATCTAATCGTTTTTGTTTCAATCTAATATTCAATAAGCTTTAAGCTTTCAATTTAATCCTATTTTGTATCACATAATAATTTATGAATGTTTGTGATTGTTTTGTTATAAAATTTGATTGATAAAAATGATTGATCAATATCAAGTATTGTTGTGCAAAATCGTGGGCACATTTAGGTCAGACGAATTAATTATTACAGAATTATGGCCTTTTTAATTTTTGATAAAATCAGTATCAGATGTACGACGTTTGTGATTTCTAATCCCCCGCCGCGAAGCGGAAGGGGTGTTATAGAAATGGCCTTCGTTTGTCTATCCGTCTGTCTGTCCGTCTGTGACGTTTTCGTGCCCGCTCCATATCTCCTATACCGCTTGAAGGATTTTCGTGAAACTTGCCTCAAATGTAAACCTAGTTGAGACGATGTGCAGAAGAACACAGGTTGCAGCCATGTAGGATCAAGGTCAAGGTCACACTAGAAGGTTATGTGTTTGAACCATCAATTTCTATTTCAATTTCGTGTCCGCTCCATATCTTCTCCTATACCCCTTTTAGTTTTTTCATGAACCATGCCTCCCTCAAACATATATCTAATTGAGACGATGTGCAGAACATAGGTTGCAGTCATATCGGCTCAAGGTCAAGGTCACACTTAAGGGTCATGTGTTTGAACCTTCTATTTCTTTACAATATCATGTCCGCTCCATATCTCCTATACCCCTTGAAGGATTTTAATGAAATTTGCCTCAAATATAAATATAATTGAGATGATGTGCAGAACACAGGTTGCAGCCATGTCGGCTCAAGGTCAAGGTCACACTTGAAGGTCAATTGTTTGAACCTTCAATTTCAATTTACAATTTCGTGTCCGCTCCATAACTCCTATACTCCTCGAAGGATTTTAATGAAACTTGCCTCAATTATAAACCAAATTGAGGCAATGTGCAGAACACAGGTGACAGTCATGTTGGCTCAAGTTCAAGGTCACATTTGATGGTTCAGTGTTCATTCCTGGATATTTTTGTTTCCATGCTATATTTTCTGAACAACAGAAAGTGTTTCATAAGTCAACTACATCAAAATGTTGGCAGAAGCAGGGCAATTTCCATCAGAGGAAAAATATGTCTCCTCTGTCAGCGGCGGGGGATATAGCTGTCCTTTGGACTGCCTTGTCCTGATTAGTAAAGTAAGGATTATGAAGCAGTAATGCAATAAACCATGCCAGCAACCACATTCCTTTTGACCTTTTTTTCTTCTGTCATAGAGCACTTACATGTACATTTGAACCGGTATAAAAATTAGATGCTGTAACAGTTAATAAAAGTATAAGCCAATTGATGCAAGTGGGCTACTTAAGTTAATCCAGAAATGGTAAAGTATGTTTTTTCGATGGAAAACGATGAATAACAATGTTGAGGAAAAAAACAAGTATATCAAGCAATGGTAAAACAATCTTAAATAATGAAAAACATTGATGTTAATACACTAAGAGTATTCTGTTATAAAAGAAAAATAGTGTTTCAATGGAAAACAATAGAACACAATGTTAGTAAAAGAAATAAGTTTATTCTACAATGAAAAAAAATATGTTTCAATGGAAAACAGTTACTTGAACCATTGATTCCAATAATTGTTTTTCATTTTTTCTTAAAAATGGTGTTTTAATGAAGAAAAAACAATAAAATCAGCCCCCAAAATGGTATTTCAATGATTTATCAAAATAAAATGGTGTTTCAAGGGTGTTTTAATGGAGTTTCAATGCTTTTTTTACCATTTCATTTCGCTAAGGGCATGCATAATTATCTGTGCCTGAGTGCAAGTGAATTGTTAAAGCTGCAAGAAACTTTCTTCAATCATTATGAAATTTAAGATCTTAACTTAATTGTAGCCTTAAAGTTGAAAGATTTAAGTGGTTATGTTGATGCATTAGTAGAGAACTTGCCATGTAAGTGAGGGCTCTCGAGTTAGATTCCTGGCCCAGTGTTCTCGAAAATACAAAAGTACAAACTCTGGCTTTAATGTGAGTATCATACTCAAATCCCTATCGAAACTAATGGGCGTAGTTTAAGTATGAAAGTCATTCAAGTTTAAGTACCATTTTAAGTACCATTTTAATGTTTGGGAACACAGGGCCTGGTCTTTTTGCACATTTTTCTAGATTGGTTACAATGTGGGGCTGTTACATTTTCTATTTTTTAGTATATTACTACTCTTTGGATTATAGTTTGTTCTTTTTCCTGTGAATTCAGGGATTACATGTTATTCTAAATTGGTTGGGGTTTACGTAACAACCTATATGTATCCCTTATTAGAGATTTGTGTACATGGTCCAATTGCTCAATTCATAGAGCACTGGCCATGCATGTAAGCAAGGGTGCAGGAAATTACTGGTTACACATTTATCTCACATGACTGCAAATTTAAAACTTATTTCATTTTGATTTTTATTGTTTGTGTAGGTAGGATAATCTGCCCAGTTAGGTCAGGCAATAGAGTAGCATGGTGGCATCAGTTGTGGGTTTGGGAGAAGTGTATTAGGTATGAAAAGGAATATCTGTCCTGTTAATGTTATATTTAATGTTGGAACTCCAGGACAGCAGGAGTTGTTGTTTTGAGTCATGCAACAACAGTAGGCACACTTAGAATTTTCTGGTTCTCATTTTATTTTCATTATTGCAGTCTTATTTGGTAACACAAGTCAGAGGAATTTGTATAAACAAATTGAAAGTTACTATTAATTACTGTGTTGACTGGAGTTTACTGTCACTGTGACTGTGAGTATTCCAGTTATATAGTAATCGATGTCCAGCTAATAACATGGATGAGTACACATAGGCAGCCGGGCAGAACCACCAACCTACCACAAGAGAGCTGGATGGCTTACTTAGATGAAGAAAGTGACACTGCGAGGAATCGAACGCACACTTGAAAGAAATTACGTGATTGAATCTTTGCAGTTGTAACAAACTACAGGAACCATTAATTTTTAACAAACCATTATAAATAGATTGATTGATTTTTTAATTTACCGATGAGCTGCGACAGTATTTCAGTCGTATAGCGAAGTCCAGCTAATTAAAGGTGGAGGAAGACCCCTAATGCACTAAGGCATCAAGGTAGAACCACCATCCTACTGCAAGCCAGCTGGAAGGCTTCCTCACATGATAATCCGAATTGTCCTGCCGGGATTCAAACCCATACAGTGAGTGTCTGAGTGAGTGTTAAAGTGTCTTGGCCACGGAGGCCCCATATTTAGAATATAATTCATTTAAGTTCTACTTTTGCATCATTTGAAAAGAACAAAAATTAAATGACAATTTTTCATTTAAATAATATATTTATAAAGTACAATTATTGTAATGGCATTTTCGTAACCCTAAACATTGAGGAATAAATATGACCTGTCCGACTCAGTCAGTAGAGAATTTGCCCTGAAAGCGAATGGTCCCGGGTTGTGTCCTGGTCAGTCTGGACACATATATTTCTCACCCTGATGTCATTATTGTTATAATATATATAATACACTAACCACACACCCAGACCTAATGTTATTTTTTCATAAACTCATAAACATTTAATCTTGAAGCATTTTGTATCAAAACTTAAATTTTATTCTAGAAATTAGCGAACTATCGACTACCGTTGGGTAAAATAATGTAGAACTTTAATTAACTAAAATTATTTATACAGCTACAAGATGCAACAATAACAATTTCAGTATCTGGTTCAAGATATGGTTCATTGAAGATCACCATATTATACTAGTCTAAAACAACGGATGTACCGTTAATGCATTTTGTAAACAACGTGCGATTTTAAACACTAGTTTCTTCCTTTAACTACAAATAAACCAAACACTTTTAAAATAAAACCCGTCTTATGTTTGATTTTATTCGACTGGATATGTAAGTTTGGCTTTTTCCGATAGAAACAAAATGATCGTTATTTTCCGATAGGAGGTTAGCTGTTACCGATCGTCTTTTCTCGACAGGTAAAAATCGATCGATTTTTAAATGATTTCGATCGTTTATCAGCTGTTTCCGGTCGGAAATGTGTTATTTGCAAGGTACAAAATGCACGATATCTCAACTTATATAAATTTGTTTTTTCAAAAACAAGACATATTTAGAATCGGGTAACAATGCTCTTTCATTATCAATAATAAAAATATATGTAAGAACTGTAGTTTTTTTAAAAGAAAAAATTATGGAAAAAAAACTGACGTTCCATAAATTCACCGACGCTCCTTTTTTACAATTGTTCAAAAAAGGATCGAACGTTGGACTGTCGTAAAATGTCGATATTCAAGTCAGATTTTCAAAACCTATACACCTTTGGAAAGAGCTCCTCAGGAACTTAAACTTTTGTTCATATACTCTCAATGAAATATATTTAGTCTTGGGGCCAAATAAGAGCACAGTAATCGTAATATGACCCTGACCGTTGCAGTTTTTAAAACTTTTTAATTGTGAGGTCCTTTATACATAACAATACAAAACGTGTTAATATTTCAAGAAGAATGTACAAAAAAAAAAAGTCAGGTGCGAAAAAAAAAATGTTTTTGAAATTTTAATTTTTCCAATATTTTAGTGAAGTTTGACCGTTTCTCAATGTTAGAATCATCTTCAAATACGTAGTAAAAACTGATTAAAATTTAATAAATGTGGCTTTTCTGATCATGGAGCTATGCCGTTCACACACATAAAAGATTAGAAACATAATAATAATAAATAAATAAATAAATAAATAAATAAAACAGAAGAAGAACAAAAGGTTTTCGCATCGCAGTGCGAAAACCTAACCAGAACCGCAAAGCGGTTTCTCGGTTTTCGCTTTTAACTTGATCAGTTCGAACGCTTTGTTTCATTTTAGGCACAATTATCAGCAAGGAACAAAGTGCAAAAAATTCGCATTGAAATAGGACTTCAAATTTTTGAGTTATAAGCAATAAAGCATTCAAGGTGCCCCTAGCATTTGTTAAAAATTAACAAGAACTATCATTGAAAATGATGAATACCCTTTGATATCGCGTCACAGATACTGTTACCTTGTCAAACAGTCTTGATAAAGTTAAAGGGTAAAAATAAAATAGCCCACCAAAACCAGTAAGAGTTCTGATACACTTTTGCATGTATCGACGATGAAAAAAAATGATCATGACATGCCGAGGATACTGAACATTGCAGTCATAAAGGGACGTGCAACTTACTATACGTCGAGGACTACTCCAAACTGGATAGAACCACAGCCTTACAGCAAGTCAGCTTTAAATGCTTCGTCCTCTAAAAACGTCCGAGGGACCCTTTTGGGATTTGAACTCACTGCGGTGAGGGGCTGAGTGGTGTTAAATAAGCGACTTTACTCGCTCGACCAAGGAAGCCGCCACTCTCACAGGCATTTAGTGACAGTTTATAAACTGTACATATT
>CM037787.1:43700440-43750440 GCA_021229015.1 Solen grandis | reverse complement strand
TCCATATGATACGCTTTCAGATTAAAGGACAGAATCAATTGAAATTAAGTGAATTAAATTAATAGTTAAAGCTCTTCAGCGTGACAATTTTCAATTTAATCATTTAAACAAAATAAACAACAAGGAACATAAAAATGCATTTAAAAAAAGTAAAAAGTGTAAATATTTTTACGTTATTTTTGTAATACAAATCATGCGATAATATGGGTACGAGTAGATATGAAAATTAGTTGTAAGCATCGCTCTCCTATCTTATAATTTATGTTTTGTATTAATTTTCCGATTATTTGGTGTAGTTTGACCGCATCTACACATCTGACCATGTATTTCTTAGATGACAACCTTACATGTTTCATGTATATTTGTCTTGCAAACTATTTGTGATAATAAGAATAGGTTTATAAAAGCTTTTCTCTAAATCATATATCTTTGTTTTGCTCTGTGTAGAGGCGAAAATCTAACGAAAGAGGCGTTAACGTAAATCCTCATTTTGTTCCACATCTTTCTTATACGACATCATAATTTTAAAAACTAAGTATGGTTGAAAAGGTATTTAAATATTTAACATTTTATATACTTTACGTACATGTACCCACTTATTTTGAAAAGCTATTAAGATATTGAGGCATAAACCTCGGCAAAAAATAATAAAGCATGAAACATTTCATTTCGTTTTCTCTCTATAACCTTATGATGTCTGATAAGATTTTAATAATCTGCATTCCATTGAAACCGCCAGAATTCAGGCTACAAATCGTGTTGCTTACTCTTATTTCCAAAAATCAATATTTTTCGAAATATAACAAATTGAAAACAATAGGAGTAATAACATTTTCGTTATTTTCTAATTATTTGGTGTAGTTTATCCGCATCTATATACAACTGACCATGTATTTTTTACATAATTCATGTGTAATTGCCTTACAGAACATTTGCAACAATCAGAAATTGTTTTTAAAAGATTTTCTCTCATATGAGTTTGTTTTGCTCTGCGTAGAGGCGAACATGTAACGAAGAGGGGTTCACATAAATCCTTATTTTGTACATAACTTTCTTATATGTTGTCATAATTTTAAAAACTAAGTATAGTTGGGAAGCTATTTAAATATTAAACATTTCATGCATTTTATGTACCCACTTATTTTGAAAGGCTGTCATGATATTGAAGCTTAAACCTCTTGAAAATGGAGGAAAAACAATTAAAAATGAACCATTTCATTTCGGTTTCTCCCTATAATGTTGTAATGCCAGATCGTAATAATCTGCATACCAATGAAACCGTCAGGATACTTTCTACAAATCGAGTTCTACATCTTACTTGCAAAACTCAATATTTTTTTTTTAAATATAAGCAATTGAATACAATAAGGGTACAATCATTTTCGTTTTCCGCCATTTCTGAAATATTTAAACCCTGATCAGCAAAAACTTAATATTTTCTGAGGGGTCATTTAAAGCACTAAAAATAATACACATAATCTCTCAATAAAATGTTTTTCGTTTTCGAGTTATTTAAGGTGAAAGAAAATCAATTCCTAAAATATGACCTTGACCTTTGCAAATGTTCAATATTTGAACCTGTCAGTTTCTTTGAAACAATAAACAACATAATCTGTGAAGATTACATGAAAATTGAACAAAAATAAATTCAGGAGCTTGCTTCGAAATACCTAAAAAGGCATATTTTCGAAAATTCGAATTTTTCGATTTTTTGGTTAAGTTTGACCGTAACCGTAACCGTAAATAGCCTGAAGTTCTCACACTATATATATTTGTCAGCAACTGTGTTGCAAATCCTATGCAGTAAACAAAATATTTCTATCTTTTCTAAAAAATATATGGATATGATTTTCGTAGACCTTCCCTTACTTGCAAGCTGTTTTGCAAGGATCGAACATTCAACCTCTCGTAGCGCAAAAACTTCCCATACCTAAACTAAGAATACATCGTATTTTAACGGGATGTCAATGAGGAATGTAATACAAAAGACCGCTCTAAAATTTGACTTCAAAATATTCAGTTATCAGCAAAATTGTACGTTGATGCAATGTGACAACTATTGACAAAAGTATTGAATGATTTGATAATTTTTAACTTAGGAACATCTTCAGAGCTGTCTTAATATGTGTCTTAAATTTTATGACTGTACCTTAATTCTAAATTGCCAATATCGTGCTGACCAAATGTTCCTAGAATAAAAAACTAGAACCACAAGCGGCATATCGTATTTCGCTTTTAACCTGATCAGCTGGAACACTTTATTTCAAATCAAGGACAGTTTTCAATATGGAACAGAATACAAACAAGAGGGCCAAGATGATTAAGATGGCTGTGTTAGGCAAAATGACAAAAAAACTGTCATCTAAAGTGTTTTTCTAACATTTGGCTAGGTGGCCTACATTTTGATCCTACCTGAATTTGCACTCAACTGGGAATTCATGCAGTCATCATTCATATCAAGTTTAATGAAGACTGGGAAAAAAATGTAGGCCTCTAGTGTGTTCATAAGATTTTTCTAAAATTTGCCCTGGTGACCTACTTTTTGACCCTATGTTGCCCAGTTTTGAATTCATCCGAATTTAAATTGACCAAGTTACATTAAGGTTAGTCTAAAACTGTAATCTCTAAAGTGTTCACAAGGTTTATCTAAGATTTGACCTGGTGACCTAGTTATTAACCCTAAGTGACACAATTTTAAACTCGTCCAAGATATCATGTAGACGAACATCCTGACCAAATTACATGAAGACTGGGCCAAAACTGTTGCCTCTAGAGTGTTAACAATGTTTTTCTAAGATTTGACCTGGTGACCTAGTTTTTGACCCCACATAACCCAATTTCGAACTCACAAACCCATCCGAGATATCATGTAGACAAATATCCTGATTAAGTTTCATGAAGATTGGGTCAAAACTGTGACCTCTAGAGTGTTCACAATGTTTTTCTTAGATTTGACCTGGTGACCTAGTTTTTGACCCCACATGACCCAATTTCAAACTCTTCCGAGAAATCATGTAGACAAACATCCTGAACAGGTTTCATGAAGATTGGGCCAAAACTGTGGCCTCTAGTGTGTTCACAATGTTTTTCTAAGATTTGACCCGGTGACCTACTTTTTGACCCCACATGACCCAATTTCAAACTCTTCCGAGAAATCATGTAGACAAACATCCTGAACAGGTTTCATGAAGATTGGGCCAAAACTGTGGCCTCTAGAGTGTTCACAAGGTTTTTCTAAGATTTGACCTGGTGACCTAATTTTTGACCCCACATGACCCAATTTCGAACTCATCCGAGATATTATGTAGACAAACATCCTGATTAAGTTTCATGAAGATTGGGCCAAAACTGTGGCCTCTAGAGTGTTCACAAGCAATTGTTGACGACGGACGATTGACGACGTACGACGCACGACGGACAAAAAGCGATCACAAAAGCTCACCCGAGCAGAAGTGCTCAGGTGAGCTAATAAAAAACGCAATGAAAAAGGACTTCAACTTCTTGTGTTATAAGCAATTAAGCATGCAGTGCACTCTCTAGCGAAAAAAAGATTCTTGACGTAATTACTTTAGTACAGATCATGTGACATGTTTAAAATTATAAGAATTTAGCGTTTCGCATCAATCCGCACTCATTTGACTATTGTAGTTTAGAGGCAATAGCCTAAAAAATGTGGGCAAACTTTTTGAGTTATAAGCAAATGAGTGTTATTAAGCAAAGCGCCCCTAGCGCTAATGAGAATCAAAATTGATTAAAAATAATTACATAGAATGCAGCATATTAATCAATTTTGTGTACAAGTCACATGAGTAGAACATTCTATTTCATACATATCAACAATTTGAAGCATGAAACTGATTTTCATTTTTTCAAAAAAGGATCAAACTTTGGACTGCCGTAAAATGACCAAATGAAGCTGGATCTTCAAATGCTGTATATCACTGGAAAGAATTTACAAATAGAAAAAAATATTCGTCGTTTTAAAGCTATTTTGGGTCGAAGTTTTAGATTGTGAGGCTCTTTGAATCATAAAACTACATTACCAGTGAAAAAAGATTGAACAAAAAATAAAGTCAGGAACGATAAAACACCTAAAAAGTCATGTTTTTGATTTTTTCATTTTCCCAAAATATTGATTAAGTTTGACCTCATACTGTAGACAAACCATACATACGATAAATTCGCCGCCCCAAACAGAATTCTTCTATCTAATCGGAAACGAAAATGGGCAGGTTTTTCGAAGATCATGTCCTCATTTGCACAGTTTTTTGCAAGGTTCGAACTCTCAACCATTCGTAGCTTAAAATCATTCACAAAGTCATATTCTTGAAACCTATCATATTTAATTAGGCGATCAACAAGGAACAGAATGGAAAAAAAGCATTTGAATCGGACCTCAAATTACTGGGTTATTAGCCATTAATAAATTTCATGCAAAATGCCCCCTAACGGGAACAGCAAGACATAAATGGACATTTTCTCAACGTTAGGATCATCTCCAGATAGGTGGTAATAACTTGTTAAAATTTCATAAATGTGTGTTTTCTGATCATGGAGATTTGCCGTTCACAAAAGTGTTAGAAAAATAATAATAAAAAAACTAGAATCGCAATTAGAATTGCGATATCATCGGTTTTCGCAATTCAATCTCATTCTTTTCAAACATTGCAATTCACGAATTGTATTACAAAAGCAAATGAATTTCTATGCATGTGTTGATACTTAAGAGTACAAAAAAAATTTAAGGTTGGTACAAAATTTGTTACAAAGTTTAAGATGATTAAAAATTTTTCATATACCCACACAAGTCTGCAAAGTCTATGCAAGGTTCGAACATTCAACCTTCTATAGCCAGTAGAAAAAATCAGGTTTTTGGTCCTTAGATTTATCAAATTTATCAGGCTTTCGACAAGAATATCAACTTTCTTAGTTATAACAACAAGAGTGGTCAGAAGACAACATAGCTTGCCGTAACAGCACTTTTTGTCTAAGATTTAAGTTTTTGAAAAGTAGGTCAAACTCCAAGGTCAAGGTCACAAGCCAAAAGTCATAGTTCCAAATGATAGATCTTGAATTGGGCTGTCTACATGTAAAATATCTAAGCTCTATTTCTTAGAATATAAAAGATATAAGCCAGGTTAAAGGTTTGTTCACGGACGACAACGACGAAAATGACGCCGGGGGTTTGACATTAGCTATCCGGACTTTCTTCCCAGATATCAAGCAAAGTGCCCCATAGCGGAATATGATAAACACAATTTATTTACATATTGCAATTTAGGTCTTAGAAATGCAGTAAATTAAGATGGCTGATATCTGCCATTTCTTTTTTTTTTTTTTTTTTTTTTCAGTGGTAATTGCTTTTATTCTCCCCGTCATAGGTATGTGGGGGTCGGGGAGGACCACCCCCATTTCTTATTTTCGTGTACTAGCCCTTAAAGGTGAAAGGGGAAATAACGCAATCATGTGTCTTTATGTCTTGGCCAAAAAAGGCGAAAGAAAGAAAACGTGGCATATTGTTGTTATTTCGACTTTGGACAAAGACACGAAATCACGAAATATGCCACCTGAAATAAACTTTTGAGGTAACATATTGATTTAAAATTTTTTGATAAAGGATCAAACTTTGGACTGTTATAATTTGATCTAATGAAGTCCGATCTTCAAAAACTAAACACCAATGGAAGATCTCTTCACAAACTAAAACTTTTGTTCATATACTTTTTATAAAATATTTTTAGATTTGAAGCTATTTTGTGCCGATAAAAATAACAATAATCGGTATTATGACCTTGACCCTTGCATATTGTCATCGTTATTTACTATGTGTTTGTTTGTTATATTTAAATGCATAAACAGTGAAAAAATGATGAAGATTGATAAAAAAAAAGTAAGGAGCTGCAAAAAGAGGAAACATACGGATTTACAATTGTTTGATAAAAGGATCAAATTTTGGACTGTGATAGTTTGATCAAATGAAGTCCAATCTTCAAAAACTAAACACCAATGGAAAGATCTCTTCACAAACTAAAACTTTTGTTTATATACTTTCTATAAAATATTTTTAGATTTGAAGCTATTTTGTGCCGATAAAAATAACAATAATCGGTATTATGACCTTGACCTTTGCTTATTTTCATCGTTATTTACTATGAGTTTGTATTATTTAAATGCATAAACAGTGAAAAAATGATGAAGATTGAACAAAAAATAAAGTCAGGAGCTGCAAAAAAGAGGAAACATACGGATTTACACTTGTTTGATAAAAGGATCAAACTTTGGACTGTGGTAATTTGTGGTATATGACATTGACCATTGCATATCTTCGCTTGTTTTTTTTATGCTTTTATTTGTATAATAAAAATACATAAACAGTGAAATAATGATGAAGATTGAACAAAAAATAAAGTCAGGAGCTGCAAATAACCTTAAAAGTGATGCTTTTAAAATGTTTATTTTTCGAAAATATTGGTTAAGTTTGACTGCGTACTGTGGACAAACCATGCATTTCCCGAATTTGCCACCCCATATATTTTGTGTGTATATGTCTTGCGAATCATATACAACAAACAAATTTCTCCTATCTCATCTCTGAATAAAATGGGTAGGTTTTTGGTAGACCTACCCTTATTTCACAGTTTTTGCGAGATTCGAACATTCAACCTCCTGTAGCACGAAAGTTTTATATATGCAAATCTTTGGAACCTACCATATTTTATTGGGCTATTTACAAGGAACATTATGCAAAAAACCGCATTTGAATCGGACCTCAAATAATTGAGATATTGCTTATTAAACATTTTCATATAAAACGCCCCCTGGCGGGTAAATCAAAACAAAAATGAAAATTATCTCGACGTTAGGATCATCTTCAAGGACGTGGTTATTACTGATAAAAGTTTCATAGATGTGGCTTTTCTCACCTCGGAGCTTTGCCGTTCACAAAAAAGGGTTAGAAAAAAAAGAAAAAAAAGAAAAAAGAACGAGAACAAATAAAAACTAGAACCGCAAAGCGGCATCTTGGTTTTCGCTTTTAACTTGACTAGTAAGAGTACTGGTTTCAACTGCAGACATAATTGATTGATATTAACTTTATTCGAATATTTTGTTAATTGATCAAATTAAGTCCGATCTTCAAAAACTAAACAGCAATGGAAAGATCTCTTCACAAACTCAAACATTTGTTCATATACCTTCTTTAAAATATTTCTAGATTTGAAGCTGTTTTGTGCCGATAAAAATAAAAATAATCGGTATTATGACCTTGACCTTTGCATATTTTCATCGTTATTTACTATGAGTTTGTTTGTATTATTTAAATGCATAAACAGTGAAAATATGATGAAGATTGAACAAAAAATAAAGTCAGGAGCAGCAAAAAAGAGGAAACATATGGATATACAATTGTTTGATAAGAGGATCAAACTTTGGACTGTGGTCATTTGATCAAATGAAGTCCGATCTTCAAAAACTAAACATTTATGGAAAGATCTCCTCACAACCTCAAACTTTTGTTCATATACTTTCTATAAAATGTTTTTAGATTTGGAGCTATTTTATGCCGATATAAATAATAATAATTGGTATATGACCTTGACCTTTGCATATTATGGGTGAATTTTTTTCTATGATTTTATTTGATTGATAAAAATGCATTTACAGTGAAAAAATGATGAAGATTGAACAAAAAATAAAGTCAGGAGCTGCAAATAACCTTAAAAGTCATGCTTTTAAAATGTTGATTTTTCGAAAATATTGGTTATGTTTGACCGCGTACTGTGGACAAACCATGCATTTCTCAAAATCGCCACCCCATATATTTTGTGCGTATATGCCTTGCAAATCATATGCAACAAACAAAATTCTTCTATCTCATCTCTGAATAAAATGGGCACGTTTTTGGTAGACCTACCCTTATTTCACAGTTTTTTTCGAGATTCGAACTTTCAACTTCCTGTAGCACGAAAGTTTTATATACGCAAATTTTTGGAACCTATCATCTTTTATTGGGCTATTTACAAGGAACATTGTGCAAAAACCGCATTTGAATCGGACCTCGAATAATGGAGATATTGCTTATTAAACATTTTCATATAAAACGCCCCCTGGCGGGTAAATCAAAACAAAAATGAAAATTATCTCGACGTTAGGATCATCTTCAAGGACGTGGTTATTACTGATAAAAGTTTCATAGATGTGGCTTTTCTCACCTCGGAGCTATGCCGTTCACAAAAAAAGGTTAGAAAAAAAAAAAAAAAAAAGAAACAGAACGAGAACAAAGGGTTTTCGCACTGCGATGCGAAAACCCAATAAAACAGAAGAAGAACAATAGGTTTTCGCAAGCGATGCGAAAACCTAAAAATGAATAAAACAGAAGAAGAACAAAAGTTTTTCGCAACGCATTGCGAAAACCTAAAAAATATATAAAACAAGGACAACTATAAGTTTTCGCACTGCGAGCTGCGAAAACCTAACGATTAATACAGCAGAAACATCCCTTCATAAACAACATTGCACAATGTATATGAACTCTGTTAATAAAAAAATGTTTTTCCAAAATATACATAAACTACTATTTTATGAAAATAACATGCCATGCAAATTATTTTTTCTTTTGCATTAAACAAGCCAAATATCAATATGAACATAGTGTGTACATCGGCAACGCATACAGAAAGTTTAGTAAATATCACATTACCTTTTAAATCCAAAGTTTTCTGTCAAACAAGAGTTACGTCAAAGAGTGTTTTAAATAAAACTGATGTATATGACTGGACAAGCTCAATAAACGCGCAAGACTGTAATGCATAAGGAAGTATTGTGTGTTTATTAAGTAGCAAACCCACGTGACATCTGACGATCAAATACAGAAGAATACAAATAGTACACTTATGTAAATTAAGGGAAAAGATACGGACGGAAATCATTTATGACAGTGCGCAGTTAATGAAAAATCGCTTTTGTAATAAGAATACGACGTGTATTGACTTCACTCTTTCTCTTCTTCTTACACATGTACTTAACAAATCTTATTTTATTCATACTTGATGCATTCATTAAAAAATATGCCAATATAAGTTTTAACGGAGATAATTTAACCAATTTTGATTAACTTGTTCTAATGGGTATTGAAAACAAGTTTCTGTGTAATAACGTATGAGTCACCTTTTCTAATATTAGTATTTGATTTTTATCAAAGAAATTAACTAAAATGAAATGTCACCATAAAACAATAACATCTGAAGGAACTATCCGTAAAAAAGCAGAAACTGAATTATGTAAATGGATATTCAATTCAACAACACTATCACACGAATATAGTTTTGCCATATCACAAAATATAAGGTGAAAATAAAGACGTTTAATTATAGAAAATGTAAATAAAATGAAATAAGATATACTCAGAAGAAAATGTTGAGTCAGTATGGACAACTTGTAAGATATTTTTGTTAAACAGCCATGTAAAGGGCAAAATATACTCACCGCAAAATTCATTTATTGTCAACAATTTCAACCGAACGCATTCATTTAGATTTTGCAAAAGTAGGAAAATCAAATATACCATTATAGTAAATATTTTGTATGGTCACATTAAGCTTGAATTATAGCCATGCAACGTCGTCTCATGTTGTTTATGAGACTTCTGATGAAATGTATGGACGCTTGTGCCTATTCCTCGTGCAAGGCCCGCTCCAGATCTTTAACGTTGTTGACGTCCTTCCTTTCACGAACACGAACATTAAATCAAAGGTAGTCAAACATGTGCTTAATTGGGGAGAGATCTAAGGAAAGTGCTGGCCATTCGAGTGTGTTAATGCTGTTTGCCGCAAGGACCCTGTTCCATTGCTGCCTTATCCAGCAACTGTGCGAACTTTCCCAATTCAGACGTGCGTCACAGTGACGTGCTTTTGACGGAAATTTGAGCACGCAGCCGAGCCTCTAGCAACATAAACGAATATTATTGCCCCTGTGGCATGATGAAGGTGTGTATCAAGCTTAGAAGCGGGCATAAAGCGATGAAGTCGAGATGATGTCACTATACAGCGATCTTCGCGAGATGTTGTTTTCCTTGGTCTCCCTGAAATGGACTTTCTTTAATGGAACCAGGCTGGACAGGCTGGAAAACACGCTTACAGACGATATATTATTCGCTCATGGTAGCCAAAAAGGTATGTTAGGTCAACATCATGTGTACCTGCTTAAAGCAGTCCAAAGCGACATTTCTGTTATTTATATTTATATTGATATTTCAGGACGGCGTCCCGTGCTAGCTACGACTAGTTTTATTCCAGATTATTTCAATGTGAACAATACTTTCAATATCAAACCTATTATGCGAAAATAACCATGTAGGTTTACGTGCACACGAGGAATTCGTGGATTTTGAATCATCATATGATCTAACGCGTGAGGTGTTCATGACGTGATTGATAGGTACATGATCAGCAAGTTTAATTCAACTTGTGTATTATATTTGACTTTGTTATTTGCAGTATTGTAACAGCTTTATTTGGATGTAAATAAATATACTGACTAAACATTTTCTTTTGAGTATATATAACCCACCTTACTTGCTTCCGGGATATCTTTAAATATCTCCCTTTTTCGGTAAATATATCATGAATATCACAAAATAACGATACGCAGAGTTGGGTCTTTGTTTTAAATATCGAATATACCCTTCACAAGCCAGGGCTTAATAATATATATATATATATATATGTGTGCTTAATTTGTAATTATCAAACATTGTTATGATATGAAATCCAATTTTATAATTCATTACATATTGAATATTTATACATATGAAGATAATAATTAGTTATAATAATTAGTTATTTAAAAATGAAATCATTGCTTATAATAAGTTTTTTTTGTTGTTGTTTTTTTTTTTGGAGGGGAGGGGGATATGATTTCAACTGTGTATTCTCCCTTCCATTACTTCAATCACACTGAAAAAATGTATTACGTTTTTAGGATAACAACTTCATTAGATTTACTTTTAGTCCAATGTGGAGACATGCAAGAAAATAAACTTATGTTGTCTAAACCTTTTGCTAAAATAGTCGAAATAAAACATCCATATTTTCTTCGTATTGTAAAGACATTAAATGTGTAGATAAGGAGAATCGCAAATCTGTTCGAATACTGTGATTGTTTAAACGAAATATGTGAAACTATCGGAAAGAAGCGGAAAAAACATGCGCGACAAGTTGCGCAGTGGCTGCTCCCAGATACTTCTTTGATAACAACACCATCTTTTCTAGAAACTCGTAATCCTGTTCGATTTCTCTGAAACTCAATCGTCCAGACCCTTAAATTCCTTTAAACGTATCCTTTCGCAACATCTGTATCATATTATAAGCATTAGTTAAATGTGTTTGAAAACTTTAAAAGATATTTCTGTCATTTTGTTTTTGTTTTTAACATTAATCTACATTTTTCACATCAGCGACATTACAGCGTTCAGTATTAAAAAAACATTAATTAACACTGATGTCCATGGAATAGCATAAATGCTCAAATACTGATGTGTAGTTAGTGCTTCCGCTCCTCATCAGAAAGTCATAGGTTCTATCCCCGACCATGACTTACAAAAGTACCTCCATGTAAAATTGCTCAACGCTCTATATGTAAGGGGAAGTTGCAGGGCTGTTTGGCCAGATAGAATATGGTATTATCCCAATGGCTAACATCGTTATATCGCAATAAAGTAGAACATAATTAAAATTATAGTAAAAAAAGAAAGATTTCAAAAGGTCTGTTAGACGGACACAAAACCCAAGCTAAAAACAAAACAATACCATTAATGTGATAATCATGAAGGCTGATTATTGTTACATTTTCTAAATATTCAAGTACTGCTGCATAATGCTTGCATCGAATATGATACCAATGAAATGTCACGTGCAAACCTTTTTACCCTATTAGTCTTAGTCACAATTACTGTGAACAATATTAAATAATTCACTCATTAATGATAAATTTGTCTACATATTATGAACAATGAAACTGTTTTCTTAATAACAACAAGCAAACCCCTTTTTAACTTATTGAAAATTAATGGCTAATTGATATTGAACAGAATCATGTTTATTTAAATGTCGCTAATATTTGACAATTCATTTTATCCATATAGAATATAGGCGCTAATGGTATGTATATATCATACAGGTGTAGGCAATTTAATTTTAAATAACATATGTAGTTATTATGAAATATTTTTTAGCAGATTTAGACATGACAAAACTACACTCTGCAGCAAATTTATTGTCGATAGTAAATAATTGAATTAACGACCATGTCTACATGCTTAATTGCTGCGATATCACGCCGCAGGCCAGTGGCACGATACCACATCCAGTTACATTATTCAAGATCGTACCGATCAGTCCTGGAACAACCTATAATTACTTGTATACACTGAGCGCCAAGCAAGCGAGATATCAACAATTAGCAACGACCGAGGATCAAACCAAGGATCTTCTGTTTACGGGACATGCGCTATAACCTCACGGTCACATGGAGCGGTAACAAATCGTAAGGAGACTTGGTATCACATTGTTACAGTTCGTATAATTTGTTTGGACATTTCATAGTCAATTACAAGATATTAGATTATGTTACCTTTCAACATGTTTATGATTTTAACAAAAGTCACGAAACTTTGGGATCTTTGAATGCAAAGTGTTGCACGGTACCCTTTCTAATATCAATTATGCTTGTAGTATTATGCCTGTATTTTAAACTTGTGCACATCTTAATAACTGCAAAACAAAATGCACTTGAATTATTAAAAAGAAAATTACTATTGAACAATCTTCAGTTCGTAATTCCAACATCACATAATCTCTGTAATACTATCGGGAGTTTTGTATTCGAGAAAATTAACTTATAAATCGATGGTTTTGACATATGTTGTTTCTGAATGAAACGACCATTCCTGCAATGTCGAAGTAATACAATATCGAGTGTAACAATATTAATTTGCTTTTGACTGATCAGTTTGTACCCTGGCTGTCAATCCAAAGTCATACTGCTCGGATTCAAAAGTGTGACACCACACGATATTAGTAGTTCTCTGTGTAATTTGGGGTAATATTTTAACTGTATCGAAATAAAAATATTATATATCAATCCAAGAGGCCAAAATTAAAGATTATATGAAACTTGTTATAGATGAATACATATTTGTTCGTGCATGTTATTTCTTAGAAGCGTGATAATTTCGAAAAAAATTACCCTTTGGTCAAGCTCCGCTCGACTTTTCTTGCTTCGCTTAGCACCAATATCCGCTGTCGCTCCAATACGGTGATTATGCAAATGTAAGAGTACGTCTCGTTTACGTCTCGTTTATGACATACATGTATGGACATTGTATAGGATTTGCAGGGACTGAAGTGGTTATACAGACATTATAAAATACCTTATATTTGTAGATAAAGGTTGAGCATACAATAACCAATATTACATAGATATATGCATTACAATATGTATTACATGTACTTGAATGGCTTGAAAAAAATACACATATGTTTGTTGCGGAGCATGGTCGATATTCAGATGCTATTCTTAAATAGTTTGGACAGCATTCTTTGTTAGTTTATACTATGTACAATTGCAGTACTTGATAAGTAAGGACAAAATACTATACTGAAGTACTTGAGAAAATATTTTGCTGTAGTCTTTATTAGAATTGTACAGAACTGTTCTTAGTAGAATGAACAACGAGCACATGCATTACATAAGTGGTATTTTAGACGTCTAGACAATATAATATTTGAAGAGGGCTGTTGTACTTAAGTACTTTGAAAAATAACTGTAATGATTGTCGTTTGGAAAAGTATAGGTACATTACTCAAGTAGTATGGAGAATGCTCAGCAGCAGGGCTTGACTATTTTAGAAAAATGATTAGCAGAAACCTTGCTTTATACGAAATGTACACAAACCGAAGATTTTGTATATAAACTATATATTCCTCAAATATGAAACACTTACCCTGTGAAACCGATAGATGAAACGCACTGTTCAAACATCATACTCAAAATAAACTGGGTAAATGCAGTAATTTTATCCACGAACCAAGTTAACGTTAATTGAACACAAGCCACGTATGTTGAACGAAACTGAAAACCTATATGTTGAAAAAACGTATTAGAATATGTTGACTGAACATAATCGAAAGTTGAAACTAAACACTTCCAGTAACTATACCTTTGAATACCAACGTATGAAAATGCCTGTTTCTTTAAAATGGAGAAGAGCACAGAGAAATCCTACTGAGCCCTTATAATCGCAACCTTTCAGATATCCCTTTAGCTGCTCTCAACCTTAACCATAAATAAATTAAATCCCGCCGTCCACTGTAGACTCAGACATCGACCTGAACCTTGTGCAGCTAGTTGGTAACTTACTGGGCCCCATTTATCGCAATGAAAATAATAAGAGCCACCATTCGGCTACCAATTAACTACAGGCGGTCCAAAGTCCAGACTCTGTTGCCTACAACAACCCAAGGCAGTGAAAAGCTGCTGAATTAACGCAAGGCTCAGAGATTGAGCCCACCCCTTAACAAAGCCTTATCCACTGTATAAGCGATAACCTGTCAATAAAGTGACCTTCACGGCAAACAGAAGAAGAATGACAAATTTCCTAAACTGCACCGCCTTTATACATATACTCTCTGGAGGTGATGGTGACACCGACATGCAACTGGTAGATTCATATAATAATGAACGCTAAAATAACCATGACTTTTCAACTGTATTCAATGAGCGTCTACAATGAAACGAAACGACTATCGTTAAAAAATAACCAAAGTACTAATGAAACACTTGTATAATATACTTCAGTTAATGACCAAAATCAGCCAGTGTGAACCAACATGAACAGAAACTAACTACAAGAGCCTAAATTAACTAAATATAAAATCTGATATAACACTTAATTCAAACCCAAGTTTCACCACCCTAGCTTTAGGTATATTTGGATGTTAAGATTTCCAAAATATATAAAAACTATAATATATTCATGGTTATCGAATGCATCCTACTTAGTACCTAGTTTTGACAATACTTCAATATATTCATTGATATCATTGATATCAATATATGCACCGATGCATATAAATAACACAATTAAAATAACATAATGTAAATAAAAATGTAAGCATTTAAGAAGAAAAAAAAAACACACAACAAACAAACAAACAAAAAACAAATACACTCGTAACTATTGTCAGGACATTTCATCAGTGACAGGAAGTGCAACTTTAATACTGGCTATAAGTTTGAGCTCATGTTTAAATATTTTCCGGTTTAAGTAACGTTACATGTTTCGATAATGAATCGCATTTGCTCATTTACGCATCGAAATGAGAAAAAGGTGATATAAATTTCGAGATGTTTCAAGTATTAAGTCACAATGAAAACAATCAAATGGATAAAAATTAGATCTACTATCATACTATTTAACATTATATATAAATTCACTTACTAAAAGATACATCAATGTGCTAATGACAAATGTAAGTATAAATTATAAATAAAATGTAAACTTTGTAAACCTTGCCGACGAAGAAACTAAGATCCGGAGTGGGATTTAACCAGCCTTATTTTAACCGCATGTATAAATTCAATATAAGAAAAGTGAAAAGTAAATACCAATAGAAATATCAATTCATATAATATATAATTATATCATGAGTTTTTAAGTTTTATTTATTTCAGGACTACGTAAAGGGGTTGGGACATTTGTAAACTTTTTCAAGTTCCGGAAGAGGAAATTGTTTGAGGGTATTTGAAAATGGTTTAATTTTACTTGGACGGGTTTAAGTTATCAGGAGGGGGACCTGAAATGAGAGAAACATTACAGTACATTGATTTACATGTATAACTGAACGTCAAAACCTCTTTTAGAAATGATAAAAGCCATACACATTAGTATACTTTGTATTTTAAACACTAAATGATGATTTACAGGAAGGACTATTAATCCTACTCTAATAAGAATTCCTTCGTGTAAGTTATGTTCTATAATATAATTTATTTCTGTATCTTAGACATCAAATGATGATTTAGAGGGAGGAGTCTAAATTCTACTCTAATAAGAATACGTGTAATCAAGAAGATTCGTGTAAGTTATGTTCTATATATATTGGATCTTGTTAATATTTAACTAGAAACAATTTAACTTGTATTCTTGTTATATTAATTTCCTGTAAGTACATATTGAAGTTGCATAACGCCATGTCAGACCTGTAATCCTGCATATATTTACGCCATGTCAGACCTGTAATCCTGTATATATTTACACCATGTCAGACCTGTAATCCTGTATATATTTACACCATGTCAGACCTGTAATCCTGCATATATTTACGCCATGTCAGACCTGTAATCCTGCATATATTTACGCCATGTCAGACCTGTAATCCTGTATATATTTACGCCATGTCAGACCTGTAATCCTGTATATATTTACGCCATGTCAGACCTGTAATCCTGCATATATTTACATATATATATAATATGATTTCAAGTTAAAGTTATCATAGGCTTTAGGAAATGAATCTTTTAATATTCGGTTGTATGATGATTTTACCGGTGTATGATTGTATTTGGTATTCATATCTTCTTTTTTCAAATTATAAAAGAATAAAGGCGTCCTTCGTTTATAAAATGGTGCATTTTTGCATTAGTAGGTTTATGTTCACCATATCTAAAGTAAATAACATGTAATTTTAGCAAGAAGAAAAAGTCTTATAAACGAACTACTTGTGATATTATAAAAATCCCAAAATAAAAGATTAATTTAAACTTAAGATCAATATTGAAATAGTGGGCGATTAAAAACAAATATTATAATTTCTAGAATAACAGGATATCTGGTTACTATTCCAGTACATTTTGACAGTATGGTAGAGACAGTGGTTCGAATTCACAAATAAAAGCTCTAGAGGCTGACATTCTATGAACCCAACCACCGGAACTGACATCGATCATCTGACTTGTGTGTAGGCTGTAGATTCGATTCGATACTATCGTCATGATGCCAGACAAACATGTGTAGTATTGCATGGATACTCCTTAAAAGCATTCTTCGTTTTGAATTAGAGATAACTACTAAAATTCTGAAAACAGTTGTCATTTAAATGATAATTCCCCTTACGATAATTCTTATTTGACTATACATAATCTTCTATATATCAATAAATTAACTCAGATCGTGGTCGTCCGATGTTGAGTGGTTATTGCCGTTTGCTGACTTACTTATTCGTAGCCATTGACCGCTGCGTGTTAGAATCCCGACATGGCTATTCGACTTTGCGACAGGTCGCTGGTATTCCAGTGACGTAACCATGTTCTCGAGGTTAGTCGCAGAAAGTACAGAAAACAATGTTTAGAAATGTCATTCTTTTACTGCTATAGTCAAATGAGCAGAAAATAATTAATAAGTAAAAATAAATAAAAATAAATAAATAAATAAAAAAATAGAATTTTCAAAACGATCTTTTGCATCACTTATCTAAACCGTATTTCTATAACCATTTATTATTTCATTATTTTGTGAAACTATATGTTGTTGGAGAACTTACATATTTATATTATGCCATACAAATCACATTATTGATGACATATTTTGAAAAAAACTTTTACTGGTTTTCGACACTTTGTATCCTGCTTAATGCATATGTAATATGAGGTATTTTAATTGCAGAGCTAATATATTAATTTAGACCTAAGTGTTACCTTATGGTTTGTGTATTAAAAAGCAAATGACAAAATCATCTTTAAAACGGTGATATATTTGTTAGAAATATATCTTTATTTTAGCAAAACCATACGAAATAGTTATTTTAGGATCATATTCTAAAATGTGTATCTTTACGAATCCGCATGAAGTCCTAATATTGTAAAAAGAAACTATTTATTCAAGTGGCATTGGCACTAAAATAAGGTTATTTTTTAGATAGTTCCCGAAATCCGAAAAATGCACCAAACGTGCACTAAATTCAAATAGTCGTAGTAAGAAAGGTAACTATTTTACAAATCAGTTTATTTGCCTTAAGTTTTATTTCTGGTATATCGACCTATTTTACTCTTATGTTTAATGCAACCGAAATTTAATATAAAAAGAATAAATGAATGAATTTCCCAATTGATAAAATTAATCCATTTTAGATCAGCCCACTTATTTGGAAACTAAATTCAACCACATTAAACTAACGCATTTCCAAAAACAATTTTGATTGTCGTAGATTTAGTTCAAAGTATGTTTTCTAATATATGAGTAAACATTCGTTTAAATCTCACAAATTCGTATCTTCACTTTTGTTATCTGGATAAAAAATATACATATTACGTCCATCAGAATGAATGATTAGTTTCTTTCCTTTCTCTCACTCTCTCTCTCTCTCTCTCCCACCTAATAATTAAATTGAATTTTAAAGCATGTACCATTTAAGTGGTTTGTAAATACCACTTTACTCACCGACTTTATCAATAACTTGGCTCTCTGGCAAAATAAGTGAAAACGAACTCATAAACATTTATAGGATATATAGTGTTTCGATATCAGGTATGTATTTTATATCTGATAGCTGCATGTTAATATTTTTATAAATATTTACACCGGTCTAACGTTTTCAAGTCCCCCTTATTTTAAGTCCCCCGGTAACTTAAAACGATTTCAAATTCCCTTCCTCGTGAGCATAAAAACGTTTTCAAATGCCCTGCCACGATTTAACTTTCCTCCCCCGAGAACTTAAAAACATTTTCAAATGACCCAATCCCTTGACGTCGGGAAATCGTTAAACTTAAACAGTTATAATATAAACCATTTTAATATGTATTGTTAATATTTCTATTGGTATTCAGTATTCCTAAATTGAATTTATATGAAGTTACGAAAAGCCTAGTGAAGCTCACCCACCCCGGGAACTTAAACACGTTTTCAAATGACCTTATTTGTCTTCGTTAGGAAAGTATATATCTTATTTTATAACTGATACTTAAATGTGTCGTTTGCAAATTTATGTATATGAGTCAAAATATATTTTTGCAACAAAATGGAAAGGATTTATTTCGAAATACCTCCAGAGGTTAAAGAATATAATGAACAAGTTAAAAGAGGCCTGTCCCATGTGGAACAAGCTTAAATGACCGACATTTTGCAATATATGACTTTTAAAATGATTTTAAGTCTGATCATGGTTATTTGTATTTCCTTCATGTAACGAATCGAAATGCAAATATGTTACCACTATAATCAAATAATTTGGTATGTTTTGCCACTTGGCACTTCCAACAGGATACATTCTAATATATCAAATCACCTTTATTTGAAATCAATGATGTTTTAACTGTAGTTGAGAGTGTACGTGAAGGGCATATGAAAGTGTGTAACGTATGACCAGGATAAATGTATTTTATATGGCCGATAAAGCAAACTGAAACGATAATAGTTATATATTATTTTATAAGAAAATATTTTCCAAAATAGTGATGTTAGGAATTGTTATGTTACATGAGAGAACAGTTTTGTCACAGGGAGGAATAAATAATACTTCATTGGTTCAAAACTTTAAAAGAATAGAATTAAAATTAATTCTTTATTCATTTTATATAAATACATTTTAGCGAGTTCAATAAAAATCAATGACTATAAATGATACAAGTGAATGCTATATGTGGCTTAAATGCATATTACCTTCATATAAAAGCAAATAGGAAAAGGCTTGAAATTTTTATCATGTTCAGTCTCAGATGATGGCAAGTAGTTTCATCAAGGAAGCTTAGTAATAGGATGAATAGATTCTCTAGCAATTTCTTATTTGTTTTCTCTAAACGTATGCGAATACAAAGAGTCAAACGTGTCATTTTTAGCCTGAAATCATTATCAAAACCAATTATGCCAACAGAAAGAATTTTTGTTTATTTTGCCTTTCGTATGCAAACAGTCTACAAGAATGTTTGATGAATGCACTTCCTTCACAATACCATCTTATGGTTTCCTTCAATGTCGTAATTTCCTATGTTATACACTCTCTTTTCTTTATGATAGTCGGCTTTCCCGTGCTATCTGCAGAAAACTGTAAGACAATAATTTGGCTGTCCCTGACATTCATTCTAACACACATCACTCTTCAACATTGTCATCATCAACATTATTGTCCTTTGAAAACTGCACTCCAGTTTACAACAATTTCACCACCAACATTGTCCTTTACAACCAATATAGCCCTTCCGCTGTTCAACATTGTCAACCTCAATAACATTCCTTTAATTTTCCTTTCAACATTGTCCCCGTGTTTTCTTATTTTTTTGTCACATTGTCCTCACCATAATAATGTCCCTTCACATTGTCAACTTCACTCCCCTGTTCAACATTGTGCCACTATCAACATTGCATTTCACGACATTGCCATCAAAATTGTATACACTTCTATTTACAAAATTGTCACCATCACCATCATTGTTCTCACAGCAACTGCATTCATTTGTTCAACGTCCTCTGTCCATTTCAACAGCCCTAATCCTCTGTTCAACTTCATCCCCACCGTCTGTATTGCATTTGACTATTCAACACTGTCACCCTTTCTAACACTATTTCTCGAAGTATCTACACTTTCCTGTTTTATATTGCAGACATGAATAACACTGTCTCTCCAAAGTAGCTGTATCAACTGTTAAACACTCACTTTGATAAGCATTGGCATTTACAGCCCGTTCAGTAATGTCACAATCATTCACACTGTACTGTAACAAAATGACCAAGGGCTGACAACTCTCTAAGGTAGAATAAATGCCAAACAACTTTTCTTTAAAATTATATTTAATATAAAAATATATACAATTCGGATATTAGAAAAGAATTAAAGAATATGAAGGAAAAAAACTGCCGGCTAACTGCTCTTTATCTGTTGGTACAATAATAGCTGCACTAAATGTTCTGTTTTCTCTCTAAGCCCGCATGTTGCTCTACACAATGGCTTACTGATATGAACGCACTTCAATGTGCCACACCCACAAACTGATTCCTAAATTCACAGTACTCATAAACTATATTACGTGCTCTTATCGATGAACACTGGACCGACTTCCTGTCGTCACTGTCCCTTCAGTAAATGTGATCTACTTAGTCCACCGTAGACACCCTGTTGTCCATATGACGCACACGTAGATTCTATCGTCCTTGCGACGTAGTCTACCAACGGGGTCCCGTATCGGCTGTAACCACCCAGATTACATAACTAAATACGACTAGTCCACCGTAGACACCCTGTCGTCCATATGACGCATACGTAGATTCTATCGTCCTTGCGACGTAGTCTACCAACGGGGTCCCGTATCGGCTGTAACCTTCCAGCACCATGCCCCAACTAAATACGGCTACAAACAATAAATAGCTCTAATTTACTTATAACACAAAATATAAGTGCAGACAGTGTATTACTTCATAATACTACTTTCATACCAAATAACAAATCTCTGGTATTACAAACGTGCATTTTATACCACACAACAATTATTATGCTTTTACATAAGTGCATTAACGCAGAGAACTGTCCTCGTTAGCAATTATATACCAGACAGATATTCCATACAACTCCACATTTCTTAATTACAAAACAAATTGGACATACCTATAAACTAACATTATTATTCTCAAAATTACATCAAATATACATAATAATGCAGAGCTATGTACTTAGATTCCTTGGCCTAAAAAACCAAAACTTCGAAACTACCGAAAATTAATCACGATTGTACACTTGTTTCCCTGAGAAGAAACAATACAACAATCTACAAAATAAATGTTTAAAATAAAATCGAAGTTTCATATCTACCTGCAAAAATGAAGTACAAAATAAAATTTAACTCACACAAGCTCCGTAATGTAATTTGGTCAGAATATTCTAGACTGGACAAGGCATCTTCCGTAGCTCCAATCGATATCTGACACCGAGGCTCCATACAAATCAACTTATATACTAAAACCCCACGATTTACTCTTAAAAAACAACTTTCACGTAAATCGTGCAATAAATTGTAAATCGCTGAATCCCGTGCATCCCGAGAAACACTGACAACACTGAGGTATACTGATTAAAAGGGCTTATGTAAAGCAACTATAGGTTCAAACTTCTAAGCCTTAAACATCTCTCTTAATACACTTAAAACTTAGCAAAACAGTAGATATAACCATTTCAAATCCTAATCATATCTCATTCTGAACAAAAAGTAATAAAAGAAACCTGTGATAAACCTTATATAACCAAAATCGGTTAACACAGTTCCACTCTGGCCTACGTGACAAATACAACGTACTCTAAATCTACGCTTATTTTCAGACCACGTCAAAATTATTTTGTGACATGTCCCTAACAACATTTGCATTCATCTATTTAGCGTCGTCATTTTCATTCACAGTGTCCTTCACAGCACGAACCTAATTGACATGGTCATCATCGTCAACGGTGTCATTTTCAACATCTGCATTCTTCTCTTTAACATCGTTATTATCATCAACGCTCTCCTTGATAGCATGTGCACTTACCTGGTTAATATTGTCACCATATCAATATCCATCCCACCTCTCACCTGTTCATAATTATCAGCATTCCTTTTATTGTCTTTCATTTTCTCTATTATCCCATGTTCATTATTATCATCATCATCATCATCACCAACATTTTATTTTAGTGCCTCTGCCACCCCTTCTTCAGTTTGTCTCCACATTCATCATTGTCCCCCACAACAGCTTTATTCCCATGTTCAATATTGCACCTATTTTCAGCATTGCATTTTACAAGATCATCATTCCCTTTTTCAAAATAAATTCTTACGAATAGTATCGTCCTCCAAAACAGTTTTACTCCGGCGAGTTTAACTTTGCCACAATTATCACAATTGTACTTCATGACAACTGTATCATTCAAACTGTACTTTAAATACTTAAATACTCTCAATGACATTTCAAACATTTTCTATTTTCGCAATCATACATAATGTTCTCCAATTCATCACTGATACTTTCATGATTGTGTGAAAACTGACTTTCATAATATATTTGTTATTATAGGGAACGTCTTTCCCATTATTTTTTTTTCAGTGTGTATTCATTTCAATTGTATCTTTAATTACTATTTTTTTTTTATCCTTTATTTGTTTCAATTTATATTCACTTATATGAACAGAGAATTTATAATATTCACCATGAATATGTTTTTCCTTTCTGTAACATTACACACTTTTCAATATAAAATACAGGAAACTGGGATCTTCACTTTACATAAGTTATCACAAATGATAAAAAAAAACGGATGCAATGTAAGTTATAAAATAACTGGAATCAAATCAATGTTGTATTTAAAAAACTATCAGCAATTTTATATAATAATTTCCATCCTGTACAAAAAAATCTTTCCTTGGTATAACACGTTTTATTTTGAAGCCTGAACCAGAATAAAACATATCTTTATCATAGACTGAATTTTTTTTGTTGCTTTTTTGCACAGATTTGTATACAGAAAGGACATATTTTGACAAGGAAGTCTGATATTTTCCTTCACATAACAAAATGTGTTACTTGATGTAAAGCATTTCTGAAATAATTAATATTTATGTATGTAAGTGAGTATAAATAACAGTTTTTTCCATAGGCATTTGAATTATATAACATTTTATTCATGACTCTCATCACTATCAAAGAGATTGAGATATGAAACATTACTAAATCATTTTCCATAAATAATTTCCTTGACGCAGAAAACTCTGTCCTTTATGTAACGATGTTCAAGGTTACATCACTGACTTTACATCAAAGATGTATTTCATATCATACCATACTTTACATGCCATATCATTGTTTGTAATTTTGTCCATAAAGCAAAAACAATTCGTTTTATTCACATCATCACAAAAGTTAAAACTGAATATATGATTTATCAATGATTCTGAAACACAACGAATCACACTGTATCACAATGCTATGTAAATACGTCTAGTATATGTATCGTTATACTTCATCTACTTTACAAGGTTCAATTTCCACTACACTTTGAGTTGTGTATAATGAAAAAGTGATGGGGTATCAATCCTAAATATGCATATAAGTGCTTATATGTAGGTCAGTTATGCCATCAAAACGTTTTGTCATTTCATTTGACAGCTTTTCTCACAAAACTAGAATCATATGAAAATAGAATAGAATCCATTCTATAGCTATATGACATCGAATGTTTAAGAAGATGTAAAGATTCGTTTACTTAGCGTAGGGTCAAACATGCTTTGTCCGCTGTTCGTAGATATCTAGATATATCAAGTGGTACATGTAAGATCATTTGAACAATGCTCAACGTCGATTGTATTCGGAAACTTGTATTTCCCGTTCTTCTAAATATACAGTAATAAAATGATTTGAACAATGGCTGATTTTATCGTATCGGAAGAAACGCAGTTCCTACACATCTTATATTTACTTTACTGGGCATATCCATCAGAGCAACTAAATCATAATTCATTTTCACTCGTACAATTATCTAATAATTTAATTATTTTAAGAGATTTTTTTTTACAGAAACGAAATGATGCAAAGCCAGCGTTTAAACCAAATCAAGTCTTATTTTAAGTGTTTGAAGATACATAGAAGTTTATAGACTAATAATGCACAATATGGTGGCTGCCTCAGCTATAGGTTGGTAAGTAGATATGGACATCTTGAATGCAGCTGGATTGAAGCATTTTCGATTTTTATTTACTAAGTTATGTTCTGTTTATTGGCGTTTTGGTAAAAACAATTCAGTGACGTTTTGAGCCGCGATATGTTTTCATCTTTATCTTCTGTATTCTTTTAAGGGTAAAAGGAAAGCTTGGCAATATGTAATTATGGAGTCTTTTTTTGTGTTTGTAAAATATGCTCTTAAATGTCTTTGCTCCTTCTTTATTACCTTATTCCTCTAAGTCAGTTTACCTGGCGGACCGAACTTACAATGCGCAACTCGTCCGATGTTATACCATGGACACGAATTACTCTATACTCTCTGCAATAAATATTTACTTAAACAATTTGCACAGGCAAGGTAGTAAGGAAACTGTTCGATAGCTATTTGGGTCGGTTTTTGACTTGCCTTTACCTTTAAATATAGGAATCAACACGCTTGTTTTCCGTGTTACAGGAAACCGTTCGTGGTATATTACAGACTTAAAAAGTGTGTCCAAGGAGTGACTCAAATTCATCCTCCTTATAAAACATGTTCATTTCGCCCGCTGCTTTGCGTCTGCTTAGACCGTTTATTGCACTCTTAACTTCGTGCATTTGATTGGGACCATCAGGATAGGGTCCCGGCATTCTGTTTTGAGAAATCGAGCCCCTGAATAATATCTCTCTTCCCGATTGTAATAGTGTGCTCAGTACTGAATAGGCGTTGGAAATGTTTTCTGAACCCATTGAAAATGTAAAGAAACCTGGCTGAAGTTTCTGTTTATGGTGGGATTAATCACCAAGGGCTGTTAGAAAATAAATACACTTCATACATATTGCTACATTTGGTTTTCATAGAATTATTTACTGTCAACAATTGTTAATTGTTAGATACTTACTCAAGCAAAATGTCTAATTCTGAGACAGATATCAGGAATCGAAACTTAACGGAAAAGGGACGCGACTATCAGGAAACTTTGTTAAGAAACCAATTCAGATCAGTGCTTTCTAAATGGCGTCGTCATTGCTCCTAACTTCGATAACTGACTCCAAAGATATTTGTACTATCAAGGAACATAGAAAATTGTTAAATAGTGTGCTTGAAAGCTTAACAGTTACATTTGAGAGATTAAGGGTCTTAAGTGTTGACATGCAAGATGACACGTTTCAAGAGAAGGAAAGAATTGAGCTAGTAGAACAAGACAATTATAGTATTATGCAACAAATAACCAACTGCATAGAGAATTTGGGATCAAAATTGGATGGGGTCGGTTCGTGTGTCTCAAATGTTACATATCGCAGTGTTGCTTCTCAGAACTCCAGAAAATCAAATATTTCTAGGATTTCAGATGCTGCGGCAAAACGAGCTAGGTTGAAGGCTGAACTCAGATATATAAATGTAGAATCGCGTTCCAAAGCTGAGCTACTGAAGGTTCAAACTATGAAAATAATTGAAATGGCCTTAAATATGGTTAGTGACCAGTCATATCAAGATCTAACGGTACCTTTTTCAGTACAGAATGGTTTGGCAGATTATTTTGGGAATAATCAAGTTTGAGTAGACAATTCATCTATTCCAGACAGTCGTGACACTACAGTCGCACTCTCACAAGCAGCTTCATCTGCTCGAGTCAAAACTGAACCCTATGTCTCTTTGCCTTCAGCATCTTGGTCAACCTCTGTGGCAACCACCATTCCGTTGAATCCCAATGCCAATGCCAATGCATTGCCTAGTGGCATTTCAATCGTACCTGAATCCCTCCTGTCAAATCTTTTTTCTCACGGCCAGAACGTAACACTGCTTCAGTCCATTCTCAAAGGTTGGAATATCATGTAAGCATTCAGACAATGAATTATCCTGAACTTGTTGATTTTGCGAAGACGTTAGCGGAACAGGTTAACCTCAGTCGACTTCCAGCGGCAGAACCTGGTGTCTTTACTGGTGACCATCTGACTTACCCAAGTTGGTTGTGTGCTTTTGAGACTTTGATTGAACGTAGGAATATACCATCTCAAGAACTTATTTACTATTTGAAACGATATGTTGCTGGCCCTGTTAAGGAAATGGTTGAAGGTTATCTTTGTTATCGTCTGACAAGACATATGAAGAGGCAAAATACTTTGAGTAAGCGTTATGGGGACACATTTGTCATTGCAAATGCGTTCAGGGACAAATTGGAAAAAATGGCAAAAAGTTCAGGTTCATGATGGTATCGGTCTTCGAAAATTTGGGTACTTTATTAAACAGTGTCTCGTTTTAATGCAAGGTTTCGAGTCTCTTTCTGTTCTAAATGATGATAGAGAAAACAGAAAGTTTTGCTAAAACTTCCTGCCTGGTTGGTTACAAGATGGAGTCGCACTTTTGTGCAACATAAGGAAGAAAAGCGTCTCTTTCCACGATTCGGGGAGTTTGTAATATTCATCTCTAAGGAAGCAAGAATTGCTTGTGACCCAGTCACTTCTCTGCAGTCCATTAAATCTGTCTCTGATGAACATTAAACCGGCTGGACCTCCTGTTAAGCAACATGTTGGTCGGTCTATCTCCTGAAAGCTGATGAAAACAAGGCGCTCCTGTGTTAGCCAAAATTTCGTTTGCACTGTGTAAGAAGGTTCATGGTATTGACACCTGTGAGTTGTTTTCGAGTATTCCTTTGAAAGATCACAAGCCCTTTGCTAGGAATGAAGGTCTTTGTTTTGCTTGTTTGCGCAAGGATCACCTTGCGAGGCAATATCGTTCTAGAAAAAAGTGTAGTGTGTGTTCAAAGCTACATCCTACTTCTCTGCATGGAGATATTAGGAGACCAGATATATCTGTTACAAACTCTGTTAGGACTTAGAATGGAATTTCTTTAAGGTTTCATTAGTCACCCCAGTTCTTTTGTCTCACATTGATAACCCTGATCATGAGATTGATTCTTGTGTATTCAATGTTTGATACACAGACTCACACAACATTTGTTTTGGACAGTTCAGCGAAAGCTCTTGGTCTTTCTGGTACAGACTTTAAGCTCTCATTTTCCACAATGCATGCGGAATATCAAATTATTGACAGTAAAAAAAGTGAGACCTACAAGTGCGTGGTTTTGAACAGTTCGTTGAAAATTCAATTGCCAGCAAATCGTTCCCATATTCAAACTCCAGAGCTTGCCAAATCTGTACCTTATATGAAATGCAGAGCTGATCACCTATTGCCATTGCAAGATTGTGAAATTGGTCTACTTATTGGTTATAACTGTCCAAGACCATTGATCGCAAGGGAGGTAATTGCTTCACGGAAAAGTGGGCCTTTTGCGCAAAGAACAGATTTAGTATGTGGTATCATCTGTGTAGAAAACTCTTGCAGCTTTTTCAATGATGAGGTTGATGTAATTCGTCTCAATCATCGCATTTGGATCCGTCTAGTCCCAGAGACTGCAGCTTCTCATTGTGAAGATCACAGTGTTAAATCAGTTCAGTTTAATTTTAAAACAAAGGTGAAGAAAGTTTTTGATCCTTCAAAGGTTGAGCAAAACCAGTCTCTTGTGAAGATAAAAGGTTATTATATATAATAAATAAGCAAGTTAGAGTTGTTAGCAATAGGTATGAAATGCCCTTACCATTTTAAAAATTAAAGCCTTCTCTTCCTGATAACAGGTTGATGACTTAACACCGCTATAGAAGTCTTATGAAGCGCATGGATCACGATTCACGGTATAGGAGTCATTATTCCACGTTCATGAACAACTTGCTTGAAAAGGGGTATGCAGTCAGGGTTTCGGAGACCGACATTTCGGGGGTTAGTGTTGTGTGAGACTGTGTATCAAAAGTGGTACATTCCGTATCACGGAGTTTAACACCCCCAGAAACCGAATAAAGTTTGTGTTGTGTTTGATTGCAGTGCTAAGTTCGAAGGGCGTTCTTTGAATGATCACTTACTTCCTGATCCGTATTTAACCAATTTGTGAGTTGGCGTTTTGTGCCGGTTCAGAAAGGAACCCGTGGCATTCACCTGCGATATTGAGCAAATGTTCTATCGATTTAATGTTAGGCCAGAAGATAAGGATTTTTTAGATTTCTATAGGTAGAAGAGGGAAACTTACAGGGTCCCCACGTAGGCTATCGAATGACTGTCCATTTGTTTGGTTCCACTTCATCACCAGGATGTGCCAACTTCGGACTGAAGAGGGTTGCAACCGATTACCAATCAGTGTATGGACAGGAAGTGTTTTTAATTTGTCCATCGAGATTTTTATGTTGATGATGAGTTAAAATAGATTGCAAATGTCAAAGATGTAATAAATTTGATTGAAAGATCACAAAATATGTTGTCAAAGGCCTGTATTAGGTTGTGCAATTGTGTTTCAAACTCAGCGGAAGTTCTTGAAAGTCAAGAGAGATCAAGCTCATGCTGATTTGCAGAGCTGTGTACCAATAAAAAGAGCATTACGTGTCAATTGGTGTGTTGAATCTGATACATTCCAATTCAGAATAGCGTTGAATTATCGCCCATTGACAAGAAGGGGAATGCTTTCAACTATCAGTTCAGTGTGTGAGCCATAAGGATTGATAGCGCCAGATGGTTTTGCGGGCAAACAGATTCTTCAGGCGATGTATGCCAATCGCAGTGATTGGGATGATCCATTGCATTGCGGGAAGCTTTAAACATGAAATGGACCAAGTGGCGCAATGATATTCAAAATCTTGGCGAGCTTAAATTTGACAGATGCGTTAAACCGTCAGAATTTGGCGACATCCAAATTGCTGAGGTACATCATTTCTCTGATGCCAGTTACTGTGGTCACGGTCATTACTCGTACCCGATGTTAATTGACTGCTTTGGCAAGGTTCATTACTCATTTCTTATGGGAAAATCACTTATCCCTTTGAGACCAATTACTGTTCCAAGAATAGAATTGTGCGCTGCTGTTGTATCTGTGAGGATCTCAAGCCTCCTGGCCAAGGAGCTTTCTTATGAAGGTCTTAAACATTACTTCTGGACTGACAGTACAATTGTGCTTGGGTATATAACCAATGAAGCCAAACGTTTTCATGTGTTCGTGGCGAATCGAGTGAGTCAGATAAGGCAATTCTCCGAACCTAAGCAGTGGCTCATATTAAAACAGAACAAATTCCAGATTTCCTCTGGGAAGCTGGAAGTTGTCTGTTTAGCTCAGACCATTACACTGTTTCTATAGGTAATCATGAACTGAAGAAAGTTCAGACATTCAGTATCCAAGTTAGTAGTCAGTACCCATCTTCATGCTCTATTTTAAAGCGACTTGAGTATTTTTCAGAGTGGACGCATGCAAATGTAGATGTTGCTCTGGTTTTGAGATTTAAGTCTAAGTTGAAGCTTAAATTGGTTAGGGGGAAACAGGTACCAGAAACTGTGCATGGCGATTTTAAACATAATAACGTTTCTGTTCAAGAGTTGCATGCAACAAAATGCCGATTGAAATTATAAAGCATGTCCAAGCCTTGGCATTTGTCCAAGACCTGGAGATTTTGAATTCTTCAAAGAGTGGTGGTTCAAAAGAGGCGACCATGTTGAGAAAGTGTAGCCTATACAAGTTGAATCCAATTTTTGAATTTTTGATTCAGATGGTGTTATCAGAGTAGATGGTCGTATGCGTACTCTTGGCAATTCTGATTTGACAACCCCCATTGAACTTCCCAGAAAGGGCCATATAACAGATCCTACAACTGAAAGAGTGCCCGCGCTGAAAGGTGAATTGCAATGCGTATTTGAGCGAATGGGTTTTATTTTAGGATGCAATTGTGTACACCAGGACCGATAAGCATACTGCCTTTGTCATTACGGCTTTTTCCAAACTTCTGCCTCAAGCAGAAAGTCCCATTGGGTTTGCCATGTTTTTTCTTATTATTATTCCTCCTTTTGTGGTTCAAATTAAAACAGGTTGCCAATAGGCCAGCAGCAAGAAATATGAACCGTAATCAGAATGACTTAGGCCCTTTTGAATGCAACAATTCCATTTTCATATGACGTCATTTGACGTCACAGTTGAAAAATGCAACCAAATTTGTTTCGCGCTCTGCAGCAGTCATTTCTAGTGCGAGCGGCCTGATATTTCCACAGTGTACATTTGAATGTAAATGTGCATACTTACCTAACTTTTCAAAATAAAAAAAAATCGAGATTTTATGTCAAAATCGAGATTCGAATTTTGGTCATAAAAACATAATTTCAAAGGCTCCTGATGAGCTAGAAGCATGAAAATTTGACAGCATATGTATATTGAAATCTTCTTTGTATTCCATGACATCTTACTTCGTATGACGTCATTTAACGTCAGAACATAATAAGAAATTTTGCATTTGAAAGAAGCGATTTTAAGGCACTGCAGGCTTTTTTTCGTGACCGATTTACATGTAACTTTCGATTAATGTGCAACCTATTCTCCCGTCGAACATTGTGACATCTGTTTCCGGAAAATCACAAAGGTCAAGATCATATTTCAGTTATTGTTTTTTTTCGGCTTTAAATATCTCAAAAACGATTAATATTCTATCGAGACATATTTATCATATAATTTGTACAGCTTTGATAGACCTCCCAGATGTTAGTAAGTTTTTGATGATCGGGGTTGGATCAGTTGAGTTTTGGCAGAAAAACGAAAATAGTTTTACCCCAAGTGCATTTAACTGTTTTTATCTAAAATAAACATTGATTTTTTATCAATTATCATATGAATATAATTTGAAGAACGATCCTTTGCCATTCTAAAAGTGTTTAAATTTTAAAGATTGGCCTAGGATTCATAAAGTTTTAAGGCGCTAACAAAACGGCATGAACATATTTTTGCCCGATTTATGCAGTTTTCTAGTTTTTGTGAAGCTTAGGGAATTTGAATACCTTGCTAACGGTACTTAGGTTTTTGAAATTGGACATCATTTTATGAAGAAACAAGAAAAATAAGAATTTAGACGATTCAGTCATGCACTTTTGCAGTGGTCCTTTAGTTATCTATACGTTACAGATAGGTGAACATAATAAAAAAGTGAAATAATTGATATTGCAAGAGCTTTCTTACAATACCAATTTTAGTAATATGCCCTTATTATGATAAGGCGCTTGTCCATCTGTCCGTCCGTTAGCCATATCAATGTCTAAACTAATTACTGATTACATCAAAAGTCAAGGTCACATTGACACTTAGTATAAAGGCCATGTCCGCACAATAAATTGAATAAGGAATAAGCATAAGTTTTTGAAACTTAGTAGGGAAATTGCCCATCGTCAGTTGAAGACCCCTATTGATTTTGAGGTAATTCGATCAAAAGTCAAGGTCACAGTGACATTTAATATAAAAATCCTTGTCCGCCGAATTCCTTGAGAATGAATAAGCCTAAGTTTGTAAAACTTGTTATGGACATTGTCCATGGCCAGTTCACGACCCTTTTTAAATTCTGAGGTAATTAGATAAAAGGTCAGGATGAAAGTGAAATTTAATATAAAATCTTTTTTTATTTATTACTTGAGAAGAAATAAGCCTGTGTCTGTGAAACCTGATAGGGACATTGCCTACGGCCTGTATTAGACACCTATGATTTTGAGGTAATGAAGTCAAAGGTCAAGGTTACAATGACACTAATGTCATAAGTGCAGAAAGCCCTATCGTTTCTTCGGGACAAACGAAGTCTAATTCATCTTATTATTATTCCAACCTAATTCAAGAGAGAATTTATATATGTTGCCAATGGCCAAGCAACATGAAAATTAAAATGCCTCAACAAAAAAGTATAAATTTTCAAAATCAATTATTTACAACTTTAAATGATGTCAAATGACGTCAGATTTGACGTCAGCTTCAAAAGTTTGTTCGCGCTCAAGAGCCTTTAATTCTGGTTCGATTGTCTTGATATTTTCACAGAAGATGTATTTAAAGATGTAGATGTGCACCTTGGCATTCAAATTTACCAAATTCGAAAATATTGGACAGCATATCGGCCTAGAGGTATTCTTTCTTTTTCCTAAATGATTTTTTTCTTATGTCACGTGGTTATGAAGACATGAAAACGACAAAAAGCATCTTTTTGATAAAGTCTTTCGATGTGGTATCATGACTTTTGACTCAATCTTTTTGAAAATTGTATTATAGCGATTAAAACGTTAACATTTATATGTTCATTTTTTTTTTAATTTTCAAAGACGTTAAATGACGTCAGATTTGACGTCAGCTTCAGATGCTTGTTCACGTTCTAGAGCCTTCAATTCTAGTAGGATTGCCTTGATATTTTAAAAGAAGATGTATATAAGCATGTAGGTGTGCACCCTAGCTTTCAAATTTCCAAATCCCAAAAGATTAAGATATCATGGCAATACCGGATTTCGAACTTTGGTCCTGAAATTACATTTTAAAGGTACAAAGCCCCCTGGTGCGTTAAAAGCATGAAAATTGGACAACATATCGGCATAGAGGTTCACATTCTTTTTTCTGAATGATTGTCTCTAAAGTCACGTGGTTATGACGTCATTAAAAAGATAAAAAGCATTTTTTAAAGATTTCTCTCGCTCTGGAATCATGAATTTTGAGTCAATCTTTATTAAATCTTCAGAATTGATAAGAGCTAAAATTGATGTGATGCTAACTGCAAGAAATGTTTGTTTTGTTACGTGTTTATAACGTTATGCAAACTTAAGCAAGAATTGTTGAAAATAATATAACATAGCCAATTAGACCAATGAACTTAAACTTTAAAAAAATGTCGAAACTGAGCACGTTCATAAGGTTTGAACATTTCAAGTGATTACGTCATCTAACATTTACGTCATCTAACATGGCAGATATTCATGTTTGATGGGAATGTCTGCTTGAAAATGTGAAAACAAACGTGTTCGCATTCTCGAAGATTTTTTTTCTGGATCAATAGAACGTTAGCGGAACATGTTCTTGCAGATATGTTTCTTATGCACTTGATTTTGACGTCGTTGAAATACAAAAATCATTAATTTCAATTTGCATTCGCGCTCCAGCGTCAAGAATATTGATGCCGATCTTAAGCATAACTTTAGGAATTTATGTTTTGTCAGTGAGTGCCTGGGTTGAATAGTGAATTGTGATACGTTTTTAGTAAATGAGTCGCATTTACGATGAATTAGTAGACTTATACTAGAGCCAGAAAACCTATACGGATAATTTATTGCATTTGCTATCACGGCTTTCTGCAAACCTGAAAAAATGACAAATACATGTATATCTACCTCTCGATTTTTTTATGATGTTTAAAGGTTTAACGGTTTCTTTTTCTAAATCTGTAAAATAAGCAAATGTATAATGCAAATGAATTGTTGAAAGTGTCAATACGTTTATAACGTTAATTACTTAGAAATAAGGAACTATTTTCATGATTTTGCTTACACCTCTGCCTTTGTTTCCATTTTTTTTTTTTTTTTTTTTGGCAAATGTTAAACTTTTTTTTCTGCATGATAGTAAACGGTTGCGTAATCAAATAAAATCCATATTTACGCTTTCTCAATTTCTTCTTGAGAAGGTAAAGATATAAAGATGAATAAAATAAAAGATTTATATATTTTGTTTGAACATAAGTATATATTTATGATAATGATGATTTACGTATTAAATATTACATTATTAAGCATCATTATTCCATTTCTTTGTATTAACTTATGTATTCAATACCTTTGAAATAAGCAAATGGAACGCCGCTTCGTTTGTATCTTAAACAAACGACTTCTAGTTCTTCTTCTTCTTATTGTTATTCCTTTTTCTCCAACCAAATCTAAGAGTTGATTTTAATATGTTGCCAGTGTCTGAGCAACATGAAAATTAAACTGCCTTGACAAAAATCGTTTAAATCGTTTAAATTTTTAAATTCATTCATTTATAATTTCTCTCGCTCTGGCATCATACATTTTGAGTCAATTTTAATGTTTTCTAATTACAAAGTCAAGCGGTTGTTTTAACACGACAACCTATATTATTGTGATGAAAAAATATAGTAAAAAATGAAGAAAGTGAGATATCGAGATTTATTTGAACTGTTGTTAACTTTAAGAAAGACACGTGATGTTCAAATCGTAATGACGTTTTGCGCGCTAAATCCAGAATATGCGTTATATTTTGGTGCAGAGTTACACTTCTTATTATTTTAGGATTAAAAATGACAAAAAGTTGGAGAGAGGTCTTTGGATATCCATAACCTTCAATAAATTTCGTAAGTCAAACATACTGGTATTTTAATATTTTAGCATAAATAAGAAACATTCCTTTCGAAATGGCAAAATCTCGTGTAATACTTGCCAATACGTCTTGGAACTTCACAACATACCCAAAATCTTATGCAAAACTCTAAAATTTCAGTTTGAGATCTCAATGAAAATAACAGATCTTTATTCTAAAAACAACATTTACATTCATGTAATTTTCAAAGCATTTTTATTCCCTTTAAGAACATTTTAAAACTTTCACCATAAATGAACTTTTCTTATATTATTAGTACATATCTCTGATATCCATAGTTATTCATCTATCGCCGTGCGTTGTCTTACTGCTACAACTGACTTTAGTTTACTTCCTGTCTAAAACCATTCGTACTATTTTAGTTTACCGTCAATTCGACAGTATTTCAGTCATATAGCGACGTCCAGCTATTTACAGGTGGAGGAAGACTCCGAATGCACGGAGGCATCCGGGTAGAACCACCAACCTACCGCAAGCCAGCTGGAAGGCTTGAAAACAATGAAACCTCGATAGGGTCGGCCATTTTTCTTAATCCATTTATATGTTTGAAACTGTTGATCGTGATTCAATGTAATGTTGCAAAAGTACACATCCCGTTACATATATCAGTGACGATTGCTTTACAAAATGAGACTTCAATGATGTAGGGCTTGTCATGTGTGATTATTTATATTATCTCAGTCCGATAGTTAAATATTGAATCTGGCAGTTGTTGAAAGTCCAAAGATAAGATCTGCCTCTTGTAGGTTGATGTTACACAGTAGAGAAAAGCCGAGTCACCAGGATCCTCTTGTTTTTTATGTCAATATAAATCTAAAGAAATTATCTACACAATAATCAATAAAACTAGAAATTTTTTACTGACAGTACATGACTTAATTTTATTTACACTCAAAACTCAAGTGAACTGATTACTAGTATTAGTATATTTAGTGTGTGATAAACAATAAGCATACATTTGAATGTTGTTTAACAATTTACTGTTTAATACAAAACGATACTTTTTGAACGAAATATAAATTTATAATTAAAATAAATTGTATGTATCATATATATCTTTGCTCTATCATTTATGTAATTTTTCATTTCAAATTTTCTTCAGTCCACCTGAATAGCAAATCTGAGTTCTTCATAAAATTAATAATTGAATATCCTCTAATGTTAATTTATGGAGACATTTCTAATTGCAGTCGTTTTTTGGGATTTGCTAATGAGACAGCAGCACATGTTGCGGATGATAGTTTATACGTAAAACAACGCTCAGCCAAATGATCCTTAATTAGGATTCACCAGTCAAAGAACAAAGCCTTAAATTCAAGGCTTAAACCTATACAATTTGAACGACAATATTTTGAGAAGCAGGGGTTTGACTAAACGATTTTAAAGGCAGATGGGCTGTAGGAAGACATTATAAATGTAAGGAAATTAATGGTATCAGTCAAGGATGCTATGCAAGATATACAAGTACGACCACGTGCAGTATTGAAAATTTATTCACAAACAATTTTTAACCGTTTTTTGATAAACTAAAATAACGAGATAATGACTCTCAATCCGGATACAGCACTTCGTTTTACTTACATTATCATTGCAAGATGGTCTTTAACAAAAACATATCTTTGTTCATTGCTTTTTTCCACCACGTGCACCATTCGCATAATCGACTGTCATCTAAAAAAGGCTCTCTATATGTTCTAGTCATGAAGTGCTGATATGGCTTTTTTTTACTACTGATTTCTATATCTGCTTCCTAGCTCAGAACATGATTCAAAATTAAATGTATATTTTGATATTAAGCTACAATTGATTTCCCGGGAGGGAAACAATTCAAGTTATATTGTTAATGAAACATGAATTATACACATACACTAACTGTAATACCCTTTAATTTTCTAAGCTGTATCTCATGATGATAATTTATATGATATGCAACTCATTGTTAAACAAAATCCTTATCCTCTTGTCAATTTATTCAAATTCTTTGAACATATTTATTTTAAGTACATCTTAGTTATTCATAAATGTTAATTACTCAAACATTCAATCATTGGATACATATAAACACTGAATACTTCTTTAAGAATGCTATTGCTTAGCTATCACTTATATGATTGCAATATAAACAATAACTTGTCCGAGACGAGGACGTGTTTAAATAAGTATGCATTGCATAGGAGCGAATGTTTCATTGAAAACATTCTTAACTTTTGTAAGAGTTTTAGTACGTATGTACATGGGCCTACTCGTATGGCCACACAAGGATGTGGGATATCTTTTAACTCATTAAACGGATATATTTCAATTGCGAATTTTAACCTATGGAAGTGTGCCTTTTAAGTTGCTTCACTTGTATCTGAATTAATTCAGTGACGAAATAATTAATTATAATTATTTGCGAGAGGTGAAAGAGGAAGAAAGTGTCACGGAAACAAAATACAGCTATGATAATCTCAGCCACTCGAGTTCATTGCACAAAATATTCAAGATATATTTCCTCTGACAACAGCTAGATAGTAAGGTGTTGATATCAACACCGTATATAAAGTATGGCCATAAACCTTTCAAAATATTTGTGTATGTATTGTGAGTAAAATTGATTTCTCTCCGGTTAAAGTAGTGGTATTTTGCGGTGAAGGTTTGAACATATTTTCATCACAATTGGGATGTATTAGAGTTTCAAACACAAAAAATAGGCAAAACCTAGGACTAATCTCACAAACCTCACTATTTCTCACTTGTCATTTGTCATGTTTTTATTTAAATACGATCGCGGCAGCTTTGTATTTTTTTGAAAACATTAAGAATTTCGTGATACTTTGTATCTTTGTGTATTTATAGTATATTTACTGATCTACTAAAAAGAAACTGGGCGTCAACGAACTTACAAATAATTTATGGATATTTTTTTTTTAAGTATACTCTTTATAGCAACAGTTAAGGATGACGTTTCACCCATGGAAACTTTTTTTCAATTTAACAACAATTACTAGTAAATGTATTTTGTTTTTATTAGTGAAACATCAAATTTAATGAAACAAAATAAATTAAGGATTCACTATGTATCCATCTATCATTAGATACCCTGAAAGAAGGGGAAAAACAGACAGTTTTTTTATTTCAAACATTATTTTTCTAATAAATATAAATTCAGATTTTACTGATTTCTTTGACAAATACTTTTTAGCTACTAATCTTTATCATAAAAGCTTAAAAACAAAGGGTCACCAGGCTTATTCTTTCAGAAAATCTATTTCAAGTTTGTGTGTGGAGATATACAAAGGGGAAATTGTGCATAGATAAATATTTATATAAATGTGCATAGTCCTGTAGACCCGAAAATATTTCATAAAGGAATAACGCGTATGCACTGCAGTTTCGGTTTCGTCCTATCGTTTTAAACATCATTATTTTATGGACATATCGACAGTCGCCATGATTAATGTGTACAGTACAAGTTCAATTTGACGCTAAGGTTCCTGTTTTAATTCATTCGGTTGGAATTATAAAATCTTATTTCTTTAATACAGATGTTTCTACCATACATCAAGACATCTGGTTGTTCCAACATTCATTTGTGGTATGGACGATTAACCCGTCCATCTTATACAAATTGCTTATTTCTATCGTACTTTGGAACACAAGCATTACTTATTCATGTGACCTTAAAGTGGATACAAAACTTATGCTTTAATCTTATACTGTATCAGATGTTTACAATAAGGAAATAACCATAAGGTACATATTTGTTGATACTTTGAATTTGAACATATATTATCTTGATATTTAACTGTGTAAAGGTTTCGCGATAGAGTATTAAAGTGACTTTTTCATTCCATGCACTACTTTAACCTCGTTTTTCTTTAATACTTGTATTACTCGCATACACACCCACGAATCTTAAAGGGATGAATAAGAGTCATCATGTTGTTGATCTATCGGTGTGCCTGGCGATCTGTTGTATCTGTCTGTAGTACGAACCTTTTCAGGAACAATCTTTGAGGACTTTTAATGAAACGAGACACATGGTATCACGGCAATATGTAGATGTATGTGACATATTTATCCTAATACCGTAGATCCACTAACACCCAAAATTTGCCTAACATTTTAGGGGAAAAAATGATTAATTCGTAGTTAGATATGATAGTTGTACTCTTAAAACTGTCAGAAACTTCTGAATTCTCACTTTTTCTTACCGACAGGCAGACTTGCTATGAAAAACGCCATTGTTGTTTTCATAAATTATGAGTGTTTTTTTTCTTTGAATCTCTAAATTCAATATGGGCACACCCCTCGACAATCTTAATATTTATGTTACAGAGAGATTATACTGTACAAATTTCGTTCGATACTAAAATAGAATTCCATAGATTAATAACTATATATTGAGGAGACTAGTGAATCATGTTAACTCAATAAAAAGCAATGTTATTTTTGCAATAAATAATTTATTTTTATTTTCTTTCTTTCTTAAAGTAGGAATCGACTTACACGTTAACTTTTTTGTTATATACAGACGACATTACATATTTAATTTAATATTTTTGACTTGAAATCTGTTGCCTCTGTGGTTATTTGGTTAGTGAGATGGATTAGGAATGGAATTTTTCGGACCATTATTTTTCATTATTATTTATATCATTTGTGTTTGTAATCATAATTACTGATTGTTTTATATATTATGCAATTTATAAATTGTATTTAGTGTCTGCATATATACATGAATAACTATAATAACTGAATTATACTTCCATATTAAGTAACTTTTAACTTAAACATTTTTATCCCCTCTGAATCTAAAATATAGATCCAGGAAATTGATGAAGTAGCTCCAAGTAATTCCGGTACATGGATAGACAGTTGCGAAGAAGGGTAATGTGTGAGTGACGGCTATATAGGAATCACGCTCATCCCTCTCCTGTCACACCTCGCCCTACACTGACAAGGTGGGATGCGGGGGTATTTACTGCATTCAATGATAGCTCTACTTGTTTGTTTTTTTAATAAATATAGCATATCATTATTTGCTTTTGCCTCTTTAATAAGTACAATGTCTGTAAGATAATACACCTTGTCATTGAAAGGCAATTAACGTATTTTAGAGAGTTGGAAATACTTACTAAATCTAAACATAATTTGGCTAGAGATCATGTCATTTAACAGTCGTTATTTAAACATTTATAATACATATTGTTGCTATAACAACCATTACTTTAAGTTCTTAAGAAACTGATGCTATTTCATTTATTAAGTTACATTAAAGCATCTATCGTCATGTATCGATACTTTATCTTAAAGTTTGAAACTGTATTATATTATAAATAAAGTTTCTTTGTCATGGTTATCGCGAATAACCCTTTCACATGATATATAGGATCTGACATGAATTGTTATTTCATATCAAACTTTGCTATACAAGTTCATACAAAATGTTACTAAGTTAATTTTCATGAACGAGTTTAGTAAAATTTGATATGAAATAACAATTCATGTCAAATTCTTTTAATCATATGACCTATACTGACAGTAAATCGCGATTATAACAACAAACAAATGAGCAATTGAATGACCGGACTGTGAATAAAATTACTTTTGTAATCTAACACCAAGAAAATAGTTTCAAGTAATAACCTAAAAAATGATTAACGTTTGTATTTCTCATACTTTTTCAACATCATATGAATAATGAATCAAACACATTTAATCCAGCTGTTCGAGTTCAACACAATATAGAATACATGTGCATGACTCGGAGTGATGTAATTCGGCCTAAAAGTTATATGTCACGTGTAAAATATAAGAAAATATGTAATGGCTATACGAAACCGGAAACAGCTGTTTTAGCACAATGTCATATGATAAAATTGAACACGTATTAATAGCCATTTAAGAGAATTTCAAAAGTACTATTTTTTATGTTATCTATATTGATTTTGTTAAAATAGTACTGCTTTGGAGCTTAAACATTGACCAACACTCGTGGATTGCCATGGCAACGGGCTTATCAATTTCATTTTTTTTTATGTCACACAATAAACTTCTCTTTATCTTGCAATTTCTTCTTCAAATTAATATTGAAGTTGGGCCATTTTTTACACTTAATGAAACCTACCCATTTGGTTAGATTTAAGTTTGCTATATTTCAGTGGTACATAGTCAAACTATGCTCCTATAAGTGGGTGCTCAAACATAGTCACATACGCAAATACTGATGCTCTCGTCCAACATCTTCAATTTCCTTCCTTTGATATCTTTATCTGATTTGTCCATCCGATTGCTCCTACATCCTGTTTTGCATTCAGCATATTGTCTTAAACACTAGACTATATATATCTAATATCCGTGTTTCCCCTCCAGTTATAAAGGATTTGACTAATAAAGAAAAAGAGAATAAACACGAAAATATATTTAACCAAGGGTGCCTGGATAGTGTAGTGGTAATGCTTTGTTTCTCACCCATGCGTCCCGGGCTCGATTCCTGGCCACGTACTCGAAAGGGAAGAGTGGTCGCCATTCCAGACACGAGGGCTATCTCCGGGTTCTCCTGTTTCCTCCCACAGTAATGACCACATACGCCGCTACCAGAGCCATCGACAGGATTAATATCAGTTGTGAGAAATGGTTTCGTAATCGATTAAAAAAAAAATAAAGTTTAAACTTAAGTGAGATATAGTACAGCAAACCGTGTCAGAATTTTCTTTATTACCAAATTCAAACAAGACAGCGCAAAATAAATCAATAAGTTTTCGATGTGTTTGAGGTAAATAAAACAGATTGTTCTATTACCTAGACAGTTACAAATCTTCAAAACTTGAAACCTTTAGTAGCTTTGAAAAAATATGTTGTTTTATTTATTTTGAGTCTAAAGAACAAAGCAGTCCATGCATTTCATTGATTCATGACCTTATATATTTAACCCCCTTTTATCTCAAATAAAACTTGAGTAAAGCAATCATTGTATACAACACTCTTGTTCTTTTTGAATCAATGTTTGCTACAGTCTCATTTTGCATGAAAACGTTTCGTACTTAAAGCATTGAGACCTATCATAATTGCTAAGTTAATAATAAGGAATTTGATACAAGAAAATCAAACCGCTTGTTTTCAAATCGGAGCTCAACCTGTTTATATATATAGGCTGTGAATAATTTCCTACAAAGAATCCAATGGCGCTAAAGGCTCGAATATCTAAGTAAGTGTCATATAAATTTCTTGTGATTATCTGGGTAAAATGCGAAACTGTTTCATAAGTAAACGATACTGCTTAGCCGTTTAAGGTTGGAAAAAAAGAAAACAGCAAACAAGTAAGCGTTTAAACTTATGCGGTTTCTAGCCATGGTTGCTACCAATAATGTATATTAAATAACGTAAGAAAGACATGGACATCGTTCGTTGATATCAACGGTTTTCCAAAAGCTTATCACAAAAGGTTTCACGTATCACTTAAGAAGATATGGTGAAATAATATTGTTATGCTTAATTATTTTGATTAGAATATTTGTGTCTTTTAGAACACACACACACACACACACACACACAATATATATATATATATATATATATATATACTGATAACAATTTTGTTTAGTTTTTGTAATTATCCTCGACCTTTCTGAAATAAATATAACGAAAGTAAAAATAAAAATAAAAATAAAAGAAAGATTAAGAGTTTAAGGTAGAAAATTTAAACGCTAAATGAAAATTAAAGGGTCAGAAAAACACTAATTACCACAATTATTATTATGTAATAATGTAAAATCTTCAAGAATTATAGCAAACAAAACTATTAGGCCCCATCTAAAACTTAGGAGTTATACTTTTAAAAGCTTATTGTTTTATGATTATTTTTTATATCTATTATTTAAACTTTAAAATCAAGGATGACATAATCCTGAAATTATAAGGCTTATTGCAGATATGCATTGTCAGGGAGAACACACATATGTAGCAAAAGCGTGAAGTCATGAAAAACCCTAAATTTTATATGCATTTTATTCATGCTTTAGAGGATGTGTCGATGTTATTTGATTTTTATGGCGTTAAGATATTGAACACTGGTCATCAATGGATTCAAGAATCATTCCCTTCTCGGGATAAGAGGAAAGCGTTGGGCCAAATCAACTTTCTGCGTATTGCTGTTAAACAAAGACTGACTAAAGAATTACAATTATAATTGTATGAAGTTTTGTCGACCTATTCTAAACAATTTCATCATTTAACGCAAGGCATTTACTCAAATACGCATCGCAATATTCACCATTTAACGTTGGGCACTCTTTTCTGCTAAACAATATCCGTTTATTTTCGTTTCATTTTTAATCAAATGATGTTTATCAAAATGAGCAACAATTAGGACATTTAACGGGCCTCTGCAGCTGATTTACATTATAGTTCATATTTACGAAATTTCACTAGAAAGGTTTGACCACGTTTTCTTTAGTACGTATATGACTGTAAAATGTTATGGTTATGAGCTATGGTTAAATAGTTGTCCTTTCTGACGAAACTCGCAGGTTCAGCGCTAATTTCTTTTCATTGTTATGATCTATTCAATCCTTTAAGAATAATCAGAGGGAATCAACATCACCGAATCTATGAAAATAGATGGTTTTGATTTGAGGTGACAATTACAAGATTATTGTTCATCCAAGACAAATTACAGTAACATTTATACATGTACGTAGTCTTCCGCCGTTATGTTTCTTATTAGACATAGTCATTCTATTAATTGTATGAAATAAAATTCTATAGATTCTATAATATTGATTTTTTTTTAATTTTTGATAAAAATGTATTTTGACATCGTAAGTATCTGTTTGCCATTGCGCTTTTCCTGACAAGAATCCATGGCATACTGTAATGAAACATTTGACAACCGAGTGGTAAAGTTCATAATATTTTTGAAATAAGTATAAAATATTTAATAATCATGGAGCATTACCGATAATGTCAAGTTTAGAACCAATATTGTATCCTAAGTTAGGAAATGTATAAATTTTATTGTCAAAGGATAAAAGTAAACAATACAAAATGTATGATGGACAACTTTTCTTATCCTATATAAATCAAAATATACTCGTAAAATATCATAATTTGAGTAACCGTAAACAAAAGTGAAATTTGATAAATAAACTAATCTAAACATCCATCGATTGGGCTAAAAGGGCGATATACTATCAGTTTTTAGTTGATTACAATGTTTATTGGACATACATGCCAGAATATGGTCAATGCTATAGATTTGGCATGTTGAATATTGTATCAAAGACAACAACATTATTAAATCGTTTTTATTCTTGAATAGTTTCGATGACACTTCACCATTTCGTGCTAATATATTTGATTAATGTTTCTTAAATGCACGGCAATGTTAACGTGATGTAAGGCATGCTTTTTTCCTTTTACTGTTATTTCCAAGATTCATTCATATGTACCCTCTAATTAATAGTGTATACATATGCAAAAAGAATATTGAAACCATTATTAAGTGGTAAATATTCATTCTTTGTATTTGTGCGCATGTGTTTTGTTTTGTTTTAGCTCAGGTCAAGGAAATATTTTTAATGCAAATTCAGATACTGAATCTAAAGGACAAATTCAACTGTTTACAATAAGTAGATGCAAAAGCAATTTGTCAAAACAAGATACTTAAATGTTTCCAATCTATCAAAAACCGGAAGCGTATCTAAATTTGTTCTCAAAACTTATTTTGCTATATTTCCTGCCTAAGACAGATATAATCACTAAGTACATCACCAGAAGTTGAACATCTGCTGTATTGACGTGCATGGTTGTTATCAGGGCGTTTCACCAGCGACAGGAAAACTATCAATGATATTGTCTATGTTCAAATGTATCTCGGCTTGTGCATATTGGCATATCTTAAAAACTATCAAAGCAAATGAAATGAAAGTTGTAATTTAAGAAAATAAAAGAAATAGGGTATTGCTAGAAACAGAAACTTTAGTTACATATTATGGAAAAGAAGTACAGTTGAGCCTCGTTGTGTCAAAATCGTTTGTATCAAATTTCCGCTTATGTCAAATTTATTATCTAGTCCCGAATTTGTTTCCTATATATACATATAAATATTCGACACTTAAGTCAAATTCCTTTAATCCAAAATTCCTTTTGTCTCAAAGCGATTATCTGTTCCCGTGTTGTTTTTTTTCTCACCTTTTGTCTGTCGGATCAAAGCAGCCGCCGACACCAGGCACGTGTCAGTTTGTTGAGTTGTGAATGTGACGTCACGGAAATTGACTGATTCTTTAAGAATTGAATATTTGTTTGTCTTTTCATATTTTAAGTCCTATACTGTATATAAAATTACTGTTATTTATTATTCAATATACTTTATTCAATTAAATGATAAAATGTAAAAAGTATGCTATTTTCTTTTAAATACCAACCAAATTACAATAAATAATTTGACACATAGGGGAGATACCATCAGAGATATGCACATGTATTCTGATATCTCAAAATTCCCTTAAGTCAAATTTTGTTCAATTTCCCAGTGACTTTGACATAACGAGGTTCGACTGTATTAGCATAGATGTATGAAAAAAGGCATAATCATTTTATTTTTACACATCACAGATGTAATTGTGTTTCAATTGTAAATATATCATAACTAATGTCTTGATAACAACTGAAAGCTGAAAGCACACTAAGTTTTTTTCTAACATTGCACAAATAGAGAAAGAGCAGGGGAAAAAGAAACGAATATGAAAGAAAAAGTGTTGTGTCGATGTACCATAACGTATTATCTAAGCTGAAAATTGTAGTAATTAACTGTAATTATGTATTTTTACATTTGAAACGGAATGTATAGTCGAACGACGTTTACTCAAAAGCCACTTATTCAACTACCTGGCGTTATTCAAAATATTTATGTGATACCTACACTGCTCATTCTTGTTTCTATATAAAATATCTTGGATAATTCGATTACATAGGCTATTTGAAAATATGGCCTCATCCGAGATAATTTGTTTGGCCTGTATCAAAGGATGCCATTTATTCTCAAATATTAAGTCGAAGTCGCCGATAAAACTCTCACTACTGACGGCGCGTTGAAAACATTTGAAATGCCTCTATTAAATACCGAAACGTACAGCTTACAATTTATATAAATCATTTTTGATTGAATGCCTGTTCACTGCATTCTTTAAGGTAATACATAATGTATTTTTGTTGTTGTTTTTAGGTGATATCTGTTTATGATAAAATAATTTAATCAGAATGAAGCCGTTGAATGATTGCAATTGCCATGCGTTAAAGTGTAATTGATGCATCATAGATTGAGTATATTACTTCAAATTATTGATTTTGTATATGCCTTAATACCTAAACTCGGATTTTCATTCGAATATGGCAACAAGTACGACAGCACAAGATTTACTGACTGAGCAATCTGGCGTTGGACACGGTAACAGAGGATAGACGGATAAGTTACTGGAGGAGGAAAAAGAAGGTTGAAAACAATTGTATAAAAGAAAAATATGTTGTAAAAAATAAAATTTGAAAAGGTGTCTAAATTGAAAAAAAATGCCCGAGAATATAAGATCCCACCAAATATTCTTTCTACCAAAGAGAGGTAACACAGTTTGGAGTACATAACAAACTTGAATGCTCAATGTGCAAGTCTCAGGAGCATACGCTAGTAGCAAAGGACGAAGATAAAATCACAGAACTTAAAAATGGCCAATGACATTGTGGCAAGCGCGGGGTAAGCAAAGGATTATAGTACTGGTTTGTGCCAATATGATTGGTACCCACCTACCCACCCCTTGCGTGTACCAGGGAAATATGCTAAGCCATGCTGCTTCAATAATGTCAATCACCCCCTACCGAAAACCGAGCTGATGCATGGGTGACAAATCAGATTATCCGAATTATGAGTCAAGCAACTTGACAAAACCGTGAGCAGAAGAAAGGGGATATGGGGTCTTTTTGTTTATAATTGCGCCGCCCACCTAGATATCAAGGGACTTAAGCATGAAAATCACTTGGATCATCCAGTCTCTGAAATGTCAGTACAGAAAAAACGGGTGTTGTACGCGACAATTTCGGGCCTTAGACTGTGGGCGCTCAATGCCGTCAATGTGTGTGACACCTTGGAAAAGTTACCGCAAGCATGGAGAAAAGTCATACCAGCCACAATAAAAACTGTTTAAAGACTGCTGGATTCGCTAAAACTACTACTAAAACTTATGTTCCGAACACTACGGACTGATTCATCCCGAGGATGACATCCTATTAGCAAGACTGAACAGCCTGTGTCTCAATTTGGCACGGGATTTTCTGCTGAGGAGACCATCTACATAGAAGCATCCAGTGATTTTATCATTAAAATCGTACTCTCCCGAAAGCCTCGAGGAAGAAGAGTGTGGCGAGTGTGAGGAATTGCGTGTCTTGTGTAAGCCGTTGTTAGACTCGTGGGCGATATTAAGAAACTAATTCAGAAATATGGATACTTCTGAGGACATCTACAAATACCTATACAGTATTTCCGATTCATTGGTAAAAAGAAACTTCAACGAATAGATCGAGCAGTCCATGATTTCATTTCTTTTTAAACGAACGATGGTGCATGGGTGATAAGTGCCACTACGGTTATATCCGATATTTATAATTTAATCTATCTCAATAATTGACGTGAATGACGTTAATGTATGCATTATTGTCAATATAAACATTGTACAAAAGGATAAACAAATGTAAAATAGATATTTTAGTCGTTTTCATTTACGTCCATATATCATATTAATATTCAAATGATACATGATATAAGTGCACTGCATTAATAATTATAAGGGCGTGCTTTTATCTCAACAATCGTCTTTTTGGGGGTAATTCGAAATCAGACCATATTCAAAATGAAACATTTGTTCCTGCCTTTCTAATCACCGGGATTCGACTGTACATTAATTTCCCATGTAATCACATTGACTTGTTTTTTATACATATTACCCAAAATTTGCTATGCACCACTTATCACGTTTCAATATGAAATTGCTTGCTCCAATTTATTTTCTCGAAAAACTTCTATAGTATGCTTGTCCATACGGCTTGAAATTTCACATCCATCCTTACATGTAATATACCAAAACCAACATTTGATTTAGTGTACAAATATCAAAATCTCTATTTGGATATTTAAAAATACCTACAATTATATATATATATTATTTTTTTAAGCAATTACATTCACTGATTGAAAATTCAATATTTTCTTGTATAAAAGTTTCCTTTCCAATCTAATGTTAGTTGCTGATAAGGATAAATCCAAGGTTGAATCATTATTATCATCTGATTTAAAAAATGTAAGTATTTGGCTCATTGACAACAAGTTATCTTTGCACCTTGGTAAAACAGAATCAATACTTTTTGGGCCAAGTCACAAATTGAAGGTCAATAGAAATCTCAACATAACTTGTAATGACTCTTTAATTAAACATACCTCATTAGTAAAATACCTTGGTGTAACCTTGGATCAAACATTATCATTTAATGATATGGCCCATTCAATTTTAAAAAAGGCCAATTCTAGATTGATGTTTCTTTACAGGAAAAAGGATTATTTGTCTAGGCACACAAAAAAAACCTTATTGTTTCTTCATTAATTCAATGCCATTTTGATTATGCTTGTTCTATTTGGTAATTTAGTTTGTCAAAAAGTTTTCAAAAAAAGTTCCAAATTACTCAAAATAAGCTCATTAAATTTGTTTTAGACCTGGATGCCAGATGTCATATTGGCAAAGACCAGTTTAAGTCTGTAGGTTGGCTTCCAGTTTATAGAAGAGTTGACTGTATTACATTGTCTCATGTATTTAAAGTCAAACATGGGTTATCCCCCAACTTATTTACACAGCAAAACAGTATTCATTCATACAATACCAGGCTCAGTAAAAATGGTGCATATGCTCTTCCTAAAGTTAAAAGTTTTGGTTGTAAAACATTCAGTTTTGTGGGTTCCAAGTTATGGAACTTGTGACCAACCAATTTTCATGTATCACCAAATTTTCATCTTTTAAACAAGCAGTAAAGAGGTACTTTTTAGATACACTGTCCTAATTTTCTTATTTGTATCAATTATCTTAATGAAGTAATGATAAATATTTCAAAGAACAATTATTATTTATTTATTTTTATTTTTATTTATTTAATTTAAGTTTAAACTTATTTAATCTAAGTTTACGTAATTACATATTTTTGTTTCGCTTTTATTATAATAATAAAGTTAAGATTTTTTTTTTATGTGATATTTATTTAAATTTTTAAATTAAGGTATTGAAGTATTTTACATCATATTTGATTATAATAAAAGCCTAATTCTATCAAATTTTGATAATTTTTAATTTTTGGCAGTTCATCTTAAAGTTAATTTTTTTTTAATTATATTTTGCATACAATATTTTTATCTAAGTATAATAGGACATTTCAATTTCAATGTAAAATTATAAGTAATATTTTACTGTTATTCCTTATTTTGTATTAATTTTTTTTACTTGCATTTAATTAATACATTGCCTCTCTATGTCAAGCCACCAACACAAAGGACCACAATGGAAATAAGAGTTATTTACTTTTTTTTGTGTCGTCCTTGGTGTTGGTGTGCTTGACATGGATATAATTTATCAACATGTAACAATTTTATATGTGCTTGTTTTGTAAATTGTCCATGCCAATGCATATCTGCCAAATAAAATCAATCTATCTATCTATCTATCTATCTATCTATCTATCTATCTATCTATCTATCTATCCGTCCGTCCGTCCGTCCGTCCGTCCGTCCATCCATCCATCCATCCATCCATCCATCCATCTATCTATCTATCTATCTATCTATACTTTAATAAACGATCTTCGGGTATTGCATAGCGAAATATTTAGCATAAACGAATATATTATTGCATAGTGCTTTGATACAGACGAAGGTAAAGAACTCTTTGTATCAAAATAACTCCCATGCACATGCTTTATACAGTGTATATATTATTTGTATTATAGTTTTATTAGTAAACAAAACAGAAATAAATCATAATGCTATTTTTTCATTAATTAAAACTGGGAATCTCTAATTAAGC
>CM037787.1:43674083-43700340 GCA_021229015.1 Solen grandis | reverse complement strand
GCATGTATTTCATGTTAGATTTTGAAGTTGGGATAACCGAGAGGATGAATCGATGCTCTATTCCAATTACACAAAACTGATGATTTTCTTATCTTTTTCTCGGTGTAGTAGATAAGTAGGTTGACTGTTGTGAGACAAAGCGTGATGCAACAACAAAATGGCGCAATAGCTCAGTGGTAGAATAGCCGCTTTGCGTTCCGGAGGTCTGGGGTTTGAATCCTAATCGGAGCTCATGTAGATATTTTTAATACCTGTTACCACACCTAATGCAAAAATATGAATACCTTGGTCACATGTGTCCCCCTGCCATCCAGCATTACACCCATGATTACATTGACCACTGAATTGGTCACAGCCGTCATAGCAGTTCATACTGCAGTTGCCTTCACAATTGTTTCCATAGTATCCGAACGGACAATCTGTAAATTTACATTTGAACTGCATCATTCAACGATATTCATTTTAACGTCAAATGAACAAATATAGACCAACACTCAATTAGGTTCAAATTTATATTGGAAAGGCATAACATTCATTGATTTTGTTTCTAATTGGTCATTGGTGTCAATATTACTTTCATCAATTAAAAAAAAAAAAAAAAAAAAAATAAATTCCATTTCCTTAAATTATTTTGCACGTTTTTGGTTAAAATTAATTTTGAATATGTATTTTATTGTAACCTGCACTTTTTGATGTCGGTACGGTATATATAGTCATATCAGGTCAACTGGTACCTCTCAGTCCTTTAACCTGTAGTGAGTTGAAATAAAGTAATATAAGTTATGCTGTAGCTCAGTGGTAGAATTTCCGCTTTGCGGCTGAGAGGTCTAGATTTCGAATCCCACCCGCGGCACTTTCCTCCGTGACCGCGTAAAACCAAAGACGTATAAAATTAGTACTAGATGCACTCTTACCTGACACTCTGCAAATGTGGTTGCCTTGGGATTGATTGATTGATTGATTGATTGATTTATTTTTGAGTTTACTGTTTCATTCATATAACGACGTCCAGCTAATTACAGGTGGAGTAAGACCACGAGCGCGGAGGCATCCGGGTAGAACCACCGATCGCAAACCAGCTCGAAGGCAATGCATTGGGAACTTGGAGTAATTAGTACTGGTTCTGTCAAGGGACGTGTCTCCCGTGTACCCGTGCTATACCCTTCTGCATCATATCTCTTTAGCAAAAAAAAAAATAAAAAATAAATAAATAAATAAATAACTAAAAGAAAAAAAAAATGATTCGTGGGTTTAATCTTGACCGCAAGGCCATAATGATCAGTATAAACAAATCTAGTTTTGGGGCTCAATTACAGCGAATGTAATATCTAACAATCATGATAATGGATTTGAAGTATACTGATTTCTTGTACATAATTTGATATTAATTTATATCGTTTATGATGTGAGAACTTGTTAATGCCTTTAATAGTTTAATTCTAAAATACTTATGTGAAGTGTGTAATAGGTAGGAGACATTTAAAAATTTGAAAGAATATCTAATGGTAAATCTACTGCATCTTCTTATGCCATGTATATGGAGAACTAAGACGGCTTCTTTTATACATAAATAAACACGTTAGAATTATAAAATCCAAGTGTAAAAGTGTGGTTTCAAATTAAGTATGCTATGCCTTGTTATTGTCACAAATACAAGTTAGATCATGATTTCAATGTTAAACTTTCGGCTTAAAGATATAATCTGTACGATATGAAAGAAAAAGAATCATAGAAACGCTGTTAAATGTAATTATTAAGACAACATAGGAAATGAATATCAAAATGTTTTATTATGTCCCAATTATAACGACCTCAGACAGTATAAAAATAACATCTTATACTTGATTTTTTTAAATATTTTATTTAATATTTCTGACTATTTTTTCAACATTTTAGGCCACGCAAGACCTAATATCAAAGTTTTAAATATTTATACATAAACACACAGATACATTAGAGCTAGGTAATTCAAATCTCCGACATAGCATTAAGGAAACGTAAGCTTATAATGGCGTAACCATTGGCGGACTTAAATATGGAATTAATTTATATGTGAATAAAATGGTTTGTCTTGAAAAAAACAACAACAAAAAAAAAACAATTAACGAAAATGAAAGACAGATCAACATATGTATATCAAATCATTGTCCGGTAAGAATTTGAAGATAAGTCAAAAGACAACATGTTTGAATGTGAAGAGCGTAGACAAGAATGTATAAACTAATATAGATATACATGTTACGATTATTATCCAAATGTTTGCGTCTCCCATCGTAAATCGAACAATATACATACAGCTCGACATTGTGTGATACTTGAATTACTCAAATTAAAAGACGAAAGTATACATAATATTTGAAAAAGGGATTGTCTGAAATCTGCATGTTTATAAACTGAGCTTTAAGCGTCATTTCAACGATTTTTGGTTTGTTGCGGTCTGGCATTAAACTCACTACCTTATGCTCTATCATAGTATTGTTTGGTAGTAGAGTCAAGTATATAATACATTATGTCACATTTGTTTCAACAGTATTAAAAGACGAAAATATAGATACTATTAGAGAAGGGACTATTTCATAAATAAAAAGTTTGTTAATGGTTTTTAAACGAGTGCTGAGAAGTGAAATATTTATTCATCCCCATTTGATATTGTATCAACATATTTGAAACATCGGGTTCTTTCATGAGTTTATCTATTCACTGACTGAGCTTCTCATAAATGAGGAAAAACAAACAAATATATTTTAACATAATTCTTAGTTCGCTTCAAAACACCTTGTTATAAATACAATTAACGGTCAACGCGGTCTAGTCGAAGTTTTCATTTACTCTCAGGCCGAAGATTGCGATTTCTATTCCTGGGTCAATACCACGGCGGAAAATACTGATATAATCGAATATGTTTGGTTTAAGTAGTAGAATGGTTTCTTATCGACCTAGATAGCAGTAAAATTCTGTTTAATTGTATCATTTCAAAAAGTTACACTAGATTTATTTTCAAATTAGCATTCACGTATACTTAAATCCCGATTTGACACTAATATTAATGTTAATGATAAAAAAAAATAGTTTGCGTTTTCGCGCCTTGATGTCGAGTGTCGTGTTGCACTGTTGTGTGTCGTTTTATAGTACCGTGTGTTGTTTTATAATATCGTCGTTTACAATCGTCGTGCGTCGCCTTCATACAGCGACGCACGACATTCAAAATGGCACTAACCGGATTCCATAGAAATCCTTATTTCTGCTTATGATTTTGGTTTAAACAAAAGCAATATATAGTAGCTAGATTTACCTCCATATACTTCTAGCTCACAAATAATGGTGCTGGCAACACCGGTTATAAGCCATTGACGTTCATTTTCATTCCACAGGGTTACATAACGTGCCATGATAGGAGAGACAAACGTGTGGGTGTAGAATAACGTGTCAGTCTCGATGGTGATTGTGGGGGTGTAACGTAGGCCTTCGTACATTTTGACGTAAATACTTGTTTCTGAAATAATGACAAATGGTTATATAATTGTAAGAATGACACATACATATTAATATAGCTTTACAGTTATGGTAAATGTAACAAAATAGTGATAGGTATAACGTTTACATCACGATAACTGTTTCGGATATCATAATAAGATATCTTAAATAATGAAAAGCAACTTAAATAATGAAAAGAAAAAGTCCATCTTTATGTCAAAATATCAAATTTGCAAAAATACAGGTGTGCAGTAAACTGCAATAGATAACAAATATTGTAATGTGTATGTACTTGTGATTAAATATATCATAATATCACATCTATAGGTTCTAAATCTGATATAGAGGTAATTAGAATTAAAGCTATCATAGTAAATAAATATGTTAAAAAATAAAATATTAAAACAAAAATCGTTTCAATGAACGACATACACTAAACATATTATTTTTCCCTCTCCTTTTCTCAACAACAAACACATCAAATGTATATGGTATCTGTAGCATTTCAAACATTTCTTTAAATAAAACCCAAGTATGAAAGTTAATACCATGCAGTTTTATGTACTGCTTTATGTAACGTTCAGTTTTGTTTTTTTTTTTGTTTTTTTTTTAATAAGTTAAAAATCCGTTCATAGCAAGATTCACATTTTGCAACATCTGGTGAAAAAAATATTTCAAAAAAAAAGAAAAAAAAGAGACAGCGTTCCTTCTATAAAACGTATAACATATGTTTCCACATTTCGGGTTTCCGGAACCTGGCAGAATATTTATTGGACCGTTTTTCGACATCATTTACACTATTAAAAGAACTATAAAATTAAAATTATATATGTAGCACCGAATTCCGTAAAAATGAAATTATCATTAACACACAACTGATTGGCAAGGAAAAATTCATGAACAAAAAATATTTTCTTAAAATTGTGTTTATTACTACATGCATAAATCCGTCTTGTAACATTTCAAATCAATATAAACAGGGGAAAAGAAAGAAAAAAAACTTAAAAAATGAATCATGGCACGAATAAGACAAATTGTGTCTCTACGAATGTTTATGATAGACAAACAGACAGACAAACAGATATATAGATAGATGACAAACCACTTACTTCCACCAATCATACCACCGTACACAGTGATGGTGGACACTGCATACAACGTGCCTAGATCCACACGTAGCCATGTGTCTGTGCCTGCGCAGTAATCACCGGTGTTTTCAGAATACATGCCATCTACTGCACGGCTTGCTGGCCAATCGTCAAATTGATAATCCACGATTACAGTCTTACCCAGTGCTCTATTCAGACCTGAAAGACGGTCATATAATGTGTGTTATCAAAATCGCTGAATTCTAAGAAATGACATTTGGTGCGAATCCCTTGTTATAAACATTTGACATTATTTTTGTCTAATAAAGACCAATACGAAAATATTAAAAAAAAATACGAACATAATCATACACACGTTACATTGCTTTTACAACATGCCTTGTATTTCTGCTTTAAATAAATGTTAAAACCCCCTGCATTATATGTCGCACAGTCAAAGTTGAGATAGGAAATATACTTTAAAAGAAAACAACGACACAAGTACGTAACTGTGCTAAGGAAAGTTTGCTAAGTTTAAGCTCAGTATGTAAACGGCTCATAATAAGAAGTGCTAATGCCATCTCTTACTGTAAAATGAGTCATGCATCGCTTATATTTAACGTTAAGGTGACCTAAATTTGTAACTTTATATTATAAACGAAATTGAAAATGAAGCTTACTGATGTTACAATTATTCCCCGTCAACCCGAATGCACACCGACTCCCTGGGCATGCGCCAGTCACATGATGACATGTTGCATTGTCCTTACAACGACATTTTCCCGTACAGAATGGCCCGAACTGACCATGGTCACATTCTAGAAGCAATTTTATTCAATTTTCAAAAACCTATAATTATAATGAAATGTGAATTCCTTCTTTTTTGTGCCCCCCCCCCCCCCGTCTCGTCTCCTTTAAATACATGTGTAATATTACCTAGCTTATCAATCTTTTTTCGAAACCTGTGTAATATTGTCCCCGTCTTTCTCTTTATAGTATTGCTCTCTCTCTTTATTGGTATTAGTGTATTTCACTCCCTCTTAAATCTATTTTATCTATTACTTTAAAGCAGCTCATTCGCAGATTATCATTGACTAAGAATGTGCTTAAAGACTATCTGTGTGCATTACGTCAATACCTATCTAAAGACGCATGGTCACCCAATGCAACATTCCGTGATTGTATAAAAATGGATAGTTTTTCTTTCACAGACTATAGCGTATCGAACGTTATATAAAACCTATATTTTCTATTTAGAATTTCTTATTCCGTGTGCTGTCACATTATTGATTACATTCTCTCCTCGAGCATGCGCTCATTTCACAGGTTGAAACATTTTTATTCGTTACCCGGGACTGCTGAACTTCTTTTATTTATTTCTATCGATAAACTGTGAACGGGCTGCTTTAAGGTTCTTGGACTCTAATGCATGGTGTGAAGAATCACAAATACAATATCATATACGAAGAGTATAATATATTAGACAAACAAAGGTAATGTTTTAGTGATGTCTTAAGTTATATAAATATATATATATATTTTTTTTATTCTGAACCGGTATGCAATGCTTGGCGTCGAAAACCACTTTTTTCTATTATGAATGTAATGAATGTTCATTTACCGAAACATGCTAATCAATTATCTATATGATAGAGGAACTTAGTTTTAAACAAGCACTCATTTTATTTTCTATTATGTTTATATACGAGCACAAATAGCTCCAAATGTATCTTATCAATGTTTATAAATATAATGAATCCTAAAAAGTGTACTGTCTGCAACATTTTGTAAAAAATGGGACTTGCTTCAAACTATTCAGCATTTAATTGTTGAATAAAACTACATGTATGTATAAAAACAATTCTGAACCTTTATCATGGCGTAAGGAGTTTAATTATCAATAAGTGAGGCTATGATCTGAAACCAAACGTCATGTTTACCTTGATATATGATCCTTAATAATAATAATAATAATAAATACTGTCCCCGGTGGCCTAGTGGTTCGAGCGTCCGCCTCGGGAGCTGGAGGTCGTGAGTTCTTTCCCCGTCTGCGATGTAGCAAAGTCGTGAAAATGGTACTGGAATAGCTCCCTTGCTTAGCGTTCAGCATATAAAAGTAGTTACAGGATTGGTTGTCCCGGTGTCAGGATAATGTGACTGGGTGTGGTATCATGCCACGTGTCTAGGCATGAAACTACAGTGTGGAAGCACTGTATCTGTCTCACACAGATATATTCTTTCGGTGGAAAGTTAAATCCAACAAACAACTGATCCTTAAACATTATATTACATTAAAGACACATTTTATTTTCAAATATGATTTGAGTGATACACAAATAAAGGCCAAAAGAGAAAAAAAAAGAAAAAAAAAAGAAAAACGACCCAACTGGGAATTGAACAAGCAACCTTTAATTCTCAAGTAAACAGAAATTTTAGCCAATTTATAGATGCTCTTCAAATGGTGGTTGTGCAATATAGTCCCAGACCCTTAATACATCATTTCTTGATGTTGTTCTAAAATTAGATGACAATGTTCTACACATTCAAATATTCTTTGTGGAAGAAACCTTTTTAGTCACTGACTTACAACTACTGACCCTCATTGTTGCGGTTACGAATTCCGGTACACCCTATTATAAGGTAAGGAATTTTTCCAGCTGATATTCAGTATGCATGCATGTGAATACAGCTTCGCATGTGCCTGCAGTGGCCTAAATAGTGTATAAATGTCCTTAGTGTTTCCTAAATAGTGTATAAATGTCATTAGTGTTTCCTAAATAGTGTTTAAATGTCATTAGTGTTTCCTAAAGTGTATACATGTCATTAGTGTTTCCTGAATAGTGTATAAATGTCATTAGTGTTTCCTAAATCTATTGATATATGATGAGGTGGATGTCGCGAATTGGAGAAATGTTGAATTTAAGTCAAATAAACACACAAACCATGAACACATCCGGAATTTTAAGTTTAAAAGACGTAGAAATTCCCTAAGAATTTCATACAAATGAAACAAAGAGTAAGGTAAATATATATTTTGCATGCTAGCAACAGTAATAGAGCCTTTACCTTGAAGTTAGCAATTCCCCAAAAATGACGTACATGTTATATTTCTGAATATCAGAATATTTAGTAAAGGTGTTGATATTATTTATAAGTCTAAACGTTTATTTGTCTGTATGTGTGTTCGTCTATTCATATACCTTGCAAGTAAATAGGAATGAAAGTGGCATACGTGGCATTTTGTAAAAGGCTGAACCACAACATGACATTTAACATTAAACATTAAAATACACAACTGGATAATGGAAGTCATGCGTTATTTTATTTTAATGTTTGTATTTAAATCTAATTGTAAAGGGACCAAACCCGTTGTTAGAACTGTTACAGCGTCCTTCCCGAAATCGGGAGGTCATGGGTTTGATTTCCGTCCGCGACATACCAAAGTCGTAAATATTGGTACTGGTATAACTCCCTGGCTTGGCGCTCAGCCAAGGTAGTTCCAGGACTGGTTGGCCTGGTCTGAGATGTAGCTTCGTGGCCTGTTGATTGGGTGTTTTATCATGTAACATACTGAAGTGTGGCATCAATTACCTGTCTCAAGTAGACATAGATTCCAAAGGACTGAAACACTGTCGGGACTTTAAACCCAATGCACAAAAGCAAACGATGTTCTTATTTATTCAATTGTCTTACCTTTTGCGCACGTTTCCCCGGTATAACCCGGATCACAGGCCTCACACAAGCCGGTGTCCGGATCACACGTTCTCCCTTTAAAACAATGCCCACAAGGTTTATGGCAATTTGTTCCATATGTACCAGATTTGCATAGGTGGGAAGCTGGAAAACGCAAAGATTTCGTAAAAAACAAGAAACAAGGGAAATCTTTAGAATAATTCTGATCTAGGAATCAGGACAGGATTTCGAATTATTTATTTGTTGACTCACCCATCCTTTCCACAACTTATTTTGCTTTAAATTGAAAAAGCAAGAAGAATACAGCTCGATAACACTGCTTTTGTTTATTTCAAATAAAATACGATTTCAAAGTTACAGATTTTTTAAGTGCCATAATGTTTAAATAACAATTTAATATCATGCTGTATCATTTTTACATCTCATAAATAATTTTATAATTAAGATTTGTCTGTCTCTTGTATAGATTTTCGTTTCAGAAAACGAAAAGTATCCCTTAAGTAGTGGCTTTCAGTGCAATGAATAAAACCGAAAAACCGAAAGGAATTTCATCGATATATAGTAGTCGTTTCGTCAAGGGCTGTGATTGGATTTCAGTCGACTATATACAAAGTATTATATTCATGACGTTGGAATTATGACCGTTTAAAAGCATTAAAAACTGAAAGTTTCGCAAGTGAAATTCCGCTGAACCTGTACTTATTGATAAAGTAGCTTGTGACTGTAAATTCTTAGGTATAAACAAGAATTGATTAAGGGTCTATTTTTCTAACCGTATCAAAAAATAGAACTCCAGGTGACATGAGTAATTTATTTGTTAAAATATAGATACTGTTCGAGTTTAAATGATATATATCCGACTGGATCTGGTATGTTATTTAAATCGTGTATCGAAGAACTGTTGGCGTTAACACATGAAAACTAAACAACCGTTTTATGATTTATTCCTTTTTTTTTTTAAATGTCCATGTCTTTGGCACCCCACTTATCAATATAATAACAATTATATAGACTGTGAAACACAATAATATTTAATGATAATGATGATGACTTTTTCCGACTTATTTGTATATGTGAATTATCATATACTTTGTTCATATTAATTCCGTTAAACTTTTCGGTAATAGTCCCAAAATTATCTATAACTGTCCTCTTTCAAAATTAAACTGAATACATTTATATCTTTAAGCAAAGAAATACTTCGCCAAATCGGGACTTGGTGAATGATATACCACGTCAAAATTTTAATGCGATTGGCTATTTATTGTCCTATATCGTTATATCAGATATGCTAAGCCTGTCATGCAATCATTGCGTTTTAAATAACATATAAAAATGATATATAGACAAACAATATATCAAACATATATTCGAATGTCAAATAAAATGCTTAATTATTGTATCATATAAACATACCAATACTTTAATTTCCAAATGAAAAAAACAACAACAAAAAGACAGGAGGACCAAGATGGCCCTGAAGACGCTTACCTGAGAAATGATGCCATTATCGCCTTTAAAAGTTACTATAGTACAGCAAAGAATCCATGCAGAAATACTGCAAGCTCATGACAATTCCAGAAACATCAGAACCTGTTATTACCAACTATGAAGGTTATAGCTTTAATACTCACAAGTCACTGAGTCATGGTTCAAGTTCAAGTTCAACCCCACTCAACAAACAGTACCTGCGGTCCATATTCAAAGGTCATGACTTTCTCATAAAATTCAACGTAAAAACAATTGAACATTAGGCGTGGTCAATTCTGACCCCAGGGCTATTATTTGACTTGGTAACTTGGAAAAAAAACACTTGGTATCGACACACACCAAATATCTAAGCTCTATGTCCTGTGATTTCTGACTTGAAGATGTTCAAAACTAGAGTATATAAACAGAAAAATCGGTGTGATATTTTTTTTTTATATTTTAAGTTCCTAAACTGTAGATCTATCGGTCTAATACTAGCCATAATCAAAATCTAAAAATAGATAGTGTTGCCATTAACAATGTGTATAAGTTTAATGAAACTTGCTTAATAACTGCAGATGCTAGGATGTAAACAAAAGTAAACACTGGCATATTTTTACAATTTAAGGTCCATAACTCCTGACCTAATAAGTCGATATCAGAAATAATCGAATATTGCCGAATGATTTTAAACAAAACATTGTCATGTAGTTTGAAAATGTTTGCTAAAGAAAAGAAGATGTAAGTTAAAGTCGGATTTTTTTATAATTAAAGGGCCATAAATCCTGACATACACAGTCGATATCAACCATGATTAGACTTGATCTAGAGATTATGCTCATCAAACTATCACAATGTTTAAAGATGATTTTTTAAGGAATGGAGATACTAGAGTGTAAAAAATATGTAATTAGCTGGACGTCCCTACACGGTTGATATACCGTTGCAGTGACGGTAAACTCAAGCACAACAACATATATAAAAGCCAGAACTCCGGACCTAATAAGCAGATATCAGTCATATTCGAATTTGGTTGAAAAAATATGCTTATAAACATTGTCATGAAGTTTAAAGAACATTGCTAAAAAAATGAAGATGCTAGAGTGTTAATTAATTGTGTACAACGGACTGACGGACGACGGACTTTAAGCTACCGTGATAGTTCATACTGAGTATTTGTGTTCAGGTGGGCTGAAAACATCATAATTATTTAAAGTACAATGCTACAGTAAATAGGAGATGTGTTTACCGTTGGTAGTATGTTTGTCTACATAAGTCAAGCATAGTGCTGCCTCACTGCGAAATATCATGCCATAGACAATTGGCATTTTACTACATAAATTCATATTGTATTCTTTTTTAATTCTGACACTGGGTAAGTCATTCCTCAAACTACATCTATATGCTTAGCGCTAGTCAAGGAGGCACATCAGATCAGTCCCATGCATATAGTATGCATGGATGTAGAGCCCGCGACCTTTCGGCTGCAATGCAGTCTCTCTAACCACTTCTCCATCGGTAAAGGGTCTCATACTTAAGCTCAACCGAATATATTCCTTTCACTTTTTGCAACGTAATGTAATCTGTCTGAAAAGCAGGAGGTCGTTGGTTCGATGGCACGCGCAGAGACTTGGTGTGGTATTATGCAACATATCTACGGTGAGATACCTAAGTGTTGATTTTATACATAGTCTTAAATGATTGAACAACTGCCGATGGAATGTTAAAGCATCGAACAAACAAACAAACGAACACAAAAAGTAACATTTTGTGTTGCTGTCTTTGATCATAAACGAGGTTTCTTACAGAATTAGATGGTAATACATTGGTCTGCAAAGCTTATGGTACAAATATCTAATTGTCTATTGTAGGTAAACAGTCACGGTGGACGAGGGCGTGACCGAACATCCGTCTCGGAAGCGAGGTCGTGGGTTCGATCCCCGTCCACGACATACCGAAGTTGTTAAAAATGGTACTGGTAGAACCGTGCTTGGCGATCAGAATATATACATGGTAGTTTCGGGACTGGTTGACCTAGTGTCAGGATAATGTCTGTATGATACTGCAGTGTGGTAACGCTATATCTGTTTCAAGTATTCAAAGTCTCCTATTGATTGAAATACTGCTGTGACGTTAACGATCCCCACACTTACAGCCCATGCAAAAATTATTAGCGGTGGACTAATAAAAGTGACTGTTTTCAATTTAATATACTTTAGTTAAATATCAAGAACCTTATTTTACTATCAGCACATATAAGGGAGCGCAAACATATCTCGGTGAAAAATTGCATCATTGATATAGAGAAGGAAGCGTTAAGCGTTCTTAACAAAAGATGTTCATTCTTGTTTCAATCTAATCTACTATGAATGTGCATGTAAAGGGCTGAGTAAGTCGAAATTGACAACTATTCCGACTTCAGTATTTGATTTGCTGAAATTATCGTCTGTTCATACTTCCACAATAATCTCAAAACCTACACTATCTACGGGTTGGTTCAGGGTATGATTGCAGAAACGTCGGGTATCCGGCGCTAACTGGTCTGTTTGTAAAGTTTAAAATATCGAAATAGGCAATTATTCCGAAATACATTATTTATCAAAATTACCTTCTTTGTATACTTCCAGTTCACACACGGCCAATGAGCTGTTGCTCTCCAGTGTGATATATCGCGCGTATACGTCAACTGTAAGATTGTGATACGAGATGAGGGGACCGCCAGGTATCCGGTACTGTTTGGTGCCCTCGTTGTGTTCTTCTTTGTGCATGTAGATGTCAATATAATCAGAAATCCCTGTTTAAATATGTGTATGGGTTTAAAAACTTGAAGTACAAAACATTCGTTATGTAATCTGATATCGATTATCACTATTTATTTCGGATAATTAATGGCGAATTGATTCAAAGTGCGTGCGATACAATAGTGATTAGCAACACGAATTAAAATACAGAGCAAGCAGAGATGTCAAACTACAAAATTAATGAAATAAATCCTAAATCATTTTGGGATATCTTATATATAATACGACATCAGATGTTTTAATTACGCTGTTATATACATGTATTTACAAGTCAAAATAAAACAGAGGTTCTGTTTTGTCGAACCTGCATACAATCTAGTTTTCTGTGATTAATATATGCACAAGTTTGTTTCTTCCGAACTAATTCCAGCATAATGATTCACCTAACAAATAATTTTCTTCGGGATAGATCACTACATTGGTCACCCTGTATATTTGGCCAAGGTCTACCCTCAGCCATGGGTCCGATTCAAACCATGCACTTGTGTAGCAACAAAAACAGACTGATTGGTTTATCCTAACATCCCCGTTTACAACGTGAGCTGCTGAAATCCTGGCACTACTCCGACTCACTGCTTTCCGAAAAGCAAGATTGACAGCTGAAATATGGATATGAAAACATAAAAAAAACATTGCACTTATAAATATTCATGAAAATCATAAAATAAAATAGATTTCTAATAAAAAAATACTTTTAAACATGCATGTATATAATCAACTATTTTGTAATAAAGAAGCAATGGTATTTTAAATGTGCAATTGATATTGTGCGAATAGATAATACATAAACTGAATTGCAGATATTTGAGGATATAAAAGATATGTGTTTTGATATTCCTAAATGAAACACGGGCATGACTTAATATGAACTCGTAAAGTTACATTGGAATAAAGGGAAATGAGAGAAAATCGGTTTTAATGTAAAGACTCACTTACGTGATGATACTGGCACAACGCATTTGAACAAATACGCGCACACCAGGGTCAGCAAAATCAAATTATTCATTTTAATCTAAAATAAAATAATACAGGTAAATTGATTACATGCTCTAAATGAAACTAAACGAAATACAAGTTCCTTGAAACGTACATAAGTATAAACTATTTAGAATACTCGATTAAGGGTCTTTATAAAATATATTTATGATTTTTATATAATCAAATAACGAGAAAACTCTGATATCGAGTTTCGTTTTTTTGGGTTTTTTTTTTTTTTGAGGTTATTATTTTCAAATGAAGTACAGTTATGAAAATAAAATGCTTTTTCCTGTCAGTAAATAAAATGGCAGCAGTAATGATATATCACTTTTGCAAGGTTATTCTGCTAGATTATTGTTGTATGCAATGCGGATACATATCTGGATTCGCACACAGATTGGACAAACATATTGAACGAGCCTACCCTAGTCCAGTATGATTATTCAAGCTGTGTTCGAGTCAAAACCTATTCTATATCACTGGCGTAGATCTCTTTGGGCACTTAAGGCCCGAACCTGCACATCATTTTGAGAAATGGAATTTTCAAAAGGTCCAAAAATGCATTAAAATGTTTAATTACGCAGCTATGCGTATCCTAGAAAATCCAGGGTAGCATGCTTGACAACCTAGCCAGGGTCTACACATCAATTTAGGTCCAGCTAGTCCATACATATTGAACAGAACACAATCGAGCATATTGATCTGGTTACAGTAGCTTTAACGTAACACTATATCAAGAGCACCTGCTGATTTCGATTCTCGTACGGAACATTTTCACTCGATTTGGTCTTTCTCTTAGATTTAATATTGGAGCCGCAAATCTTAAAATAAAGAATAAAAGTATATATTTTAGTACGTACGAGCGTAAAGATATAGAAACGTATTTGTACGATGCAGCAAACAGAATTCTTCTATCTCATCTCAAACAAAAATGGACAGTTTTTTGTAAACCTACTCTAATTTGCACAGTTATTTTTTGCAAGGCTCGAACACCCAACCTCCTCGCAAATATTTCCCCTTACCAGATACTGCTGAAACCCGCATTTGAATCAGACTTCACCTTATTAAATTATAAGCAAAAGAGTGATTTCAAGCAAAGCGCTCCTAGCGGCAAAATGAGAAACAAAATTGATTTTTTTCCCATTAGGTACCTAGAAATGCAAGAAATCGTTCAATTAAGTATACAATCTGCATGGGTCGAACATTCTGTTTCTTAAATGTCAAATTTAAAGGTTAAAAACTGATTTACAACTGTTCAAAAAAGGATAAAACTTTGAACTGCCGTAAAATGACTAAATCAAGCCCGATCTTCAAAAACTAAATATCACTGGAAAGAGCTCTGCAAGAACCTACACTTTTGTTCATATACTCTCCATAAAATAGTTTTAGTTTTGGAGTTATTTATGGCCAAAGAAAAAAAAAACAATAATCGTAAAATGACATTGACCTTTGCATTTTTTTTAATTTTAAAATTTTGAGGCTTTTGAATCATTCCAGTTTAAGTATAAAAACTTATTTACAAATGATCAACCATGGATCAAACTTTGAACTGTTAAAAATATCCAATCATGCCAAATTTTAAAACCATAACATCACTGGAAAGAACTCTTTAAGCATTTAGACTTTTGTCCATATCCTGTCAATAAAATATTTTTTTAGATTTGGAGCTATTTTCGGCCGAAGAAAAAAATTATAATCGTTATATGACCTTGACCATTGCATTTTTGACTTTTGAAATTGTGAGTCACTTTGAATCATAAAAGTATATTACCTGTTTAAAAATGATAAAGATTAATTAAAAATTAGTCAGGGACTTCAAAAAACTTAAAAGTCATGTTTTTGAAATTTGGATTTTCCCCAAATATTAGTGAAGTTTGATCGCATCTTGTGGACAAACCATACATACCATACATTTGCCAACCCATATATTGTGTGCGTATATGTCTTATAATTCATAAGCAGCAAACAGAATTCTTCTATCTAATCTCTAACAAAAATGGGCAGGTTTTTCGTAGACCTACTCTCATATGCACAATTATTTTGAAAGGGTCGAACATTCATCCTCTTCTAGCGCAAATATTTTCCCGTACGCGATACTTTGAAATTCAATCATTTTCTGTTGTGCTGTCATCAAGGAACAAGCTGAAAATCGCATTTGAATAAGACTTCAACTTTTTGAGTTATGAGCAAAAGAGTGATTTTATGCAAAACGCCATCTAGCGGAAAATTGAGAAACAAAATTGATTAAAAATTTACAATTAGGTACTTAGACAAGCAGCAAATAGTTCAGTTAAGTATACAAGTCGCATGGGTCGAACATTCTGTTTCTTAAATGTCAAAACTTAAAGAATAAATACTGATTTAAACCCGCGTCGGTGAATTTATGGAACGTCGGTTTTTTCCATAATTTAAGCAACACTAATGCATATACACTATTAACCCATATATATTCTGAAAGAACATAGTTTCCAGTTTCCAAAAATAGTATCTTCAAGAAAATCCATCCATAAATAAAAAAGATACAGCGATTTAAAAATCAACATCTCCGATCGGAATTCGCTCCGACAGAGAAAAATCGATGGTACCTGTCCGTTGTTGGAAATTTCCGATCGAATTTCAACAGTCCGACCGAAGAAAAACGATCGTTTTTTCTCGAAACCTTCTTTATTTTTCAGAAACATTGGGTGGTTGTTTATTTTATCACCTGAACTTAGAATGCAAACTAATCATTGATTTTGATGACGATGATGACGTTTTTTGCGTGAATTTCTTCGTGTGATTCATTATAGTGTAATCGGGGTAAAAACAAGGACAGATATTTAAAGCGTCTACAGATTCTGCAGCAACTTGCTTTTTCAAAGAAGCAATAACTACACATTTACTTATTTGTTAACGAAACAGTAACCAATTTTTACTTTTAAATGTATCTGTCTTTCCTCATCTCTCTCCTCTCTCTCTTCCTGTTTTGTTGCTTATGAATTTATGTAACCTTGAAAATGGATTGTTTTTCAATCAATCGATTTTTCAAACACTTTACTTGCTGTTATTTTCAAACATCTCTCTTTCTCCCTCTCCCTCTCTTTCTCCCTCTTTCTCTCTCTGCAAAGGAATTTGCAGAATTTATCCATAAATATATCATTTATAGTTTGTTATATTCAAATGAAATACCTCTATATGAAGAGTTACAGAATGGAATGGAAAAACAGAAATGCATTGTAACCCCCATTTTCATTTCTTTTTGTCAATATAAGTAGCTAATATTGGTGCGGTATATGTTAGATCAGTAAGTTCAGTTGGTAATTAGGACCACCAATCTTTGAGCATAGGGTCTCAGGTCCAAATCCTGGTCTGGTTATTACAGCTATTAGAGATTGAACGATGATCATGTTTAATGGATGAGTGATTGAAAGATTAATGGCGACGATTGATTGTGTTTTACGTAAATGATTCTTCTAATATCTCTCCTTGCCGTTAATTAAGGGTATGTGTACCAAGAAATGAACGGGGGGGGGGGGGGGGGATAATATTAACTTTGAATTTGTTGTTTATTCAGCTTGTTTCATCAAAACAAGACAGTGTTTGAAAAATCTGAAAAAAAGCCTCTCAAATTATAGTATCATCAAATATGGCAATATATTGAAGTATATCTTTCAGTATGCTGATTACATATTACAATTAATATAAAGAATTTGTATGTAATATGGTTCAAGCGAATTGGGACAGCTCTGACCTTCTACTTGCGGCAGACATTTTGCTCTACACAGCAAAATCATGCCATAGATACCATACAGATTTATACTTAGTCACATTTTCTTGATGCCAGGCCAACCAGTCCTGGTACTAGTGTGCCAAAAGATTCAGCCATACCGGGACCATTTTTCATAACTTTGTATGTCGTGGCCAGGGATCAAATCCACAACCTCTTAAGCTCCAGGCAGGCACTCAGTCGCAGATGTTATATGGGTTATTTGAAGGCCATTACATACTTCCATCCATGTACCTCCAGTTTTTAATTTGTCCCCAAACTCATATTACTGAGAACAAATTGCTATCATCTTTTTTGACAACTCCCATGCTGATATATACAGTGACAGTTTTTTTTTTAGAAATTGGGAAGAGGCCTAATTTATGATTATATGTTGTTAAATCTCTCTCATCTCTCTTTCTCTCTGTTTCACCTTCTCTTATAATTTTTCATTATGATGATGATTTACATCAAGATAATAATTACTTTAACTAAAATAAAAAGAATAACAATTTAAACAAATTGTCTTTCTTAAGTTGAAATATTGTCAATGAAGAATTATTGTCATCTGTTCATTGTTCATCAGACATTACATGTACTTACAAGTGTGCTAACAGTAATTGGGATCCCGGATGAGTACAAACAAGGGATCAGGATGCAGCCTGGTATTCTGATTCCAGATGTATACAAACTTTGATACTAGATAGGTCCGATCCTGGATGTGGCCTGGGATCCCGGAACATTGAATATGGGATATTGAATCCCACATGGATCCCGGACAAATCCCTCCAGCATCCCCTATATATTTTACTTAGGCAATGATCCTCATCAAGGCATCCAGTTATTGAGTTGTCAGTGAAGTTCTCAAGAATGTACACAAGTCATTCATAAGTCTAAATTTAATAACCTCTCAACAACTGTAGTGCTCAATGCCACGTCAAATATAGCTGCAACTCAAAGAAAGCAGGCCTTGAGTCCCTGGTCTTTGATCAGCTCAGTTTTGATGGTTTCTAAATGTTTGTAAACTAAGTATAAAATCATCAATAATACTGCACCAGTAATAGTTAGCCAATGTAATGTTTTCAAGTTCCATTCATTTATTTTATTTTACTGTGCACAAAGAAAGAATTCAGTGATCGGTGAAGCATTTCAAATTTCAGTTTGATTATTTTCAGTTTCTACTTACAAGCGTATTTTTACAAGAATAGCAATAATGTTTATTGCTTCAACAGATGAGGAATCACATGCATAACCTTTTGCTGTAAAATTAAGTAAGGCATTTGGGAAATTAAATCCTTGTTTTATTAAATTCGCTGATAAAATTGGTAAAAAATAAGGGAGTTTTTTATGGGGGGGGGGGGGGGGGGGGCACGGAATGTTGACCTCAACTAAAAAAAACAGAAAGTCCTGTTTGAACCTTCACCAGACCAGTAATTATCAGGATAACACAAATTTCTCACTGGGATGAGTTGCTGTATATAAATAGGCTGTTACGAATAGAAATTTGTCCCTATATGCAAAGGACAGAGAACAAATTATAATGTATCATGTTCTTCAAAAAAAAAAAAAATGAGAGCTTTACTATAATGGTCTCACGTTTGGTACAACACATAAATATATTGGAGAGCTATACTATAATGGTCTCACATTTTGACAAAGTAGAAATACACCTCTTCTAGACAAAAAAAAAAAATATGGGTTTGATCCCTTGCCGTGACATACCAATATTGTAAAATGGTACTGTTATAGCTCCCTTGCTTGGCGCTCAGCATATATAAGGGTAGTTGCAGGACTTGTTGGACCAGAGTCAAGATAATGTCAGGAGGTTGTGGGTTAGATCCCCGGCTGCGACATACCAAAGTCGTAAAAATGGTACTGTTATAGCTCCCTTGCTTGGCGCTCAGCATATAAGGTAGTTGCAGGACTGGTTGGCCCGGTGTCAGGATAATGTGACTGGGTGTGGTGTCATGCCACATGACTACGGCGTGATATTGCAGTGTGGCAGCACTATACCTTTCTCAAGTAGACGTCGTCTCCAAATGACTAAAACCCAACAAACAAACACACAAGATAATGTGATGGGTATGGTATCATACCACATGTCTATGACGTGATACTCCAGTGTGGTAGCTCTATAAAAAAAAAATAGAACGTTATATCCAACAAACTAACATAGTTCTTCTGCTTGGAGCACAGCATAACTAAGGGTAGTTCAAGGACTGGTTGGCTCATTGTCAGATGAAAGTGTAATGTGACTGGGTGTGGTATCATACATGTCTGTAGCTGATCGAGACCCCATACTTAAAGGTTTGATGAGACACGTAGATCAGGTATACCTTCAAAAAAAATCTGACACAACTTAGGTAATAAAAAATAAGTTGTGCTGATCATATAGCATCAAAAAACAAATGGTACTCTGTAACCAAAAGAGACTCTATAGAAAGTTTTTGTGCTAAATCATGTTGTTGTTTTTTAAATACGAAGAAGGACCTACAAATTCTCTATGTACTACTTCATTTTAAATTTAATGGACTCCCTTGCCCGTGATAAATGGATATTATCATGCCACTTATTTTTGGCATGATACCACAGGTCAAGGTCAAAATCTGGTGTCAAGGAATGAAAAGATGAACATTTTATTGTGATTGAGCTTAAACTGCATTATGCATGGATGGATGAAGGACTCGTGGTGAGCTATTAGGATCACGCTCTGTCTGGCATCAGTCGTGCGTCGTCAACAATTTGCTTTAAATGACATCTCCGCTGGACAGAATTTGATTTATAGAAGTCTTTGTCGTAACAAAAGGCATATCACAAGCATCAACCATATGCACACTTAGAAGGTCATGGTTACAGGAATTGTTAGAAATTGTCATTGGTATTCATAGGCTTCATTGTCATGTCCACTCTATAACTTCCTTATCTATGTCTGGATTTTCTTAAAAAGTTTTCAGATGTGTTTGTTACGACACAATGATGTGTCAGTTGCATCAACTGTATGCACCTCTGAAAGGTCAAGGTCAAAGGAGTTGTTTGAAATTGCCTGGAATGTATAGGCTACATTGTCATGTCCTCTCTGTAGCTTCCATATCTGTGTTTGGATTTTCATGGAACTTTACAGAGGTGTTTGTCATAACTCCCTTTAAAAATGTAGAGTGAAAAACATGACAATAGCCATGACTTCTTAAATTTATTAAAGCTTCTGTCATCAAACTTCACATACTTGTTCACTATAACAAGCTGGCTACATTATTCCATCAAGGGCCAAAATTCTTCTGTCTAATTTGACTAATGTATCTTCCTTTTCAGCTTACCTGAGCAGTGAGCACTTGTGCTCAGGATGAGCTTTTGTGACCGCGTTTTGTCCATCGTCCGTCATCAACAATTGCTTGTGAAAATTCCAGAAGCCACAATTTTGGCTCAATCTTTATGAATCTTAGCCAGGATGTTTGCCTACATAAAATGTCGCATGCATTTGAAAATGGGTCTTGTGGGGTCAAAAACTAGATCACAAGTTCAAATATTTATAAAACCTTGTGAACATGCTTGAGGCCACATTTTTGGCCCAATCTTCATGAAACTTTGGTAAGGATGTTTTTCTTTATGCTTTGTCAGGTGAGTTTTTAATTGGGTCATGTTTGGTCAAAAACTAGGTCACTAGGTCAAATCTTAGAAAAAAACTTGTGAACACACTAGAGGCAACAGTTTTGGCCTAATCTTCATGAAAATTGGTCAGGATGTATGTCTACATGAAATTTGGTATGAGTTCAAAACTGGGCCACTTGGGGTCAAAAAGTAGGTCACCAGGGCAAATTTTAGAAAAACCTTATGAACACTCTAGAGGTCTACACTTTTGTCCCAGTCTTCATTAAACTTGATTGGAATGATGACTGTATGAAATCCCAGTTCAGTGCAAATTCAGGTAGGGTCAAAATCTAGGTCACTTAGTCAAATGTCAGGAAAACAGTTCAGATGCCACATTTTTTTTGTAATCATGCTTAAAAAAGCAATCTTACTCAGGTGAGCGACACAGGGTTATCTTGGCCCTCTTGTTTAAATGTGTATAGTGAAAAAAACATTAACCATGGCCGTATAACTTTTAAACTATTAAAGCTTCTCACATCAAACTTCACATACTTGTACTTGTTCACTATAACAAGGGTTACATCACCATCAAGGGCTATAACTCTTACATCCATTTTGACCAAATTCATCACCATTCTTTTTTTAAGCTCGCCTGAGCACCAGGTATTGTTATCAATCTTTCTTATCTGTCCGCCATGCATCAACGGTAGCTTTAAACCAAATGTACCCAGTACGTTGCTACCCATTAAAAAGAAATAAAAAAAATCAATGACCTTATATATATAATAAGAAGGTAGGTAAGGTCTTCTACTGAAAACGTACATAATGTCGTTTCAATTGCAATAACTCCTTTGAATATTGAAAGATTTTCATAAAATTGATCTTATTTTGTTTGGAAGAGATAAATAAGTACATACAGAGACAAATAAACACACCCTTGTCTGAGCAATCGCCCTAAAATGTTCGGGAATTAAAAAAAATCGTTTGGTCGGAAGAGATCTGACCGACAGAATATCGCCCTTTTCTCCCGTGTAAAACTACAGATTTGTATAGACAGACACTGGTGAAAGAAACAAATATACCTGAAATGAACACTTGTGCTGACTTGAAATCCATTGTTTTGAGAAGATTTTGTGACTAAATCGAAAACAAAACTACGTCAGCAATGTCACCGAGACGTTTGATAGAAACTGTAGCGAATCAGCAGTTTAAATGTAACTGATCATCGGTCAAGGTCGAATCGGATGAATTTTTAAAAAGGCAGAAAAAAGGCTGAATAAGATTTAAAAAGAAATAACGGAAAAAAATGTGCACCTATATATATGCCATATGTTTTGAAATAAATCGCTTATTCCTGAGAGAACAATAAACAAGAACTCTCTCTCTCTCTCTTTGTAAATCACTGATGAATGTTTAAAATTAAATTTTGAAATAGCATTTCAGCCGTACATATTCTGTGTGAAGCTGTCCCAAGTGAGAAAGGCGTCAGAGAAAAACAGTCATAATAAGGAAATGATAATTAAGGTCTTGATTAGATGGATGGATGGATGGATGGATGGATGACACACCAAGCAGGTATTCCGGCTGAGTAGGACCAGTTCTAGCTAGACTCCAACCATGTTTGTAATAATCTAATTTCAATATACTTATAAAAATAAATTGAAAAAAACAAACAAACATGAAAGTAATTCATAAGGTTATCTTTTTTTTCTTGGCACAATTAATACAGTTATGTAGTATTAGATCTACATTCATATTTTGGGGTTCTATGAAAAAGCGTTATTGGGTTAAACTTTAAATTGATGCGTTTGTTGTATTAATTTTGATTCCTTTTGAATGCAATTCATAATTATGTTAAACCAAGAAGCTACATTAACATTACATCTAGTTATTAACATCTTTAATTTGTAAGAATGGCAGAGAGAGAAGGGGGAGGGAGAGTTAGCCGTCCATATAACAACAACAAAAATAAATTCGACCGTGTTAACGCAGTTCAAGTGCATTTATATAATTTGACATGTTTTTTTAAATTCTATTATGCACAAAAAATGGTACTTTAATCCACACATCTGTGACATTCAGACGCTCAGTTATCGTATACTAAGTAAAACTAAAAGCGTTTGACTGATTAAGATTGACGCAGTCACGTTGCCATGGTGACAGTGGAAATAGGTGACAGAGAATGTTCTAGCAGCAGGGGTCGGCTGGGTGACTGATCTTTCAGTAAGTTTTCATTTGGAGTGCAAAAAAGTGTCAGTTTGATCTAGCATAAATGTTGTATTTGTAGAACATGTAGTTTATCACCCTTGTGTGCAGAATGTAATTTGAGTTGTGTATCATATCTGGTGAGTTTAAAAATGATCAAAACATAAAATTACTTGATAATAACAATGTAACATTTTCTTTTTATTTCAGATGGTAAATTAATTGCAGAATTAACAGTAAATGGAACACATACACTACCACATTTTAAACAAAGGCAATTTGTTATTGTCCCTCCGGAATTAACCAATATTACTGAGAGAGTCATCCTGTCGCCCACCCTGAAAAAGCAAGAGCTCTTGAGTCTGACTATTTTTTTCAAACCTGATTACATTTGGTGAATATAATGTGAGGTTATTACTTAAAGATGTATTCAGACTGCATTTAATACAGAATAGTAGAATGAACATTAAAATTTCAAGTGGCAGAGTGGTAAGATCCTCTGCCTTGGGAACGGGAGGTCATTGGTTGGATCCCTGGTCATAACATACATGGTGTGGTATCATGTCACATGTCTTCAATGTGATACTGCAGTGTGGCAGCACTATATCTCTTTCAAGTAGACATAGTCTCCAAATGACTGAAATACTGAAACCATGACAGTTAACACCAGCAATACAACCCAAGTACAACTCTGTCAGTCCTGCAGGCAGCGGCTTTTAATTCAAAGCACTTGGGTCTAGGCAGCTTTACATTCAGCTTGGCGGGGTCTATAGCTGAGCTCCATGTGGTCCAGTTGGAGTACATATTCAGACCCAAAACTTGTGAATTTGAACCTCACTGGGTGGGGAGCGGGAATTTTTATGATCTTCAGAGGTACAAATTTCTGGTTAACCCCCTAACTCACTGAGAAGGATCTGTATTATAAGCTGTAATATTTTCTTTAACACAAATTAAAGTAAAAATGAAATGCATGTACATTTATATATATTTAAACAAAACTGTAAAAATAACTCAATATGAGAGTTTTCACATAACCAATGAGATGAATTAAATAATAAATGAAAGAAGTTCTAGTTGGAAAAGTAGTATCTATAGATGTATATTACAACATTTATGTCACAAAGTATACTTCAAAGTGACTTTCACAATTAGAATGAAGGTACAGTGCAGACAAAATAGAGCTTTGCTATATGAAAACTATCAAATTATATTACAAAATGCAAATTATGAGATTAACAGAAGTAAGTTTGCTTTAAATATTGTTTTGAATAACTTTCATTTAAATTCAGTTTTCATAATTGTGTATATGCTCAAATATTTTATCATGGTAAACTACTAATTAAGTTAGTTCTGCATGGATTTTTTTTGGCTCTTGAACTGTATATAAAGAGACCCTGAACTTACACATCTGATTGATCTATGCAGTCAGTGATGGTATCTTAGATATACTGTCAAACACATTTCTTTTCAAGAAACCATCATATCAACATAGAAGTTTGCAAAGTTACAGATTCAAATTCCTGATCTTACCACTAGTGGTCTAAGGAATCATCCATGGAAATGACCCGAACAAGGAGATAAATCTAAAAGTCTCTCACAGGAGGTTGTTCAGGTTTTATTTGCTACTCCTCAGTGAGATCAGTTGCCAATGCAATCTATTTGGCATTTCTGCTTCAGTGAAGTTTAAAATAGGATGTTTTATTTCTTTGAATTCCTCTCTCTTTTATTGAATAATTTCTCAGTCTCTCTCTCCCTTTCATTAGTAAACTCTCTCCTCTCTCTCTCTCTCTCTCTCTCATGAGTAAACCCTCCCCCCTCTCTCTTTATATAATGAGTAAAGTCTCTCTCTCTCTCTCTCTTGATGATTATTTTCTTTCTCACTCACTCTCTCCCTGTCTCCCATAAGTATATTCTCTCTCTCTCTTATAATGAGTAAAGTCTCTCTCTTAATTATTATGAGTATGAGGCTAAGAGGTTGCTATGAGTATGAGGCTGAACTGGTTGCTATATTAATGGAGTTTTATTTCTATTCTTTTGTTTCAGTTCTTAATGGATATACACATTGTACTTAAAATATGAAAACTGATACTGTAAAAAGTTTTAATGGGTTCACAGAATTAAGATTTGCAATGACTTTGGTCATTTTGCTGAAACAGTTCCAATCAATGTTAGGACTTGAAGGTGTTTTTTTTTAATATTTTGCATGTTACAGGGTCAGAAAAATGTGCAGCCTATTTAGAGCAATAAGTTTGATACATGTGTTTGGGTTTGTGTCGCAACAACAAGACCTCAGACCTTTTACTACAAGGGCAAATGCTCAGATCAAGTGAGCTACAGCTACACTAATCATTTCAGAATGAAAATAAAAAATAAAAAGCTGCCCAGCCTTCAGATCTTTCTTGCTTTGATATTGAGACAAATAAACAAATTTGATCTTATTAAAATAGATGAACAATCTCAGACTTATCTCCCCCTTCTCAGGGCTGTGATCTCAATCCGAGAAATAGAGTAAGAACACAAGGCCTCAATACACCTGATGACTGTTGAGACATTTACTTATGGAGTTCTCTGACCCCCTGTCAATTTGCCATTGCAAGTTAGATTCAAAATTTGCACAATGCACAAAATTGTCCATCCAGATTAATTTCAATGTTACCTGTGATCTAATTGTTTGTCTGTTTGTTTACTTGGATTTACACTGACATTATGTTGGTAATCTTGGGTTTTTGTTTACATTAGGCAGGTATATAGTTCTGCATCACTTTGATATCACTCAAGACACGTGGTATAATAAGACCTCAGTTATTAATCATTATATTACCCTAACAGTGGGTCTACCAGTTTTAAACAAAACCAAGGAACATTATTGTTAATTAATGAGTTAATAATTTTTTATTACCATGGATTGGATGGAAGTATACAGCTCGAACTCAGCCAAAAGAACTGGTTTCAATTCAACTGATTATGTAAACATTTCAATAACTTTTGTCTTAACATAATGTCAAACCTGTCTTAAGTGGTCATTCAAGAGAATAAGAGAAAGAGACTACTTATCAGAGATGGCCGCATAAATGAAGGTTAAACAAAATAAAAGGCTAGTCTGGTAATATTAAAACTGACCACTGTATATAGGTTGGCCGCTTAATACAGGTGGCCGCTAAAATGATTCAACTGTGTAATTATATGATTTATAAGGATCATTTTCAGTTATACTGAAT
>CM037787.1:43619516-43669516 GCA_021229015.1 Solen grandis | reverse complement strand
AGCTAGAGCGTAAATGGCGACAGTCAAAACTTATAATAGATCATCAGATATACCGTGAACAATGTGCTCTGGTAAATAAATTGCTAAAACAAGCCAATTGCTTATTATACGGACAAAATAAAATCTTCAGAACGAGATCAGAAATGTTTTTTCAAAATAACAAATCATCTTCTTGGCTCGACAACTGAAGCGGTTTTACCTTCTACAACATCATCGAAGGAATTAGCGCAGGACTTTAGTGATTTTTTCAGTGACAAAATCAAGGGCATTAGAAATGATATAAGGGCAGACATCTCAACAACGAGCGTTCCCGAAGCTGTAGAACCATCTCGGCCATGTTTAATTTCTAATCTGACTGCTTTCTCTTCATTGTCTGAGCAGGATATCAAGCAAATAATCGTGAAATCACCAAACAAATCCTGTGAACTTGATCCAATACCCACATGGCTGTTGAAATCTTGCATGGATGAACTTTCACCGATATTTACTAAAATCATTAACACATCATTAGAATCAGCGTATGTTCCAAAATTGTTTAAATGTTCACGAATACGACCACTACTCTAAAAACCCGGCCTCGACCAAAATGAACTAAAAACTATAGACCAGTTTCAAATTTACCATTTGTTTCAAAAGTTCTAAAAAAGCAGTAGACTCACAACTAGAGCGTCATTTATCACTGAACAATCTACATGAACAACATCAATCTACCTATAGGAAGTTCCATTCTACAGAAACAGCATTAATTAAAGTTCAAAATGACATCCTGCAATCCTAAGATCAAAATAAAGTCGCCATTCTTGTCCTACTTGACCTCTCAGCTGCGTTTGATACCATCGACCATCGTTTACTCTTGAATCGTTTGAAACATGACTTTGGAATTGAGGGAAAACCACTTCAGAGAATGACGTCTTACTTAGGTGACCGGTACCAAACAGTTTGTACTGACGGTCAGTTGTCAGAAGCAGTTTTGATGAATTACAGTGTTCCGAAGGGCTCAGTTTTAGGTCCGAAAAATTACATTATGTATACAAAACCAGTTGGTGCCATCTGCAGAAACCACGGTCTACTTCATCATTTTACGCAGAGGATTCTCAACTTTACATAGCTTTCAAACCTACTGACCAAGTTAATGTTGCAGAAGCTGTTCAGCGTGTCGAGGCCTGCCTGGTAGACATAGTTTGATGGATGCATCAAAACATGCTTAAACTCAACACCAATAAGTAATTCTTTTTTCTTCTAAACACAATGAAAAGCTTGTGGATGATATTTCAATAACCATTGGAGCATCTAAAATACAACCGGCTACTGTTGTTAGAAATCTGGGAACTTTTTTAGACTCTAGATTAGACTTAAAAGATCACGTAAACTCAGTGTGTCGATCTTGTTATGCTCAACTTCGCCGAATTAGCCACATCAGACAGTATCTTACCACTGACGCCACCAAATCGCTTGTTAACAGTCTTGTTACATCTCGATTGGACTTCTGTAATTCTCTGTTATATGGGTTACTAAAAATCACTCCCCACAAGCTACAGACTGTCCAAAACACAGCGGCTAAGATTATTACAAAAACCCCACGTTTCAGTCATATAACCCCTATCCTTAAAGAACTGCATTGGTTGCCTGTAGAAGCCAGAATACATTTTAAGATATTAACTCTTACGTTCAAGGCACTACGAGGTCAATCACCGGAGTATATTCAGTTAATGTTAGAAATTTACAGACCCAGCCGTGTACTTAGATCCCAAGACGTTTCAGTGACACTAGTCCAACCTAGAACCAAAACAGCGAAATATGGGGACAGATGCTTTACTCTTAGTGCTCCAAAACTATGGAACTCGTAGCCAGTATTAATACGCCAGTCTAGCAGTTTCGTCTCTTTTAAGAAACTCTTAAAAACATACTTCTTTGTTCGATTCTATAGCGATCATTAAAATGGAAAATTACTCGATTACTGTACTTTTAATAACTGTGGATTTAAACATTTTAATGTTATTTTTTTACACGTTTATTTAATGATATTTTCCCAGTTTGCTTCTTAAATTTTATCAGGGAACCTTCACTTTACTTTAATACTATTTGATATTATGACAGTGTTGTTACTTATATTTTAAAACACTCTACGCATGATATTCCTTATTTTATTCCTTACCTTATTTTAGGTGTATTTAGTTTCAGTGAATGATTTCATTGCATGTATTTTACATCTTCTATTTTCTTTTTTTGTGTTTAAACAGATTGTAAAGCACTTTTGAACGTCTAACATATATGAAAAAAGTGCTATTTAGATGTGGTGTAATAAATAAATAAATAAATAAATAAATAAATAATATCTTAAATAATAATGACAGAAAAATTTCCAATGCATCATGCAAAAGGCCAGTATACCAGTTAAGGACGATTTCTACAGATTTCTACAATAATAATCCTTTCATAGAATTTTCTAATTTTTTGACATCCGTAGTATAATTCAATGGCGAGTTCGAAAATGAAAAGAAAAAGTAAGGTTATCGGGCTACTTTTTTAGTAAAAATAAAGTTTCCATGGTAACCAATTTGGTGAAATCCTACAAAATGGCCTAATTTATTCAAGTTACTTAAAATATTCCAGATATTTTACACAAACATAACAAACATGTATTTGCACACAAAATAACTTTATTTTGTTATAATTAAGTAATTTTTCCATCTGTACATTTTTTCAACACAAATACAGCCATTTTGAATTTCCTCACAGGGTAAAAATGAAAGAAAAAACACACATGTTCTGCAAATAAATAAAGATTAAATAATAATCCTTTCATAGAATGTTTTTATTTTTTGATATCCATAGTAGAATTTAATGGCGAGTTTAAAAATGAAAAGAAAAAGTAAGGTTGTCGGGCTACTTTTTTTGTAAAAATGAAATTTCCATGGTAACCAATTTGCCAAAACTATAAATAAAAAATCATAAAAATTCTTTTTAAATATCCATTATCATCCAAAGAAATTGATTTAACAGGTTGACGGTACAGCTGGGATGCCGCTCTTACTCTATCAGATCGTTCTTTCTTTGATTTTTTAACAAACTGACCGCGTATCCGTAGTTGTTGGCTCATCGTAATCGAAGACTTAAACGCAAAGTGAAATGTCCGAATGCTATTCAACTATCTCCTTTTTGAAGAGTAAAAGTCGACGATTATCTCCCCTAGATGCGCTTGAGTGATGCGCATAAATTACTACCGAAAACGTCCTTAATAGTTTAAAAAATGATAAAAAATCATAGTCTAAATGGTGTTTGGAGAACACTTAATAAAGATAGATCACAGTTTATATGGAGAAGAAAGAATGGCATTGAGAAAAGTAGAATTGATTTTTGATTGTAGAAAAAACTCTCCTACCCCAAAATTTATTCTTCAGACATAAGACCTGCAGTTATCCAAAGCACAGACCACATGGCTATCTCTCTTTGAACTAAAACCTAAAACTCCACAAAATAGAGGACCTGGTTATTGGAAATTAAAAAATTCTCTTTTAGAAAACACCATATATATATATATATATATATATATATATATATATATATATATATATATACAAAATAGAACAAATCGAATAGAACCAATTGCTAAACTAAATATCAACAAACAAACAAAATGGGAGTTATGTAAAGTAGAAATTAAGGAGTGCTCAATATCTTTTTTCCAAAACACTATCCAGGCAGAGAAATAACCAGTTTCAAAAACTAGAAAAAGAACTTTTTGTTAATGTAGATGAAAATAGTAATAGTACTTTAATGCAAAAACATAAACATATTGAAGCACAAATACAGAACAGTTATAATATTAAATCTAAAGGAAAGAGCTACAAAATACTTTCTAATATTGAACAAGAGGGCCATGATGGCCCTAAATCGCTCACCTGAGATACACAATTGTATCGATTAATACCATAGGTTGAGCACTACGAAGCAGCACTGACTGGATTTCTGGAGACAAAACTTTGTTTGGGAGACTAAATCATATCATATGCCAAAACATAAATCAAAGACAGTCGGTGCATTAATTTAATTTTTTGTTTTAAAATCCTATCATACCCAGAAATGATGTCATCATGAGAGATGTAAAAATAATGTCCCTGCCTGGGTTCCAGCTCAAAGTGGTTCAAATGCAAAATAATTGATGTTGAATGATTCTGCTTATCTGGCATGTGCCTGTAGGCCTATCTATCATTCACAAAACTGACATATATACCCACCCCTTGGGTGCTTGTGGGATCAGATGCAAATAACTGCTATAAATACTTTGCCTACCCCCTTATTTGCTTGCTTTTTGGCTACATTTATTGCAGAAACTGAACATATTTCATCATAGCCTCAGCCCAATATTAATGGTATTTAATGTTGTTTTTTTATAACTCTCCAAAACCCATCCCTCTATACAGATAATAAGAATATAACAATCAAATTAAAAGTTCGTTTAGTTTGTACTTACATGCATGTTTTCATTTGAACAGACACAATTTTCTCGAGGCTTGCAAAAAAGTACCGAGATACATTCTAGCTCGAGATAAGATCAGAAAAAAAAAATCACATTAAATCAAATAAAAGATGTTTATATGTTTATAATCGAAACTCTATGTATTGATATTCTCATTCTTACAAAACACAAAATACTGTAGGAGTCGAAGACAGATCTTCAATATTGTCAAATTGTAAACAATTTACCATACTTTCGTTTTTACCGGAAGTTACATATCAGAATGAAAAACATCAAACCCTTGTAAATAAATGATACTTGATGACAATTACCACAATAGTTCAAAAGTTGTTGATTATAGAAATAATACTGAAATAACTTACATCTATGACAAATCTTGGTAAAACAAATATTAATAGATAAACTTTCACACTATCATGAACACAACGAAGGCATGAGAGGAGAATCAAAACGAGGCTTGAATGGGACATGTGCAAATCACGGCTCCAAACAAGAACTGCGGTTCCATGCTCCACAAAAGAAAAATAATTGAAGTAGATGTGTACGAAATGGAACGTTCCTGGAGTATGCATACAATGCATGATTGTTAATCTATATGTAATTATAGTGATTTATATAAGAGATAAATGAATATATCTCAAAAACCTTGGCATTTTGTAAAACCCAGTATTGGGATCTTCATTTTATATTCAGATCAGACAATTATATCTGATATAAACCAAAAGCAAGCAAGGTTTAGATATTCTGATCAAAATCAATAAGCATACGTTTCCTGAAAATTGTTTCGTACATTAATAAATAAATGTGATAATAGGGTGTAATATTAGAAAAAAAAATATCTTACTAATTGTTCCCCTTTTTTTCAACTGACAATGAGTGCTAAAAAATGAAACTATTAAAGTTCAAACAGAGTGGAACCTTGCAATTTTCAACATTTAAAGGGACATAACTCCTGACATAATAAATTGATTAAAGCCATCATCAAATTTGGCCAAGATATTCTGGTCATAAACAATGTCTTAAGGTTTGAAGGCAATTGCTTAAGAAATAAAGATGCTAGAGTGCAAAGAGCAATCTGGATTCTTTCAAATTTAAAAGGGGCATAACTCCTGACCTTATTGTTTTCCTTTTAAAAAACTCCTGACCTAAGGGTCCAATTTCAGCCATAATCCAACTTAGCCAAAATTTGATGGTTATAAACATTGTTATAAAATTTAAACCCTAAAAAATATAGATGCAGAGTGCAAACAAAGTGCAATCTGACTTTTTTAAAAAAAGGGGAAGGAAAATCGAACTTGGCTAAGATTTTTTGGTTATAAACAATGTCATTAAGTTTGAATGCAATTGATAAAGAAATGAAGATGCTAGAGTGCAAACAATGTAAAATCTGGCTTTTTTGAATTTTAAAGGGGCATAACTCCTGGCCTAATGTTCCGATATCAGCCATAATCGAACTTGGCCGAGATTTTATGGTTATAAACATTGTTTTAAAGTTTGAAGATAATTGCTCATAAAATGAAGATGCTAGAGTGCAAACAATGTGAAATCTGGCTTTTTTGAATTTTAAAAGGGGCATAACTCCTGACCTAATGGTACGATATCAGCCATAATCGAACATGGCCGTGATTTTATGGTTATAAACATTGATATAAAGTTTGAAGATAATTGCTCATGAAATGAAGATGCTAGAGTGCAAACGAACAAATTGTGGACGACGGACGGACGGACGGACGACGGACATTCATCGATCTTAAAAGCTCATCCTGAGCACACGTGCTCAGGTGAGCTAAAAATCGAGACAAAATACAAAAGTTATTCTCTCAAGGACGGCAATAAAACATTTATAATAAGTAAAGAAATACTAACAGCGGAAGAGTATTTTTATAAGCAACTATATATATCAAATAACATATCGGGAGAATCAATAGAAACATAATTAAACGATATAAGGCTTAAAAAAACATTAAATGAAAAGATGGCCGCATCATGTGAAGGTCTGTTTACAGTGGAGGAAGTTTTCAATGCGCTTAAAGAGATGAAAACACATAAAAGTCCCGGTATTGATGGATTTACTGTTGATTTTTTATGAGAAATTTTAGTATATTTCAGGTAATATTGTAAGTCTTTAAATGAAGGTTACAGGAACAGTGGAAAGTTATATTCACAAAACAAAGTCTTTTGTCTTTAAAATATAAAAAAGGGGACCCAGAAAAAATAGAAAACTGGAGGCCAATATCACTTCTTAAATAGATTATAAAACAGCTGCAAGAGTTCTCTCAATACGTCTACAAGCTGTTCTACTATATATTATTAATCATGATCAACAAGGCTATATCATAAATAAAAATATATGTTTCATTATCAGACAGATTCAAGATTTGATTGACTACGCAAATATTTATAATATGAAAGGTATTATTTTATTTTTAGATTTTAAAAAAGCATTTGATACTGTCGAATGGCCATTTTATGTTTTCTACTTTGGAATATTTTGATTTTAAATATTCTTTTGTTCAATGGGTTAAAACTTTATATACGAACGCTTCCTCACGAATATCTAATAATGGCTGGATTTCTGAAACATTTGGAATATCTCGTCGCATCCGTCAAGGCTGTCCGCTTTCTGCTCTTTTGTTCATTTTTGTCGCAGAAATTTTGGTAAATAAATTTAGACAAAGTCAAGATTATCAATGTATAATTATCAAAGATACAACCTTCAAATTAAAACAACTAGCTGACAAAACAACTCTTTTTTCTAAAAGACTCTCGTAAAATACCAACGGTTCTGTCCACTATTAACGATTTTGGTAGACATTCAGGTCGGGAATGAAACATTTCAAAAACACAGGGATTGTTGATAGGAAAATCAAAATCAGAAAAAGTATAAAATAATCATAATATTAAACTATCTACAGAAACAATAACAATAAAATCACTAGACGTATACTTTGGAAACAATTTTGAAAAATGTCAATCACTCAACTGGAACGAAAAAATTGAAAAAGCAAAAAAACAAAACAAAAAAAAACGTACTAATATCATGGGGAAAAAGAAAACTTACTTATTTTATAAAGATGTTGTTCTGAAATCACTCTTCTTGCCTAGACTAACATATTTATCACAAAGTACAGTTCCTCCAAAATCTCTTATAAATTCAATAAATGCCATGATTTTTTTAATTTCTTATGGTGCGGAAAAAAGATAAAATAAAAGGACAAACAGTTATAGGCAATACATTCAATGGGGGCTTAGATATGCCAAATTTCGAATATTTTGCAAAAACAATGATAATAAAGTGGTTTAATAATCTCAAGCAAGATGAAAATGCGAATTGAAAAAAAATATCTTTGATATTTTTAAACCATTTTGGAGACAGTTTGTTAATATTCGATATGAATACTGATTAATTAAATTCTTTACATACAAAACACATTAAATTTTCACCGTTTATAAATATTTACTTAAAACTTGGAAAGAGTTAAAAGATATTAAACAAAAGACTACAAAAGAATGTAATTTTTATACAGTTAGAACTAAAATTATATGAGGAAATAAATTGATCAAGCATAAAGGTAAATGCCTATTATTTACACACTTGATAAAGTCAGGGCTCATCTTTATAAATGATATAATATCAGCAAAAGGAGAAATCAAAGCAAATAGAAAACTACAAAAATTAAAAATTAAAAATAAATGGCTTTCAGAACTGACAATATTGTTAAACGCTATTCCAAAACATTAGTTACACTAAAAAAACGAAGAATCAGTAAATACCAGAATTAATAAAGATCTTCTGTGGCTCTCAAAGTGCAAACATTTCTGGAAATGAGTAATAGGGACATCTATGAAACTTATATAAATAAAAATTGTATTAAACCATACGTGCACAAAATTTGAGAGAGACAATTTAATAAAAAAATGTATTTGGAAATCATAGTGTTTCATTCTACATAAAGTAATTCCTGATAACACAGTTAAACAGTTTAAGTATAAAGCTCTTTACAATCTCACTTCAACAAATTCTAATCTATTTAACTGGAGGATGACAGATTTTCCACATTGAATTTTTTGTAAGAAAATCTATTTTGTGTCAAATTGGATATTGCATATATCGAACTTATTTCATTAGTGAAAGAAGAAGCAAATTTAGTAAAATTTTAGATTATTTACACCAAGATTTAATTGTTCTTTAATTATTCTATCAGTAGTTGGAAAAGAATTTTTATCAATGGGACAATGGCCCTTTCTGAGGCAAAATTAATATGACATTTTCAAAATCAAATGTGACATTTTATGAAACAACTACAGCTTGCTTTTTTAGGGTGACTCTTAGTATAAATTGCATAATATTAACAACAAATTCAATCCATTACAAAAATTGAAAGGTTTGATAAAGAGACTTTGAACTTATATTTTAATTTAAATGTTGCAGAACAACATGTATGATCACAAAAAAATGACGGTCACAAAAACAAAAGAAAAAGACTATAGTCTAGACACGAAATATTATAGGCCATTTTGTCATGAAAATTAAACTTCATTCGACCATCCAGTTGATCTTAAGTAAAATATAATATGAACATAATGAACTGATTCAAAAAATTAATATGACTTTCATCATTTAAAAAGAAGAAAAAACACCCAAAGGTTTTGGTCACTGTCAACTGATCTCTTTCTACTAGCCACTTAGTTGTGTTTTTTCCTCCAATATTATAAGCTGAGTGAAGGTAGATGATCAATATATCTATATTTCTATTCCAAAAATTCCTAAAACAAAAGATTGCTGACGTCATATTGCAGCAGCTGTAAGAAATAAAAAATCTTACACAAAAGGTTTTTTAATCCAAATACTTAACAATCACCTAACACAAAACTCTAAAACTTTCAAAAGAAGTAAGAAACCGCAATCAGCACAGTCAGCTAGAGATCAAAGGTTGCTTGTCAGTTTCACACCCTTTGAACTTTAACTGCTACTATGGAACGCCGGAACTGTTTTATGATGAGAGATTTCAAATTGATTTGTTAATTTAATGTCATATCTTGTTAAAATAGTATCATGTTTTCTCAAAGTGTTGCACTAGTGTGGCAACTTGATATGAAAGCTTGTCTGATGAATATGTAATCTTGTCCAATAAGCATGTTATTATGTTCAAAAAGCGTGTTATTATGTCAGACATGCGTAATATTATGATAAAGTGTCGTGATATCATGTCGGGCATGCGTGTTATTTTGTCAAAGTGTCTTGGTATCTTGACCATATAGCGTGTTATCATGGCTTTTCATATCGAGATGCTGTTTTGTCTAAACGTCATGGTATCATGTCCAAACGGCATGGTGTCTTGTCATATTGAAAAGATATCTTGTCAAAACGACTTGTTGTCTTGTCCAGATGGCATTTTATCTCCTCATTCTGCTTGTTGTCTTATCCCAACGATATGCTGTCTTATTAAACCGTCATGATATCTTGTCAAACCGACATTATGTCTTGTCTTTACGTCACATTATCATGTCCAGACGACAAGATATTTTGTCAAAACGACATGTCCGACATGTCTATTCATAACAACATGATATATTTTCAAAACGACATGTTGTCTTGTCGAAACGTCATGATGTCTTGTCAAAACGACATGTCTTGTCAGAGTGACTTTCTATCATGTCCAAATGACATAATGTCCTGTCATAACGGCATGATATCTTGTCAAAACGACATGTTGTCTTGATTTTCCGAAATTGAGAAAAAAGAAATACAATTGACATTTGAAACGAAAGTGAAAGTAGAAAAAAATAGGTCTGATAGATACTATTGTATAAACTTTTCGAGAATATTCCTACATGTCCAAGAAGATTCTTCTTCTTAATTCATACTAATCTATGTTTGTTTGTTTGGTTAAAAGTCCCAACGACAGCATTTCAGTCATATGGAGACGATGTTTACTTAAGATAAATAAGTGCTGTCACACTGCAGTATCACGCCGTACACTGTGGCAGTCACACTATTCTGATACCGTGCCAACCAGTACCGCAACTACCCTTATATGCTGAGCGCAAAGCATGGGAGTTATAACAGTACTATTTTTTACGACTTTGGTATACCCACGACCTCCCACACCCGAAGTGGACGCTCTTACCACTCGGCCACCAGGGACGGTCACACAAATGTAATGATAACGAGAAAAGAATACTACATTCATATTATGGTCATATGCATCAGAGCATTCATTTATTTTATTAATCTCATGATAATAAAGCTATTTTAGGGGCGTGGATAGGTCGTTTTTTGATGTTACGCACTCTATGGCTGGGGATCCAGGTCCCGCTAGCGTCCCCGATGGGTACAGGGTATTCAGTTTAGGCATATTTTACTCATACAGCTGTCGATCCGATTTGCTTACTTTATCTTGTTTACTCTTGTTTACTCAAATAATATCGGTCTCGCTTCATATGTAACAGGGTGTATTTAATGATCATAGAAACGTCCTCATTTGAATTGCAAATATTAATTCAATTCATAATTCGATATAGATAACATACTGCCGACAGAGTCTATATTCTCTATTAGTGCATTTGCAGCTTGTCATGCCTAGTTTGCTTTTAAACATTACTTGATATGCAGTCTTTTCAGAAAATGATGATGAATAATCTTCAAAATTAAGGGTCGAAATTATAAAGAAGCCAGGGTTATGAGATTTCATAGAAATCTTACGTAAATATTGATCGTAACCTTGGGAAAATTCCACCTCATGCGATCTATTTGGTATACCCACGACCTCCCACACCTGAAGTAGACGCTCTTACCACTCGGCCACCAGGGATGTTACGCATTCTATGGCTGAGGGTAAAGGTCCCGCTAGCCTCCCCGGTGGGTACAGGGTATTCAATTTAGGCGTATTATACTCATACAGCTGTCGATCCGACTTGCTTACAATATCGTGTTTACTCTTGTTTGCTCAAATAATATCGGTCTCGCTCCGTATGTAACAGGATGTAAAACGTTCTCATTTGAATTGCAAATATTAATTCAATTCATAATTCGATATAAATAACATACTGCCGACAGAGTCTATATTCCCTATTAGTGGCTTTTGCAGCTTGTCATGCCTCGATTTGCTTTTAAACATTACTTGATATGCAATCTTTTCAGAAAATGATGATGAATAATCTTCAAAATTAAGGGTCGTCATTGTAAAGAAGCCAGGGTTATGTTATTTCATAGAAAACTTACGTAAATATTGATCGTAACCTTGGGAAAATTCCTCCTCATGCGATATATTTCGGGCGGTTCATATACGAATATGTATTTGGAAACAGTTTTAACTTATTACAAGGTTAGATATCTGAATTATTTTGAACATTACCAATTTTACAACATTCAGTATCCTTACTTTTATGCACACGAATCGATGGGTCGGGGTCATATTCTGTCTGTGGACAACTTTTACTTTGGCCACAACTTAAAACTATACAAGGCATTGGCTAGAAACTTAAAATATACATAAATGATAACTAGGAAAACTGCAACAATCAAGAACCAGAACTCTACCTAATATTATCCCCTTTCAATTTTTTTCTTTAATTGTTTGTCGGGAACATTACTCGTAAACTATTCAGGGTACGATAATCTACCTGGTCCAAATTTTTTAACTATCTCCTTTTTAAATGCTAGTAGACAGCGAGAAGGAGAAGTGCAGAGAAAGAACTAGGATTGTTTTTATTATTATCCTATTTTTATCCTATTTTAATAAAAAAAATCATAGAACATTACTCATTTACTACATTGGATAAGTACTTGATATATGACATACTTTCTCCATTAATGAATGCCTTTAAACTGATCTGATATTATTTATTTGACATTTACCCCTTTTGGTGGGACTAAGATGTGCTTGACTTGGGCGGGGCATAATGTTTTTCGACCACATCTTGGTTCTATAATATCTACAACTGACCTTTTTTATATGCTTAGTGCCAAGCAGGAAGCTATCAGTACCTTTTTACAGTATGTCGCTCTATGGGATTGAACCCCGACCTCCCGCTCCGAAGGCGGACGCTCTACAATGCGGCCACCTGCGACGGTTATATGAACGATAAATCAGATGACTGGCCGTATTGACAACTGATGTGTATACACTGAAAAAAACTTTTCTAATTGAACAATGACTGTCTTGAACAAAACTCTAGTATTTTATTACTATAAATCAAACTATTTACATGTAAACAGACCTTTTAGTCTATGATAAATTATTTTGAATAAGACAGTACTCAAATGATTTTGAGTGCTTAAAGGGTCAGATCTGGCCTGAAGGGAGTGTGCGATATTAGCAAACGTGAGGTCTATATAAGAGACGAGTTTTCTTGGGGAATAATGTTTTCTGACTCCGTTTTTTTTCAGCCACAAAATTCCACAAAAGTAACTGACCCCTCGCGGGTAAGAGTTGCTTCAAACTCTTTTTCGGGACCGCGTGGATTCACAATTTTGTAACCGCTTCAGTGTGATGACGTCACACCATCATCATTACGAATTTTGACATGATAACATGCAGAAATGACATCGAGTGGTTTGTTCACACGTTAAGTTGCTGTGTAAACAAGTTACGTTATAATGTGAGAAACTAGTGTTTTAACGGCAAAGGATGTTAAACAATTTTTTTACGGGTCACTCTGATAAGACATCATGTCGTTTTGACAAGACAACATGCCGTTTAGACAAGACAAGATGTCTTTTTGACAATGCATCATGACGTTAAGACATCATGTCGTTTTGGCAAGCTATTATGACGTTTTGACAAGACAGCATCTCGATATGACAAGCCATGATAACACGTTATATCACGTTATATGGTCTAGATACCACGACAAATGACAAAGTAACACGCATGTCCGACATGATATCACGTTATAAGAACACGATACCACGACACTTTCACATAATATTACGCATGCCTGACATAATAACACGTTGTTTGTACATAAAAACATGCGTATTAGACAATATCACAAATTCATCAAACAAGATATCATATCAAGTTGCCACACCAGTGCAACACTTTGAGAAAATATGATATTTTTTAACAAGATAGGAAATAAAATGAACAAAACATCTTGAAATCTCTCATCATATGACAGTTACGGCGTTCCATAGCTGCAATATTTATTACTTCCTGTGGGTAGAGTGGATGTCACTCAAGATGAAATTGAATCAGTTGTGGGGGCAGAGAGGGAGGTATTTGGTGACAATTGTGCAAGCATTCCTTCCAAGATAATTGGCAGCTTCTTGTCCAATAATTTTACACAAACTTGGTCATTTCTACTAACACTTACTTATGTGCTGACAAGAATATGTGACACCATGAACACTGCGCTCACCTCCCCCCTTGAGAGATGATTTTGGATTATGATCGAAAAGAACTTCCGTAAAAGAGTAAATAAACAAACTGGTAGAAATCACACCACAGGTATTTGACACTCACTAAAAAAAGTCTGTTAAGCTGTATATATATATATATATATATATATATATATATATATAATGGTATACCGCGAAAGACCTAATAGACATTGTATCCAGATGACTGAAATACTGTCAACGGAACATTTAACCCAATAATAACCCAACAAAAGGGTGGGAATAATTCAAATAAAGGGAAGTGCGTGTTATTATATCAACAAAATTAAAATAGTTTCGTAACGATCTTGTAGTGCTCAGAAAGATTACAAAGATTCAGAAAGTTTGCAGCAGTTATCTGTTATGAAAACCTAAAAGGACTCACCGTTGATTCAAATGTCGATGACACCTCCAACCCGTGATGATACTGGTCTTTAATTCACGTCCTAAACGTTGACAGTGTCGAAGCATGATTTGAAAGTAAAAACCATTTATTATGAAAACAATATTACATTTATGAAATATTGATGAGTAGGTAGTCAAAGTCCGGTGCAAAATGGTATATTTAAGCTTTTGATAAAATATATTTCATGCTCTGCTGCGTTGTGTCGCTTGTCTCGAGATGTTCATGACGATAACTACGAACTAGTAATATCAACTGTATAAATTATTTTAGGTGATTACCTACCTGTCTTATTGCACGACAGCTCATCGCCAGGGATATTATACTTAGTTTAGTGATATCATGAGTTAACATTTGTTTTGCTGATAATTATTCCATGAAATGAACCCTTATCGTTTTCAGTCCTGATAGAATTACAGTCAATGCTTGCTTTTAAGGGTGATTCGGTGTTTTGTGAAAATTATCTTATTTCCCTGTTGTTATTTTTTTTCTAGTGTTTGATTTGATCACTGACCCTTGACCAAAAATGAAAGTACATTTCGAAAAGGTTTGGATTTTTTCTTTCCGGTAATGGTCGTCGATATTACGATTATTTTCCTGCATACGCTGATGAGAAAATTGAATGCAACTGAGACGAAAATGTTTTAGCATGATAAAATAGTCACAACCTGACGATAACAGCGTTCCTGGGAAGTGGAAAAAAAATGGTATTTTATAAAATTCTTGTAAAAGTTGCAAATACTTGGGAAAGATGTAAAATATCTGCTATTTACATGTATTTACATAAAATAATTATCGGATTATTACCAAGAAGTCTCTGAAATTCAACTTTCGGTGTACCTCAGCAGAATGTAACAACATCTAAAGCTTTTCGAAACAATTTCTGCCCGTGTCTGGGATTATTATTTCCACTTTACTTTGTAATTTTCATTCTTGATAATATATATATAGATTTTCTTTCATAATTTTGTCAAAAAACATTGACCTAGCTTTGTTTCACAAAATCTCCTCAACTCATAATTTAGAAGAATGTTAATTATGGACCTAGAGAATAATAAGTTTTGCGTGCTTGTTTTTTAACCGCTCTTATAGCGAATAGTGTATAATTTTCGCAAAATTTCAAATTTGTGATGATACAGAGTTTTGGACAAATCTCAAGTTGAGATGTTTTGTGAAACACAAGCCTGAGCACTAACTGTTTAGTGTTATATGTTCGTCATCAAGATTAATATTGTAATTTTAAACTTTAATTATTAGAATCACAATTAGATAGTAATGCAGTATCAAGTATCAATATTCATTAGGGGAAATATTAATTGAAAACAGCAGATGTTTTAACATATATGTGTTCATGTGTTGTGTAACGCAGTCGATAGACCCGACCCGGGTTTGATACTAGTCATACAACAATTTACTGGTGTAAATTTTGCTTTTGATATTAAAAACAAGCTAGGATTGTTTAGTTTTGAAGATGTTATTTATTATCTTATTGAACTTTATATTTCATTTAGACATGTTTAAGAAAATGTTTATGCCAAAATTTTCACTCGCAAAAGAATGCTATTGGTTTAAAACACAAGTCGCAAACTTCATTTTCTACTCGCATTTTGCCGAAATGCGAGTGTTAATTTTGAGCCCTGATGGTATCATGGCCACAAGTCTAGGATTCCATATATATATTATTATAAGGTCATACAGTTACTGTCATACCATTGGCTAAATAACCTTCAAATGACACTCATATGAATGTGTGGCAAGAGGCTTTATGTTTTCAACACTTAGGTCTTTTATCTTGCCCAGGGAACAAATTACACGCCACAAAGAATCCTGGTCCAGGTCAGTGTCAAAACAAATCGCTATTGATACGTTACATAATGGTGTGTTCGTTAGGAAGCTCAGATGTTTCTTAAGATGAACCAGTGAACTGTCTATGTCTGTGCCCAACACGTCAACATTCACAAACTCGCTCACTTCTGGCATATCTCACAGAAGTGGTCAACATACCACGTGGTCTGCCGCCTTGGACAGAGACATCTGACCAAATGGAGTAGTATCCCCCTATTTGTGTAAAAAGTGGAATGTTGCATGCAGACAACCGGAAAGGTACGAAGTTGATAATTATTCCGTTTTTTGGGAGAAGGTACGCTCGGTAGATCTCGGATTTTATGTACGAATCGAGGTCTTCGTTTGATACAGGATGTATCCCCGTGTAGGAACTTTCTGATGCACAAATTTCATTGTTCGTGTACTCAAAAGAGCACATAAGCTAAAAACAAAATATTGTAAACGTGAACAAGATTTAAAATATAGTTTTTTTATTAAGATAAAAAAAATACTTATTTATCCTGACACTGTGCTAACCAGTCCTAGAACTATCCTTATATGCTGAGCGCAAAGCAAAGGAGCTATACGACTGTACCATTTTTAACGACTTTGGTATTTTGCGACCGTGGATTGAATACACATCCACCCGATTCAGTGGCGGACGCTCTAACAACTCGACCGTCGGGACCGGTATGATTCTTTTATTGGTAAAATGTATTTAAATGTCACCCAATAACACTGTTTCAATCCTGGTTGCATTTAACCCGAAATTTAATGCCTCCCACTTCATTGCAACTTGCGATGTGTATTTGTATATGAATAAATCTAGAATATGTACAGGATGTGATATATGGGTTACATTCACAAGGTATCAACATTGTACTTTGTTATTATGCCTAATTTAACAACCCATAGGCATAATGCAGTAATTTTGGGAATTTTGTTTAAATGGGACAGGTATGGTACAAAGTGTGCATCAATGCGAAATCACACCTGAGACAAATGACCTGATACTTTACTCAGCCACAAAACAAACACAGAGATATGCCTGGACCGATAAAACGGTCGATGATGGAACATAATACCTCCAAGTTACGGACAGTACGCCCTAACCACTCGAAAGCGTGACCGGTCATACTCAAGAGTTGTTTGACATTAATGAATACAAGGACTCAACATTATTTTCTTTAAAACATCGATGAATCAAACCTTTCATCCGGAATTCGATCACCACATATCAATATTAGGAGAGACGAAACAAAGAGTAATCAAAATCAGCATAACGAGACCATACAGGTGCAATTAATATTTGCAATATGCTATGTGTATTTCTGTATGCATGCTTTTTATATATTATTTTTAGCATTAATTACGTAGGTACTGTTCTTTTAACATAAACACTATAAACATTATATTAATTTGTAAAGGAGATTCCGAAAAATATCACGTCGAATAGAAGCAAATAAACAGATTTCCCGAATATGCATTTTTATTATTATCTTTTGTGTGTGTGTGTGTGTGTGTGTGTGTGTGTGTGTGTTATTTTTAATTATCAATACCTGTTTTCATTTCATAAGTGAGGAGAAAAATCGTACATGGATATTAAATCAATGTTGATTTAACGGTTTGTAGAATTTCGTTTTGACAGAAGAATATAGCTTGATATAGCAATAAAAGGTATAAGCTACCTAGATATTTGTTCATGAGAACGCATGCGTCACCTTCGTTGACTATGCATGCACATACTTGGTGCATATGAACAGGTGAAAACCCTGAAACGCGACAGAGCTCCGAAAAGGATACACGATAATTTCAAAGCAATAGGTTAATTAGGTCTTTTGGACCTTTTGGCTTTTTTTCTTCTTATTATTATTATGCTATTTTTTCTTCTTTCTTCCTTTTGACGTTCAAATTAGAGCAGGTTTATCAGTAGGCACAGTAACTTTGGTCCTCTTGAATGCAACTAATTTCATCTTCAAATGATGTCATGCGTCAGGGTTAAATAAAAGATTCAGAAGTTTGAACACGCTCTGCAGCGGTCATTACTGGTTGGATTTACTTGATATTTTCACAGAAGGTGTAAGTTAGGATGTAGATGTTCACCTATGTCTTCAATTTCAGAATTCGGAAAGTTCGGGACTTTATGTCAAAATAGAGACTCGAACTTTGATCCTAAAATTATAATTTAGTGTTACAAAGGCTCCTGACCGAGTAGCATCCCATTGCACGAAGAAGCTTCCGTTTCCGCAAAGGTCAAATCTCTAAAACGATAAATATTCTATCGAGACACTTTGGGTATTATTTGTAGTGCTTTGAAAGCCCTTTCACATGATGTTTAATTTTTGAAGATTGGGATTGAATCAGTTAAGTTATGGCAGAGAAACGAAAATGTTGGTACCCCAAGTTCATTCAAATGCTTATAGCTCGAAAGGTATTGATTTTTTTTTTAAATTATGTATGTATATAATTTATAGATAATTGTCTCGCCATTTTTATTTTTTTTTTATTTTTTTTTTGATGGTTCAATTTTAAAGATTGACCCAAGATTCATAAGCCATAGGGAGAAAACAAAACGACATCATCATATTTTTGCCGTTTTTCGAGGTTTTACCGCCCATATCTCAAAAGAGGTTAAAGATACATCCATATATAAAGCGTTAAATATTTGAAATTTGAAGACCTTTTCAACATTACCAAGTGGTTTTTTCTGTTTTTTTTTTTTTAAATTGGACTTTATATAAAGAAGTTACATGAAAATAAGAATTAATTTAAACCGTTTTTGTTTTTTGTACTTCTGCTGGTTGTCCCAGTTGTTAAATATTAAATTGCTTTTTTTTACTAAGAAACTATTTTATTTTTAAATAATTGTAAGAACATTATTTATGGCTTGAGGCAATGCTGTTCTAGTGGTATATGGCATATTTTTATGATCGCATCATTAATTACAAAATTATTGGTCGAAAAGTAGCAACTGACATGAACATCTTTATGCAGATTCTTGTCGTTTTCTTGATTGTTAACCATCTGTATCTCAAAAGTGGTTCCAGCTAGATTTAAATATAAAGTAGAAGAAATGTTGGAAATTTGTAGATCCCTCTAACGGGACTTAGTTTTTTGGAATAGGACATCATATGAAAAAGTTACATCAACAATAATTCTGAAAAAAAAAAGGTTTTCCTAGTGCTTCTACAGTTCTAGACATGGTTCCAAATTTTGTTTCAGTTACATAAAATGTAAAATGTGATGCTGCAATAAATTTAATGCTCTGTGCTTTTTGAAATTCAGCAAGAAAATTTAATGAAAATATAAGAAAGAAATGTTTGGTAGGAAAGGAACCCTGTATACCTTTTTGCATGTAAAGAGTACTAGTGATTCTTCGCTCCCTTGTGGGACACCAATTTTGAGAATTATTGTAGTCTTAAAAAAGGTTCTGGAAGAGCCAGAGTCATGAAATAATAACAGAAAACATAACTGCGTAGTCCCTTTTGAATGCAATTACTTTTATTTTTATATTAAGTGATTTGACGTCTAAGATTTCATCTGCTATTAATATTAGTTTGCGCTCTACAGGTGTCAATTTGGATTTTCTTTATTTTTTTTCACAGATGATGTATGTCAGGATAAGAAAATGAATCTGATCAGGTTTGATATGGTTTGCAGAACAGAAAGCCGTGTCGTTTGCTTTAATTAATGGACGTACAATGCTTATTTCATTATGTTTAATTACCAAAGGGCAATAACCCGAGCCTTTTTATCTGTGATTTTGTTAAAAGTCGATCTTCATCTGTTATATTGTCCACATAAACATTAAATCCATGATTCGTACAAATTCATTGATGATATTATGAGTTTAAGGTCGGAAAAGGTATATTTAGGCGCTTTTCAAGGCTTTACAAACGGCAGTGACTCCAGTTATGTAGGATCGATTTCGCTGATCTGAGATACTGACTTACAGATACTATTACCGAGTATAATGAAGAAAGGTTTAAATTTATATCAGCAAGAGGTCGGATCAACAAATTAGACTCAGTGAACGACAACGAGGGAAGACGGAGATGGCACAAAATATATACCCAGTATAAATATATGTCAAATTCAAAAATGACTTCCTGATTATTCAAATGTTTGTTACTCATCCATGCGATAGAGATATTGATTCTTAACTCGCGTCCTTAACTTTGAAAAAGTCGAAACATGTTTAAAAGCGGTTGATTCTGTTTTGAGAATAGAATTTAACTTCATGCGTTGGTACGAGTATTTTATCGCTTTTGTATATAAGTTTTATGAAGTAATTTATGTTGTACGTGTTATCACAAGCCTTATGATATGATTAAATTTTGATGGTGATTAGTATTTATTAAAGTCTGAAGGGAGCATCGCCGTTAAGAAATCATAAAACGGTAGATAACTTTTCTTGTGTTTTCAAATTTCCGAGGCTTTATTATATCAAAATAATAAAACTTAACTATTTTCAGTATTGGAACACAATTGGAAGTTTGTTATCAAATATTTGGGTGCGATTTTTAGGGGGGGAGGGTAGATCAGGATGATTCAGTAAAATAGACTTTCCAGTTTTGGGTCTCAGTGGTAAATATATGTTCATCTCCTATTACAAGATACGTATGAAAGTTCTTGAGGGTCGAATTCCACCATTGATTTATAGCGCTAAGTAAAACTAAAATACTAATCAGATATCTTCTTGATTATTTCATTAATTAACCAAAGTTTTTTTTAAAATTAATGTTTTATTTAATTTTTTTTTTAAATAATGCTGTATCTCCCTGGTTTAAGAATTTAAGTATCATTTAGGGTTAAGTATTGTTAGTGGAATTCGAGTCTGATTTAAATGAATTCCTAAAAGCTTCTGTTTAGACTCAACTTCTTATGTTCATGTTTTGATGATACCCAGCTTTTTATCATGAACTTGGATTTCTCTGTGTTGGTTTCCACATCTAGATTTTCAAACAATCTGTAGTTTTTACTGCCACTTTCGGGTCTATATCATTTGAAAATACGTTTGTTTTTTTTTTCTACAGATTTGGAGGGAGGTAATATAATTTGTGGTCACGGACCTCTGCGTACTTGGATAGAATATGAACGTATACATTTCCAGCCAGATATTAGCCATTTGCGCCATAAAGGGGTAGGAATAAGGCATGTAGAACACGTGAATATTATTGCAAAGTATCATTTATTTCAGTATAAAAAAACCTATATCATTGATAATTTCAGTAATTTAACACACGTTAAGTGTGACATGGCTGAAAATGAAAGTGAGAAACTATGACAAGTGCATGTCAATCATTAAAAGATCTCGCTTATGATAAATTTATATCATAATTATTTTATTATAAAATACATTTGATTGAATTATTTATCCTCAAGTATTCAGTTCTCGCCATATTATTTTCCTGTACTACGCACATTATCACAATATTTCACTTCGACGTAATTTGACAAGGAAACTACTGACAATTCGCAAACATAATTGACGCTTGTTTTCAAACTCTTTTAAGCTTTTCACAAATGTTTTTTTTTTATCAACCTGTTAAAACTCCGCTAACTCTCATGTAGCAGACGATGATTGTGTAAACCAACATCTGTTCTGAAATTAACGCATGTATGTATCAAATACACTTCTAAACAATCCTATATATGGAAGACTTTAATGCCCGCATTTGTAAATTATCTGGGAGCAATATTCAAACTAATGTTAATTATAATAAACTGGACACCGTGTGATAATATTTCTTATGCTCATTTGCAAAATTGATAATTTTGCATACCAATCCGTGCTGTTAGGAGGATAACAGTATTTCATTGTAACTTTTTTTATAGATTTTATCTCTTTATGTCCACCATACTTGTGACAGTCTCATTTTATGTTCTTTAACGACCTCAAAAACGCCCTTATTATTATAACAGGTTATTAATATTTTAACTTTCTATCAGGACCAAATCAGTAATTTTTAAAATATTAGTACTGATGAATGGTGTGGTCTTTTGGCTAATGTTGTATAAACTGTACATGATTTTTTCTACTTTGCATGCGTACCATAACAAACCAAATAGATCAGTAATGCACTACAAAACGCCCCTTCGATAGGCCTGTAATTACCTAGACGTGGAGTTAATCGACAATACAAACAATAACTAAATAAGATAAAAATAATACTGGAGTGCGAGCAGTATCCGTGAACGAGTAGTATCCATGATTTGCTTATAATAATAATATCGTCAAATATAACGTTGTGATGAAAAAAGTTTCACTTACTCAAAGTTCGTCATAATATCAGTGTGGAAACCAAATTTTAGCGAGAAAGGATGAGTATTTATTAATGAAATTACAATCGATTATGTATCAGTAAAGTCAGCGTCCCTCGTCGCGAGGGTTCAGCGCGTGCGACAGTGCGCGTGCGTTCTCGTTTGTTATTTTGAGCTTGCTAATTAGGTCTTGTATTGGTATTTATATCATTAGAAAGTAATTATTCTTATAAGTCATTTTAAACATTCAATTTCAACCCTTTTTAAATATCTATAACTTAAACTTTAGAAAATCACTAACTGCATCGTTCGCTTCTTGTATTTTAAAGGGGAATAATAAACAATTTACAGCAGTTGGCTTTCTTAAAAAAGTGGGGATGTGAACTATTTAAATACATCAATTTTAGCAAAATAAAATTAAGTTTTTAAGGTTATACTTTATTTTTGATTGCCATTTCTTTTCATTTTCAGACCGGCCATTTATTACCACACGGGCGACAGGCGTATCCATTCATATTCCGGATTGATGTTTTTCCCCTTTTCTCTCTCTCTCTCTTAATATTCTAATGATGTCGAAAAGGAATTTATTATCTGAACCTATTTACAAATACGTTTCCTGTTTAAAGATGCACATTTATCTGTATTCTGTCTACGCCATTTATTGTCTAAATTCGATTTTTTTTTTCGAAATGATATGTATGCATATGTAGTCATAAGCGATCGAATACCTTAACGAGGCGTGGTTTCCACTATAAATCGACGGCCCTTTTCATTTATTTTTATCTCCGAACCCGATCCTATAGTGCTGCTTAAATATTTGAAAAGAAGCTGATAATGTTGGTGCATTTTCTTGATAAACAGGTAAAATAAATCTCTGATCAATCAAACATTTATTCCTGCCAGGTTGTCAGCTGATGTATAATTATGAAATCTGTTTCAACGTACATGCATTTGAAAATTCTTCTTATATTCTCTTCCTGAAAATTCCATATATTTTCTTCAAAGTAAACTATATATATTTATATTTTCTTCAAAGTAAACTATACAAAGAAACTGTGTCAAGAAAGTGAAATCTGTTTGGCAGGCGCTGAAGAGGTGCCATTACTACTAACGACATTAAATGACTCATTTAGGGTTTAGTGTATAGATATCAGGTGAAATAATGAGATTTCTCACTGGAGTTGATTTTTTAAGTGAAGCGTTTATGATCATTATAATCTGCAAACAGGTATATCTCCTTTTACCGAAAAAGGAAACACAAATAGAGGAGCTAAGACAACGTTTGAATTTATATTTTTTCACAGAGGGCATTTTCTAACACTTTTGAAATTACAGAAGTCGCATATATTCATTTCCGGTGAATAAGACATAGGGGGTCGAAACTAACCAAGGCATGTTAGGATCGAGCATTACTAACATTGAGCAAATTGTACAGCTTTACTTAAATGCAAGGAGGGGCCATCAGGGGGCAAGCAACTGCCCTCAGATCTGTAAGGAATGGCCTGAAATAAATAGCCTGACGATGTCACAACTTAAACCAGTGATTCTCTGTCTGAATGTTTAAATTTTCGAAATTGTGATAACATTCGAATAATGTGTGAAGGTCTGAAGAAAGTCTATGCAGCTACCGAGAATATCCGAATCAGATGAGACAGAAGTGATAAAAATCATTATCACAAAATATTGTCCTAGTAAGTCAAAGAAACACGCAACTTGAGGTCCATATATATCACATGGTTCAAAAAATATATTCTACGTTCTAGCCTTGTGCTGCCTTTTATAAAACTTCTTATTTCAACTTGATTTCATCTATGTTACAAGATGATATATTAAATGGTCTGTGTATATTTATATTTAGGATTTTGATATCTCGGCCAATTTCAAAATTAATCAATTTGCGCAAAACAACAGGGTAGGTCAAAACATTCCAAAGAGTTTCATAGCTTTCTTTCAATTTTTTTTCTTTATGCATCGATATGTAAGACAAAATATTTCGAGGCCGTTCGATATGCTCTTCAACATTTCAGTAACACTAATTAGACCTAAGACATTAATAAGACATTAAACAACGAGAGAAAAGGAGATATGAGATGGATATGGAAGATGGAAATATATATTGGCTGAATAATATGCAGCTTGTCGAAAAATCTCTTTATAATGTATGGGGAAAAAGTATGGCTATGCCATGCAAAATTTTGTTTTATTTGCAGCAAAAGTTTGATTGCTAAGCTTCCAAAAGAAAGTTTTAACGTTATGCATAGAAATAGGAAAACAAGCATAAGTCCTGGTGGAGCTTAATGTCTCTATTTATAACTCCAAAGGAAATCAAACGGAATACATACTCGTCGCGTATTTGCAAGTATTTATGAAGTGGCTGGTATAATGATATACTTAACAAGTTAATCATTTTAGATCTGCTAGGGCTAAATGGAACGAGCACTGCTGATGTTTTGATTTTCATTTCAATGTCATATCATTAGTTAAATAACTTTCAAATCACACTCATACGAATGTATGACAAGAGGCTTTATGTTTTCAACACTCAAATCTTTAAACTTGCCCAATGAACAAAAAACATGCCACAGAGAACTCTGGTCCAGATCAGTGTCAAAACAAATCGCTATTGACACATCGCATGAGGGGGTGCTCTTAAGGAAGCTCAGGTGTTTGTTAAGATGTACCGGTAAACTGTCTATGTCTGTGCCGAGTACGTCAATATTCACAAACACTCGCTCACTACTGGAATATCTCACAGAAGTAGTCATCAGACCATATGGTCTGTCGCCTTTGACAAAAACATCTGACCAGATAGAGTAGTCTCCCCCTGTTTGTGAAAAGAGTGGAATGTTGCAAGTATTCAACCGGAAAGGCACGAAGTTGATAATTATTCCTTCTTGGGGGAAAAGATACGCTCGGTAGATCTCGGAGTTTATGTATGAATCGAGGTCTTCGTTTGATACAGGATGTATCCCCGTGGAGGAACTTTCTGATGCACGGAATTCATCGTATGTGTACTCAAACCAGCACAGAAGCTAAAACAAAATATTGTAAATGTGAACAAGATTTAAAAAAGAAGGTTATTTTATTAAGACAATAAAAGAAAACTTTTTTTCTTATTAAAACATCTATACACTCACCCTGTATGAACTACAATAAATATCAAACCCAAATGAATGATATCATAATAGATGAAGTATGAAATCATTAAAAACGGTCTGATTCAAAAACAAAAACTAAAGAATGTAATGATGTTTAGTCAGTGTCATTTAAATAACAAGAATAATGTCTAAAACTTACACGTCCCTACATACAACTGAAATTTCAAACATTTATAAAGATATACTATACCTTTGACATACATTTCGTATTTCTTTTTTTAAAACCTTTACCATAAACGGCCTGATTGTCTTCAGAGGCGGTAAAGGAAGAACGTTTCGGCCCAAAAGCTGCCAGACTATAGTTTGCTAAAATTTTCAAGACACCGCTTCCTTCAAAATCGTTTCTAATCCGTGAATGACGCATTACTAATGTTTCTCCATCGTCACTTGTCGTCAGCAATAGGAATCCCACCTAGTAAATAGGGAATATATCAATTCAAGTTAAAACTGAATTGAATTGTATCAGTAAACAATACCAAACCTCTGAAACATAGATGTAGCTTTGATAATTGTGTCGGTGTACTCGTATTTAAATTGATATAATTATTTGAACTCATGAACTGATTTTGACGATTGAAACAAAACGCTAAATGTTATATTTTCAAACGTATTAATCTTATGTTAAGCCCATTTACTTGATATAGCAAGTCATGAGTCACTGTTAACAAAATAAATTATTTAATAAGCTATAAATGGTTGAAATACAAGTCACAATAATATATTTACGATATTCACTAGACCGAGATGTTAATGAATACAAATATGTCGGTATATTTTATTAACGCCGCGTTTCCACGCGGCATCAGTATGAAAGAGATTTTCAATTTAGCCATGGAGCCGAATAATCGAAAAAGGGAGCAACCACTGTTATTGTAAAATAAAAGCATGTAATATGTTAAAAATTATGAATCAATTAATTGTATCATCTGAAAAAAAAAACTGAAAAATTGCAAGTCTTCTATCGTTATTAAAAAGAAACTTAACACATTTAAAGTGTATCTGATCACTTCTCCCTAAACTCGTTGGCAACGCGTTTTTAAAACTTGGTTAACGGACCTTTCAAGCAACCTGATTCATTACAACTCAGAAAAAAAGTTATTTGGAGATGTTTTGAGATCTTAAAATATTCAGATTTTAGATACCTACTCTCAATTTGAAAAATCAATGAAGCCGCAGTTTAATAATAAACATTACAGCATAATGTAGAAAGTACAAAAACACACAAACACTATACATATGGCCGTATATGTCTTATATACGGCCCCAGGCCCAATCTGTGGCCCAAGTAAGTATAGTGCTGGAAATTGGTAAATTTAACCGAACCTTGTAGCTTATATATTGTAAAGCTTTGTAAATATGTATTTAATTTTATACATATCTTCAATACAAAAATAATGCCATAACTCCTATACGTCACGCTACGTTAGGAAGGGAAATGATAGCTTTCAGGAAGATACTTAATACCGGGACCTGTACCTAAATCCCGTAAGAAATAAAAACTTATCTGTGCTGAATTATTTCGTTATGATTGTCCTTGTTGTTGCTGAAGATGATGATAAATTTTTACATTGAAATTAACACCGCCTTAGTAGTTCCCCGTTTGGAAATGTCATGCATCTTGCAGACCCTAACTCTACCAATAATTATATAAGAAAGGAATTACCTGTTGTAAAATGTATCTTTATTGATCTATAGATTAGTTAATTTATGGAATCTCAAATCATTATCATATAATGTGTCTACAATAATTAAAGCATTTTCTAAAACGTTTACTATATTTCTGAATAATTTGATAAGTTTTTGTTGTTTTTGGACTTTTTAGAACACACATTAGAAATCTCTGAACCAAACGGCCTACAGCAGAGGATATTTGTCGAAATGGCATGTATCATTCCCTAGTGGAAATAATTAGAGACCCGATGTTTGTAAAGAATGCATGCACATGTTATTAAAATATTTTGAATGATTTTGCCTTATTTAAGTTGTGCTTCAAACACATGCGCGGCGTTTTTGATGCATTATATCAAAATTAGTCTTTTTACGCTTTTACACGATTTACCTTAGGAATCAAATGCCGTCACATAATTACGTCATCTTTGAACCGTTTATATATCGGAAAATAACGCAACAAGATTTCTACGTTATGTAGCATATTTTATGATCGTAAAAGAAAAATATTTGATGTAGTAGTACATGTGCCTTTTATACGATTTTTCTTTCTTTCTTTCTTTTTCATTTTTTTTTTTCAGTACAATAATGGAAAGGACATCGATTGAATTAAGAAGATTGCCGTCTGTTATAAATAGAAAGAATTAACCGTTAAATTTTATATGCAAACATGTCATTATAAATAAGACGTATTTCACTATGAAAATGGCTCCTACTACTTAAAAGCAAGTCATTATAAATATGTTCTGTATCCTTTCCATTAATAACATATAACAAAGTAGTCCCTTACTTACAAATTCTTTCCCATAAAGAGCGCACACACCAAAAGTATTGTTGCAAGCGAGTAAGTTGTCATAGCAACTAGGAAGCGGATCTCTGCCATCGTACACGTCCTTTCGGATAGTCAAAATGTTTTCTTTGTCTGCAAGACTTGTGCGGCGAACGGTGACATTGTCGACGAATGGCCTGAAGTAATAAGTAATATATTTGGGTTATTTCCCCATCACAGGTAATGCCGTCACAGGCGGTACTGAACCTGGATTTAGGATTATAACATATATTTAGAATTTCTATTTTCATTGCCGTCGCTTGACTGATCACATTCACTCTTCACACATGCGATAACTTCATAGGCTGAACTTACAAAATTGCTACCCTGAACTGGTGAACACGCCATGTTGCGGAACGTATCACGTGATACCCCAAGCACCAGTGGTTCATGGATACCATATTCTATATTTAACCATTTTAGCCGAATGTGCGTCCAAGAAAACAGCGTTTTCCCGTACAATGTGACCTACTCTTGTTGAGTTTATTTTTCAGGAAACAAAGACTTCACCAATATAAACGAGAGATAGAGAGAAGATTTTTTTTTAATTTCTACCGATCATCTGTGAACAAGCTGCTTTAATTTCTAGCTTTGTAAATATAGTTTTAGAAAATAAATGTTCTACGACCCTTCAAAGAGATAATCAGATAACAATTCTAGGATCTTTTACTGTGTCAAAATGGTCACGGGTTGGCAACTCTCCAAGCTAGGAAAAAAACAACATTTTTTAGACGATATCTTTTCACAAATATGATTTATTTTACAGACACTGTTTTTAACATAATTATCTTCCTTTTATGTGAATATTGGTTATTTTCACAAACAAACTCGCCGGCTTTACACAGTCCCTGTACTTGATGCTAATACTTCTACAGAGAGAATTATATGATATAATTCACAAAATCTGGATTTATGTTCGGTTCATAATTCTACTTGTGCACATCAAACAAATGATAATACTCCATCCACATCCGGAAAAAAAAAACTTATAATGTCCCAGTCGACCCTTATGGCGATGGCTGTTTTATAACGGTTGTTCTGAGCACCGCAATATGTCCGGATCTCTCCTGTCGCTTATATAACGAATATGTGGTTCACGCGTTTATATAATGTTGTCCACCTGTGTGGTTCCTTCTAACCTCGTCTACAAGTTGGATGACGTCCTACATATAATAGGCTCAGATTTACTGATTACACAACGTGTAGTTCATTTATGTTATTTATATATCAATTATATGGTAGTTACATTAGTAAATAAGAACAGTACATTAAAATTCAATCATTCTTCAACCTCATAACAAATACCTCTTCAATTCCAAATCTCTCCGTCTATAAATTAAATACTGCAAAACAAAAGCTTCTGTCAAAAACTTATCAAACATAGATAGGAAACTCCTGTAAAAGCCGGTGAAAAATAATGTGTAAGCATACATCAGATAACTTGATTTTGCAAACTTTCAAAAAAGTATTGAAAATTCAAAGAGGATATAAATTTATCATTTCCTTCATACATGGAATTATTTTCAGTTTGATTTATTTTCAAAATTATTTTAGATTGTTTTTTTAATTCAGTCAGTGTGGCAGACAAATAACGAACTTTACATAGTTCTTTTCAGCGGGTACATTTCTAATTTACAGCGAAGCTGTTTTTTTACATACTTCTTGAAGCAATCAAATGTTGGTATGCAAATGAAGCAAAAGTAAATGCAATGCTATCATTTGCTAGTATAATTTCTTTTTTTTTAGGGGGGGTGGGAGATATATAGGATATTCCAACTTAAAATGTGAGTTTCAGGTTGTATATATCTTTCTACTTGATAATACAGGTTTCTTTTTCAGTTAAAACATGAAAGGTAACACAGTCACTTTCTTGTAAATACAGGAATGCTGTTTTTGCAATATTATTTAAAACAACTAAGAAAAAGGCAGGCGTATGTCTATTTTTAAACCACAATTCTCCTTATTTGTAAAAATGGACTCGGCCTTCAGGGGAGGTAACTACTGCGGAGAAGTTATGTAGTTTATTGTTTGGATCTGGAAACAATAATCGGATATACGCGATTCATGATCTTGATGTTTAGCTTGGTTACATACGAATAGGCTTTACTTTTAAAACAATCAGCAAGTGCATAACATTTTATGGAAATTGGTAGATTAGATTTTTTTTAGTTTGTAAATCAAATCCATTTTGTTATATAGTCTTCACATAATCTTGGTATTTATAAACATTTTTGCTAACATTTCCAACTTAATAATAGTTTTATTCTGTTTTACATGTTACAACTGACAATTATTTAGCTACGCCGAATATCTTTTTCAAGGATATTTCTTGTTTATTACTTATTTTAATAAATAAGATTTCATTTTGATGGTAATGTAATGTCTTATTGAAAGATACACTTTATTTTCACATACCTCCAATAGAGAAGGAGATATTTGAAAACGTGACTTTGCGAGAGTTGGACAATTTGTTACGTGCTTTTGTGAGATTTAGACTAGTTGCCAATTTGTGTACTCACTCCGTGTATATTAAGATAAACAAACACAATTTCATTAACAATTAAAAGTCTGGTTTTCAATACCTAAAAATAAATATAACACACAAACTACGTTCCACAGCCTCCATCCTATAAAACCACTGACATAGAGATTTGTTTTCGTAGAAAACTGATGTCTCGCCCCACCTCCATCCCCTAACACACACACACACACACACACACACTGAGGCACACAGAGAAACATAACTATGCTTTATTTGCTTTGAAAAATTAGATCTACCATGATTTCAGTTTCCAAAGTTTATCATCATCAGTATTCATGGGGTAAATAGTTAAAGGGTTGACTATATTGATCAAGCTCCGCCCAGAGTTATGGATCTTGTGTGTGACACTTCCCCTTCTCAATTTCTTTTCATAATTGTCATTAATATTGTATCAATAGCATAAGTAGAACATGAGTTATCTTGCGGTCAAGAAATTGTGAAATAACTCCAAAAATACTGAGGCCAGAGTTATAAACCATGTGTATGACACTTTCATTCATTAATTTCTTTCCATAAATGAATTTAATTTCAATAGCATGAGTCGAACTGGAGTTATATAATGACACGAAATTGTTTAAAAGGGGAAACACTCCAACAAGAAACATTGGGAATGGAATATGTTCTTGTGTTCTGAAATTCTCATGCGATCCGACAGATTCAAAATATTATAGAGCCATAACTATCAAAGGCTGTTTTTTTTATAAGCTATTTATGAGCATTTTAAACGAGCACCTTAAGCAATGGTCTGTTCGGCACAGTGACGCACATTTCGGGTTTAAACAAAATCACTGCACAATAGACAGTATATTTATATTAAAATCATTAATTAAACGGCAGTTTAATAATAAAAGGAAATTGTTTGCATGTTTTATTGACTACCGTAAAGCGTGCGATAACGTTGATAAATAGTTAAAAACAGCCTTTGGTTAAAAGTAATAAAGAGTGGGATAGACGGCAAAATGTTTGCCATTTTCAGGGCTATGTAAAGCGAAGCAAAAATGGCGTAAAACACATTAATACTATTTCAGATTTTTACCAAGCGAGATTGGATTATTTCCAAACGAGATTACCTCGCCGATATTTTTTTCGTTATTTCTTAATGACACTGAGCAACATTTTACATAGGATAAAACCATAGGCATAACTCAAATGTCCATATATCTCTTATTGTTTGCGGATGACGCCGTTCTTTGCTCAGAATCGACTCAGACAAACGGTTGAACAGTATCGAGTTAGGTTTTTACGTCATCCAAAGGCATCGCCCTGAAGGCGGTGTTTTTTGCACATGCGCACTTGAAACATTGTTATATTTTGTACTTTTGAGATAGAAAGTAGAAAGGTGTTCTGTTGAATTAAATCGTAGATAAATTTGAGCTTCTGATTGGTCATGCAATTAGGGCATGTTCTAAATATAGCACCTAAACGTCGTGCAGTGCAGAAATATGTGCTACCATAGAACAGCGTTGCAGCAACCCAGTTCAAAAACTAAGAAAGCCATTTCAACCAGGAGTATTGGTATTGTAAATAGTTTCGATACTTGGGCATCGTAATATCCTCGGGAGGATCGTTTGTACCAGCCACGAATACATTAAAAGGGAAAGCACACCCGGCAATGAGTTCACTGTTTAATATAACCAGAGAAAGGGAAATGCCGCTCGTATCATGTTTAATTTGTTTGATTCTTATGGTTTATCCATCCTTAATTACGTGTGCGAGATGGGGGTGCATATAAAAGCCGATTGCCTGGAAATAGTCCACCGAAAATTTTGCAACTGGATAACCAACATAAAAGCAAATATACATGCACTTTACGCAGAAATGGGTAGATACCCGTTATATATATATCACGATATTAGAGAATAATTTAATTCTGCTTAGAATTGTTCGGAAGAAAAAGTAGCAATAACATACGAAATTATATCACAAGATCACAATGATTAGAAATATAATTTAAAACAACTTCTGGCAGATCCAGTTATCTAACTTTGTGAGTATGTGCTTAAAACGAAGTAGAGGTTGGATTCCACTTTATATTGATATGTCCACATTATAATAGCTTGAGAACTTCACTTATTTCAAAATACTTTACAAATAGACCGAATATGTTTAAACATTCTGAACTGCTAAACTGTGAAAGAACACTTGTGTTGATAAGATTAGCGATGTTGTGGGGAAAAACATTTATAAGAAGACACAACATTCATATCTAAGGGAATTAGACATCGTTGTGCTGCTATTGTCTATTCAAATGGATGTGTGTATGTACATATACATGCGGATGTATGCATATATAGATATGTATTGATGTATATGTTGACATACGGATAAATGTATATTCATATATGATTATATGTGGGAGTGTTCTCCATTCTCTTCCTGCTCTCCACTTCTCTCCTTCTGGCTATCCTTTTTATGTGCTGTATTTTCGTAAAGCTGTCTTATATCTAGTTAGTATTTAATACGTTCATTTATAACAGGCGACACAAAAGTATATATCCAGTTTAAAATGAATTAAAGTTCGAACAAGTTTACAGCGGTTATTTGAAATATAAAAGGACTTACCTTTGACTCAAATACTGGATACCAATCCAAGCCATGGTAATATGTGTCTTTAAATCACGTCCTAAACGTTGACATTGTCGAAATATTATTTTAAAGTCAATAACTTTTGTTTCAAGGAATCTTAGATGTGTTATATCCCTTGAATCATGTTGTTCTAGATAGTGGTAATGTCGGCTTTATATAGCGAGTATATGAGGTATTAAGTAATGGCAACTGTTAAGATCGAAAAGTCGTCGTTTCTGTCTCTCAACCATGCATTTACTACGCCGTGTGATTGACTTGACTTTTCCAATAATTTTACATCGATAAAACTGCGGTCGCTTTCCCGCCTACAGTAGAAAACAAAAGGCATTGTGTATGCCAATCAATAATTCCTACATGAAGAAGTACCGCAATTAAAATGGCTAGATGTCGTTAAACGCCACACGTTCGTATACCATGATGACAAGGACAAATATCCCATTCCGTTTGACAGTTAAGTCTACGCCACACTGCTTTTGCTGTGTTTTATTAATTCAAGAGACAGAATTATTCTTGCTAAAACACCCCGAATTTAAGTGCCACCTATTTCGTTTGAAACTACATAGTTGTCTATTTAAACTCATTCATTATTCCTCGCAAGATTACACGTGGCATATATATATATATATATATATATATATATATATATATATAACCAGCAGTCAATATTATATAATAGCAATGTGTCAACACCGGTCTGAATGAAGCTAGTGACATCACAGTCTCTATTTATAGATTGATAAAACTGTGCACTTGATTCTTCTCGCTAAGGAGGCGTGGTTCCGAAGCGACGTGCTATTTGACAGGTGATAAGGTCGAATGGAATATCGGGGTTTTGTTGAAGTGTAAACTGGAGAAAAGTCAAAGTCAATCGCACGGCGTAGTATGGCAGTAGTGGGTTCGTCATCACGCAATATGGTTCCCCGACACATCTGTACTTTAATTTTAATGTGGGTAGTAACCACTGGGAGTCGGTTGCTTAAACATTCAGTAATTTTCGTTTGTCGCCGAGGAACATTGTCATAAAAAAAAGTAATACAACGGAAGCTAACGTTCTCCTGATTTTCAACTTAAAATCGATATGGTAATTATTACTTACTTATTATTTTTCCTGTAGGTTTATAGAGTATATTTATATCAATAATATATATTTGGAACTTTCCCGGTTGATGTTTGGGTGCGAATTATTTTGGTTTTGCGGTGAAAGGCAGATTTCTCCTATTACATAAACTTTTAGTATCAGGGTTTCTGTGGTGAATCCAAATTTCATCTACCGTTACAAGACATGTATGCAAGTTTTCTGTGTTATCATCAATTTCATTTACTACGCCGTACGATTGACTTTGACTTTTCTTCACTTTACACATCAACAAAAACCGATATTTCATTCTACCTTATCGCCTGTCAAATAGAACGTCGTTTCGGTTGACGAATATAAACCACGCTTTCTTAAGTAGCGAGAGGAATCAAGTGCGCAGTTTTATAACTCGCGAAGCTATGGATTGACTGCTGGTATATGTCACGTTGTGTAATCTTGCGAGGAAATAATGGATTAGTTTAAATAAACAACTATGTAGTTTCAAACGAAATAAGTGGCAATTAAACTCGGGGTGTTTTAGCAAGAGTGATTTTGTGTCTTGGATTAATAAACACAGCAAAAGCAGTGTGGCGCAGTTACTGACAAACGGAGCGTGGTATTTGTCCTTGTCATCATGGTCTACGAACGTGTGGCTTTTAACAACATCTAGCCATTTTAATTGCGGTACTTCATGTAGAAATTTTATGAATCCTCGAATGTCATTTCAAAACCTTTCCAAAACGCACCGCTGACACCCTTTATAGGGATAATCGTTTTTTAAAGTCTATCTCGGTCGACACTACCATCAAGAAAGTTAACTGAGAACTGAGCAAAAACAATAACCAGGTGAAGCCAAGGGGCGGAGCTACGTTCTGATTTGCATACACAATACCTTTTGTTTTCTACAGTATGAAGGAGAACGACAGCAGTTTTATCGACGTAAAATTATTGGAAATGCCAAAGTCAATTGCACGGCGTAGTAACTTAAAATGTTAGAGACGATGCCGTATGTTCAAGTTTTGGTGGACCTATCTTGCTGAAGTCTTGGACTTTTCTGTGCTGGTTTCCATATCTAATGTCTGTCGGCAAGGTCATACAGTCCGTTCTTGCTGCATCCTCAAATCTATGTCATTTTCTAATTTGCCACGAGTAACTTTAAACAGTTATTATATATTGACGTTTCTTTCCGAACAGATATCATACGTTTGATTTTCCGGGCTTAGAGAAAAAAAGTGCAAACACGTACGCGGTCATGAGTGAGATGGAAATTACTCGAAAATGCTCCAAACAAAACAAATGGGGTTTACAAAATTAATGTATGACTGGTCTACTTAAAATGAAAATAACATTTTATTCACCATATAAATCAAGTTTAAAAAAAAATGTCAAAGCATATTCCGTGTTGTTTTAGAAAATGATAACATACACCATACTACAAATTAACAAATTCTCTCAGCCCCTCACCGCTGTGGGTTCGAATCCCGGTAGGGACATCGAATTTTTCATGTGAGGAAGCCTTCCAGCTGGCTTGCGGTAGGTCGGTGGTTCTACCCGGGTACCTCTGTGTATTCGGGGTCTTCCTCCACCTGTAATTAGCTGGACGTCGCTATATGATTGAAATACTATCGCAGCGACGGTAAACCCCAATACAACAACACAACAAATAAGCAATAATCTTATTCTCTTTCTTACGATGTTTCACACGCGGTATGTATGTCCAACTGACTATCACATGCAACCAAAAACATCAGTTACACAAAGTGACACGGATTATCAGTACATAAACAGCTTGTTATTAAAACAACGTGTCACTTATACAACCATCAACGTGTCACTTATACAACCATATAAACCAAACAGAGATGAAGGCGACACAAAAGTACATATCCAGTTTTAATTGATTTTAAAGATCAAAAAAGTTTGTAGTAGTTATTTGAAGAATAAAAGGATTTACCTTTGACTCAAATACTGAGTACGATTCCAAGCTGTGGTGATATAAGTTTTTAAATCACGCCCTAAACGTTGACATAGTCGAAACATGATTTTAAATTCAATAACTGTTGCTTCAAGTAAGCTTCAATGTGTTATGTCACTTGACTCGAGTTGTTCTAGATGGTGTGATATCTGGTTTATAAAGCCAGTATATGTGGTGTTAAGTAATAAGGTATTTGCCGCTGCCGCAGGCGAAAACGTGGTGTTCTTCTTCTGTTTACTTGTCACTTTTTCTATTATTCCGCACCTAGCAGTGCGAAAATCTGTTGATCTTTTTTTGTTGATTTATTATTATTATCCTAGTCTACGAAAAAATCCCCATTTTTTAAAAAACAGTTTTAAGAATTAATTATGTTTGCTGCACATGATTAACAAGACGTATACACGCAAAATAAATCAATACTAAAAGATTAGTCTGTTAATGCTGAGATTAATCTGAGTACACGGGAGATCGGGGTTCGATTCCTCGTCGGGGAGCTTGTCTGCACATAATCTCCACGAGGAGGCGATGCTGTATTGGAAGATAGATAGATAAGTTCACATAATTTAACCTATTTTTATATAAGTACTGACAAAGGTAAACACATTATAGCAATATTGTGGTTGACCATTAAAAAAACAATAAAATACATGTATATGCCAAGGGCATCAACTTTTTTAAAAACAAAAGCCTTAACCAATCTACTAGTGTACTGTATAATATATGGTAAATAAATGTGGCCTTCTTCAAATGTTTAATAAAATATGACAAAAGAACAAGATCTCTTTTGAGGTATGGCAGTTAAAATATATGTATACATGTATAAGAGAAGAACATGGTTAACGAATTTAGTTAATGCGTGTTTTGTCCTGTAGAAGCGGTCAAACATCACTAAAAATTTGGAAAAATCAAAATTGCAAAAACATGCTTTTTTAGTTTGCTTTTTTTGTCGCTCCTGGCTTTATTTTATGTTCAATCTTCATGAAAATTTTCCATGTAATGTAGTTTTATGTTTCAAAGGGCCTCACAATTTAAAAGATAAAAAATGCAAATGTCAAGGTAATATTACGATTTTTGATTTTTTTCTTCGGCCGAAAATAGCTCCAAAACTATAATTATTTTATTGAGAGTATATGGACAAAAGTTTAAGTTCTTGAAGATCTCTTTCCAGTGATGTTTAGTTTTTGAAGACCGGGCTTGATTTGGTCCTTTTTCGACAGTGCAACATTTGATCCCTTTTTTTTAACAATTGTATATCAGTTTTTATACTTTATATTGTGATATATTAGAAACAGAATATTCGACCTAAGCGACTTTTACACTAAATTGTACTATTAACTGCATTGTTCGGTACCTAACAGTAAATTTTAATCAATTTTGTTTCTCATTTTGCCGCCGGGGGGCTTTGCTTGAAATCACTCTTTTGCTTGTAACTCATTAAGTTGAAGTCTGATTCAAATTCCAGCAGAACTAGTGTACACAGAATGCTAAGAAATTTCATACAAAATACAGTTGATGCAACATTTGAAAGAAACAGACATTCCATTTAGAAATGCCTTTTCAAAACGTGTGTTTAAAACGTCAGGCAGGCAGGTTCTGGGGATCTGAAAAACACAGCGAGAAAGTCGTTGAGCAGTACAGGCTTTTTTCATCCGGGGCAAGGACAAGACCGTAACAGTCTTATCAGATCGCAACATTTCTATTTTAAAGAGTAGGGTTTTGCCTAAACTTTCAAAATGATGTTTTTCATTGAATGAGTCTTGGTTTTAAAGGTTTGTAGCTTTACTCCATACAGAAAATATAGCTGTAATGAACTTTTCAAAAAGGACATTTGGAAACCTAAATACACAGCAGTATGACCACCTAACTTACCTGATTTAAATCCGTTGGACTCATTCATGTGGGGACACTTTAAAAAGGATAATCAATGTTAAACCAATGTGCTTAAAAGAACTTACATCTGCTGCTCAATATCACAGAAGGCACCTGCTAAAACGTCATTTGCAATTTTTGACGTCGCATCAAGCTAATTTAAATAATGAAACTAATGCATGGACACGTTGAGCACGTATTATGATGGAATTTAGGTAACCTAGCCACTGAAATATGTGTTTATGCAATAGACGTCATAAATAAGATTATAAAGAATTGTTATGGTATGTTTCAAACTGGGATATAATTTTGGGACACCATGTACATTTCCCTTGGGCAATTTAATATGATATGCGGGGTGTTGAATCTACATTTTTGTGATTAAACTACATATTTAATCCCATTTAACTGAAGTTTATAAAATAGTTCAATAATACAGCAATATCTAGCCAAACTGTTCACGTTCAGTGAGCATGAACAAAGATAAAATATATAAATGTACATGTGATGTATATAGATAATTCTGATTATTTAAAACATTTTATGCATGGCTGAAAAAAATAGTACGAAACTATTTGCATGTAATTATAGGAACTTTATGCTGGAGATATGTTGTAAAAATGGCCTCTGCGTAACTTACACGTTCCCAGATAGCAATATATAAGGGACCCATATGGTTTCCCACATGGGCCCCATATGGGCTACCACATGGGACCATGTCGAAAGTGCAACCTGTTTTGGCCTTTGTCCCATATGGGCAGCCCACCAAGATCCAATATGGGCCCCTCAAGGGTCCCATATGGGCAGCCCACCTAGATTCTACATAGGCCCCATATGGGCTACCCACATGGGACCCATGTCGAAAGTGCAACCTGTTTTGGCCTGGGTCCCATTGGGCAGCCCACCAAGATCCAATATGGCCCTTAAGGGTCCCATAGCACCCCACATGGGGGGGTCCCAATACTTGCACCCCATTTGCATGTAATATGGCTCCATACCACTGCCCTGTCTGAATGTGCAGTCAAATGTGGAAAACTGGTACCAACAGCCTGAAAATTTGTATTCAAATTTCAAATACAATTTGAATACAAATGGATATTTTTCATTTTCAATGTGCTATTTAAAGTTTAAAAGTGATTTCCTAACCATAAGACAAGTTCTTATGCAACAAAAACAAACACTTAAAGATTGCATATCTTTTAACACTGCACATAAACTCAACAACTTATTACAAAAAAAAAAGAAAAAAAAATCATCACAATCACACACATAACAACTATTATTTCGTAAGTTCTTAACCTTAAAGTACTTGAAATATGAAATGACATTAAAATTCAAAATAAAAAGGCTAACTGTAATGATGGATTACTTCAGCAGTACTATTTAAAATACTTAAATCAACCATATCAAACTGAGTGGTGAAAATATAATTATACAGACTAAGCAGGCTATCTTGTTCAGCCAAGTGATACATGGATATGTGAAAATATAATTTATATAAAACATATAGATTGTTGGCATAGGCATAGGGAGTGAGTTGCGTCCCTTAAGAGGATGTTTACAATTTCATCGTTCTGCAAATTTGCTTCAAATAGTGTGTTAAAAAAGTGTATATAATTTCCAAAAAAGGACTACACAAATTGGAATGATAGGTAATTTAAAAGACATCTTTTCCAGTGAACAAAAAGTTGAAATTATGATATAATTTAACTTATATTGTAGACCATGCAGTCGTAGACATTTTATGCATAGTGTTGTAAGTGCATAGCATAATCATTAAAGATAGGCCAGTATAGCACACGCTTTTGAGGAAGTAATTTTATCTGGTACACACCTACCCGGTTATTTTTTTTAAAAAGTATACTGCAGGTAAAAGATAACGTATACGATCTGATAGCCATGGAAAATGTTGATGAGACAAGAAAAAGGGGAAGAAGTGAGAGTAGCATAAGTAGCATAGAAGATTTAGACAAAAGCAAGAATACCCCAAATAGTGAAAGCAAAAAAGAAAAACAAATAAGGAAGAAAGGAAAAAAAGAAAAAGATGAAAAAAAGAAACAAGAAAATGAGGCCATAAATGAAGAGGAAGAGGAAGACAATGATGGAAAAATGCCAAGTAGTGATAAACCAAGTATATTGAATACATCAATGGAGCACATTGAGAAACAGCTTGTGATGATGAACGAAAAATTGAACAATGTTGTAGACAAAAATGATGAGTTCATGAAAGGTATGGTAACAGAGATTGTCAAGCAAGTAAAAGAGAAAAAAAGTTTGGGCTGAAAGAGAAAATGAAAAAAAAGAAAAGAAAAAAAGGATGAAAAAATTGACCAATCAGTACTAAATCTTGAAAAAATGCTCATAAATCAATCAAGTAAACTAAATGACCTAGAACAGTACGGACGTAGAAATAATATCGTCATCTCAGGCATAAAAAATGAGAAAAATGCGGAATTGCCAGAAAACACAATGAAAACCGTAATTGAAAACATGAATAGACACATCACAGGATTAAATTTGGCAGAAGAAGACATTGATATATGTCATAGACTAGGCCAACAAAACAAAGAAGGAAAACAACCTATCATTGTAAAACTGCAATCTAGATTCAAAAAAATCGAAATACTTAAAAAGAAAAAAGAGTTGAAAGGCACCGGCATTTTCATCAATGAGGACTTGAGTAAGATCAACAGAATCGCTTTCGCAATGATCAGACGAAACATAACCGAAGGTGAGAGTGTTTGGACCAGAGAGGGCACAATCATTCACAAGGGGAACAACGGCCACGTGAGAAGGATACCATTTGCAGAATACAAATACTGGCTAGGTTCCAACTGGCCAAATATAATAAACCAGTAATATATAGTATGATTATTATGACCCAATATTGACTCCGTAAACTCTGGAATACAGTATAGTGAAATATGCACCGAGTGTAAGAGATACACAGCTGATCCACGTGCAGCACGAGGTTACAAGACTAAACATAGACATACCACAACGACAGTGCACAAACCTGGTAAAACCAAATCACGAACCAATATGATGTCCGATGAACCAGTAAAACTATATAGATACTAATGTTATCAATGATACAATACATTATTAATTATACATGTTATAAAATAAAATTAACACATCAAAGATGAACGCTAAGAGATAATTATTTATAAACAATATTCAAAATCATAGTATTCTAAATACATCTTCTACCTGTCCTTCACATACTAAAGAATAATAATATCATAAATATTAATATGTAACCATGAAGGATAGATATATGGAGGGTTTTTTTCCAACTTATTTTAACTTTATTTTATATAAACATATTTATTTTATATAACATTCTTCTCAATTTCGCTTTCGTAAAGAAGAATGAAATAATAATACAATTTATATATGTTTATGTTCATATATATTTGCTTTGTAAAAAAGTATAACAAACAAAATGATATAAAGAATGCACACAATAACTCAGTATGAAAATTGTGTACTTTCAAACAATTTAGTGATATTTCATCAAATTACACCAGGAAAACACTACTTTGTAAGTTATCCATTTATGTACAATACTATATTGTTATGTTAATAACTAGAAAATTTTAAAGGATATAAAGTTGAAAAATAGTATTTTGATCGATGTGAAGCAAACCATATATATGCATAGAGATAATACATAAAGTGAATATATACGTGCATGAAATAGAACAATACTTCTATACTTTATGTTTTGTAAGTAACAGAACAGCTAGATTTTCATACACTTTAAATCAGTCAGTTGTTGATAAGCAAGAACAAAAAATGAATTTCAAAATTATACTTTTTCGACAAATATCTTGTCTGAGAAACATTGTATTTATCTATTGTGCTCATTTTTTTCTTCATTTTTTTATACATATATTTAGATATTACGTCGGTAAACGGTGTGAATTCATATGTATATATGATATGATAAAAAAAAAAAACATGCGTCCATGTTTGTGTCTGTGTATTTGTATGGACATATACATACATGTATGATAGTTTTGTTTACTGGTTTATCTGTATGTAGATTTTGTTTGATTGTTTTTACATAGATATTTTGGATATGTATGACATGTTTATAATATAAAAATAGATTATGCGATGTAAAAACAACAAAAAATGAACGTTATGATACTGTTTTTGAAGATAGTTCACTTACAGCACTAACAAGAATAAAATAAAACACAAAATATATGGTCTACACTATGTTCACTTACAAACTAGAAATGTTATTTCAGAAGAAATATATTGTTCTAAAATGTTGGTTACGGTTGATAAGTGTGGTGCAATGTAATATCTACTTAAAACAGTTAAAATGGAAACAGAAATAATTTCATTAAATGTTAGAGGTTTAGGCAATAGCAAAAAAAGAAAACAAATATTTGAATGGCTTAAAAGTAATAAATACGACATTATCTTATTGCAAGAAGTACATTATGACATTAACGTTGCATTAAAATGGAAAGAAGAATGGGATGGACCTTGTTTCTTTAGTGGTAAAAGTACTCAAAAAGAAGGTGTTGCTATACTTATTAACTCTAAAAGCAATATTATAATTACAAATAATGATGAATTATGTATAGGAAGACTGTTAAAATTAGATATTATTCTAAATGAAAAAGAATTATCATTAATCAATATATATGGACCTAACAATGATGACCCAACACTATTTAATACTCTTGAGCGTACACTTTTAGAAAATAATGAATTAACATTTATTGTTGGAGGAGATTTTAATACAATACTAGACGGTAAACTTGATAAAAAAAATGGGAGAATAGACTCTCATAAAAAATGCCAAAGTAAAATAAACTCTATACACAAATCTTGTAATCTTGTAGATATCTGGAGATTACAACATCCAAATAAAAAGCAATTTACTTGGCATTCTTGTCAAAAACCTTTTATACATACACGTTTAGATTATTTTCTTATATCCGACAACTTATTGAATGTCATAAAAGAAAGTAAAATAAAACCAGGGTACAAAACAGATCACTCAATGATCTCAATAAAATATGATAATATAAAAGTAGAGAAAGGACCAGGCTACTTTAAACTTAATAATTCACTCATTTTAGATAAAGAATATAAACGCGATTAAATCAAAATAAATAAAGTAATTTAAAAATCTCATAGAGCAAAAACAGAAACTCAATGACATTACCGATGAAAAAATAAACGGAAACATACTACGAGCAAAGGTAATACACTTTGAACAGAATGAGAAAAATACAAAATACTTCTCAAGTCTAGAAAAAAAGAATGCAGAAAAGAAAACAATATACAAACTAAAAAAAATAATAAAGAAATATCTGGTATTCAAAATATCCTAAAAGAAGAAGTTACATTTTTCAAAAAGATATACACAAAAGATGAACACTTAGACGACGGCTACAAAAAATTGTTCTTTGAAAATCCAATAAAAATACTAAATGAAACGGAAAAACAAAGTTGCGAAGGTATTCTAACAAGTTACGAATGTGAAGGAGCTCTCAAAGAGATGAAAAATAATAAAAGCCCAGGCTCCGATGGCTTAACAGTTGAATTTTACAAAATATTCTGGCAAGACCTAAAATTATATTTAGTCGAATCCTTAAATTATTCTCTTAAGACAGGCAACCTAACAATGTTACAAAAACAAGGCATAATTTCATTAATACCAAAACCAAACAAAGATCTTGAAGAACTTTCAAATTGGAGACCAATAATTTTAATATTGACTACAAAATAGCAACAAAAGCAATTTCAAACCGATTAAAAAAAGTGCTTCCAATATTAATAGACAAAGAACAATCAGGTTTTGTAAAGGGAAGATATATTGGTGAAAATGCAAGACTAATTTTAGATACAATAGAATATTTAAACTAAAAAATAAACCAGGCTTGCTATTTTTTGCTGACTTTCAAAAAGCTTTTGATAGTATCAGCCATTCTTTCATACATGATTGTTTAGCACATATGAATTTTGGACCCGACCTACGGAAGTGGATCTCAGTTTTTTACACTGACATCCAAAGTATAATAATCAATAACGGGCACCTATCTGAATCCTTTAACATAGAAAAAGGAGTGAGACAAGGATGTCCCTTATCATCTTTTATTTTTATTTTATGTATACAAACGCTGACAAATTATATAAATCATAACAAAGATATAAAAGGAATAGTTATCAATAAAACGGAGATAAAACAGTGTTTCTTTGCTGATGATGCAACATTTTTCAACAGTGGTGACGAAACATCCTTTAAAAACTTAATACAAACATTAAACCATTTTTCAAAATGTTCCGGCCTTAATCTCAATATAAATAAATCCATTATCCTACGAGTTGGATCTTTAAATAAAACTAACATCCAATTCTGTAAAACACAGCCTTTTGTCTGGACTTCAGAAAGTGCAACGGTTCTCGGTATAACCCTTTACAATGATATAAAACAAACATCCAAATACAATATAGATAGAAAAATTAATGAGTTCAATAAGATATTAAAACAATGGGAACATAGGAAACTTACATTGATGGGAAAAGTCACGGTTATTAAAACATTTGAGCAAAATAATACTTACCCCAAGATCAAGGTGGATTAAAACTTACAAATATAGAATCATTCATGTATTCTATGAAAGCTGGATGGGTAAAAAGATATATAGATAAACAAAATGTAAGTCCATGGAAAACATTTTTCAATATGAAACTTAAACAGTATGGCACTGATCTCATATTTAAATGTAATATTGATGAAAACATAATTTCTAAAATAGATAATAAAAAATCCTTCCTTTTCGATGTCTTACATGCATGGATAAAAATTCATACCCAGACAGATTTCTACAAAAACCCAATAGGTAAAACAATTATATGGAATAACAAATTAATTAAAACCAATGGAGTGACATTTTTTTACAAAAAGTGGTATGAAAAAGGAATTCAATATTTCGAACATTTATATGACTATAGAAAAAATTCAATATATTAAAAAAAAAAAAAATCAATAACATCTGATATTAGAAAAAATTAAAAAAAACAACTCTGATAGAACAAATTTCAAATATTAAACAAATAAATAAATATCTTTACAACATTATTTCAAATAGTCAAGAGTCCCCATCAAGTGAAAGAAAGTGGTTAAATGAACTCTGTCTAAATCCTCATAATTTCCCATGGAAACAGATATATAATAATATTTACAAGTCGACAATAGACACAACATTACGAAACTTCCAATACAAATTTCTGATGAGAATAATCCCTACAAACAAACTACTTTTCAAATTCAAATATGTATCTTCAAGCCTGTGTGATTTTTGTAATGAATCAATTGAGTCGATTGAACATTTATTCTGGGAATGTAATACTGTACAGCCTCTATGGAACTCATTAAATACTTTTATAAAATCAAAATCTATTGATATTGTTGTAAGAAAAAATGAAGCATTGTTAGGAATAACAACAAAAAGTATGAATTATAATGCTTGTAATACTCTTATAATAGTCAAAATTTTTTTTTTATTAAATGGTATATTAAAAAAAAAAACCCAACCAAAAAAAAAAAAAAAAAAAAAAAAGATTAGATTTAATCAAAATGAATTGAAAAGTAGAAATATTTTAACCTTAAACATAACTTCTTTTTGAAACAAATATACAGAAAGATATGATAGATAGTTTTAGGGAGAATGCGTGATAGGAAAACATATGTTAATAGATCAAGATTTTTTTTGGTTTTTTTTTTTAGAAAACGAGATAGAGAGAGAGAGAGAAAGAGAGAGAGAAAGCATATTATTTAATTCCCAGCATAGTAAATGATAACTTATTCATATGTATATGTGTAGGTGAGTGTGTGTACGTATATGAAAATGTTTGTGTGTATGTATGTATATGTATGTGTTAATGTATTGTTTTTTATGTCTGGAAATAAATAAAAGAAAAAAAAAAAAATGTTTAACAATGTGAAAAAATAATCTGGATTAATCTTATCAACAATTCTCACGCACATACTAGTAGTCCAATATCGACAAAATTGTTAGTTACAGAACAGATTCTTTTAAAGCTTAATAAAAGAAAAAAAATAGTATAGTATACTTAAATCAAAGTTTGGCGTGTCTGAAAAATAATGGACTGATATTCAACTATTCAAAACTATATTCTAAACTATTCACTATGAATCTGACCCTCCACTTATTGAGAGTGTCTCCTGTTGGAATTCCTACATTGAAGACTTGTCTGACTTGTTGCACTGTTTTCTCTCTCCCCCCCCCCCCCCCCTGTTCAGTACCACCTGCCAGTCATTTATAGACCTCTTACTCAGCGTCTTCAGTGGCGTGGTTCTGAAAGTTCAAAAGGTATAAAATATATCTTAAGGAAGCAAACCAAACAATGTTGGGACTGTTAAACTTGACCTTGAAACTAAAAAATATAACTGATGAGAATAAAGTATCATTTTTTTTTCATTTGTGTTCCACTGAATAATGCATTTTATAAATAAATCATAATGTAGGTGATGTGTGTTATCAGCTCAAGCCTCTGGGTTCTATTTAGTATTAACATATCTTGCTTGTAAATGATATAAAAATTGAATAATTCCAAGGCATTGACTATGACTTCATTACATTTAAGACTTGGCTAGAGTTTATTGCAGCAAATCTTACTGTAAAATTCATCCATGATATGCAGTTTGGTAAATGGCAGCATCCCCTTCAGTCCATGGAAGTTGTAGTTTACATCCAGCTCATTTCCATTCAGAAAACTCCTCACAACGTCCCAGAGATTTGAATTAAACAGGTTGACAGGTATTCTGGTATTCTATCTACAATTATACAAAGCGTATACATTATGAATCATCTAGTTCTATATGTCAGAGATGTGAATACCTTAATGTACCTTAATGTTTAAATAGCAAGGTATACTTTGATCGGATTAAAAGTGATTTATAACAGTGCTTTATGATACAGAAATAAATAAATGATAATAGTAAACACAGATTTGTTGCAGGATTTGTTATCTTGTAGGAATACCATATGGAATGCATACCAGAAAATTGCCAATGACAGTACGTAACGTTATCATTATTATTATTTAACAATATAGTAAATAATGCAAAAAGTAACAATAAAATTTATCTAACTTTTGATCGAAATTATTGATCCTTTGGTCCTCAAACTAAAATTTATAGCAGATAGAAGTATGGGACCCATATGGGTCCCACATAGTCGAACCCATATAGGCATACCCAGATACAGCCAATGTGGGTCCAGTATGGGAAAGAAAACTCTGTATATGGGACCCACATAGGTCCCACATAGCAACCCATAAGGCATACCCAGATACAGCCCATAGGTCCATGGGAAAAACCTATATGGGACCACATGGGTCCCACATAGTCGAACCCATATAGGCATACCCAGATACAGCCCATATGGGTCCCTTATGGGTGAAAAACTCTATATGTGGAACCCACATATGTCCCACATAGTTTAGCCCATATAGGCATACCCAGATACAGCCCATATGGGTCCCATATACCCTTGCTATCTGGGTTTTTCCTACCAAACCAAACCACAGAGTGCTTGGCGACATCCAAAATCAACAAGTTGCACCAGCTGGACCACCTTCAACATACCTCCCGAAGCTATCGCAGTGCAGACCAAGACACAGGCCATTCTCTGGTCAGCAGAAAAAATCGCTTTATCTCAAAGAATACACCTATCGAAATAGAAAGAACAGCTTAACCTGTGTGAGACGTTTGCCAACAAAACTGCAGAAGTTCTTAATGATTTCCCAAAAAGAAATGGTGAAGAGAAATGAAACAACATTTCGGACAGCCATTTACGAGTCTGTTATGGCAGTCAGAAAAGACCAAATCAAGGCAGGTTAGAAACGGGCCTAGATAATATGAGCAAAGTAGGCAGCTCTGCTGAAATACAAGAAGGGGCCTTCAGCGGTCAAGTAGCTGCCCTCAGAACTGCCAAGAATGGCCACAAACGCTGCACCACTGAAGATTGTGGAGACATCGTAACATGCGGAGGGAAACAGATAAAGAGGCGGATGAACATTATCAAGAACTCAAGTTCCGCTGCAACTGATGCAGTAGTCGAGAATATTAGAATCAGCTGTGACCGGTCACTTTCACAAAATTATACACGGTTCTATAAAGTTAAAGGAATACGCTGCAGACAATCTCATTAAAAACAAATTCAGTTCACTGACTGAATCTGACAACATCGACTAGAAATTCGTCTTAGATAGATAGACCTTTGTATAAGGCAATCTAATCGGCGCCTACAGAATCGTTCTTCCAGGGGAAGTAACCGCATTAATATATACATGTATGAACAAATTACAAGATGGCAACGCACAGTTTTTCAGCCACTGTGATAGAAACACGCATAAAAAGCTATATTCTTCGAGTGACAGATGTTTTGTGTGTGGAATTTCTATTCGGGAGATTTTGATAACAAGTTCAGGGAGAAGAACTGAAATTAAAAGGTTTGAAATGCGCTATTAGGTTGGTTTAAAATCGAGCACTTGTTTATGCATATAAATTACTTAAGGTCTTCCCATCCTAATAGCCATATTCCAGATCTTGCCATTGGATGGTTATATTTCTATGAAACTTTGTCACTTTGAAGACATTCAAAAATAAAAATATTTCACCAAGAGTTTGTTTTTTGTTTGTTTTGCTTTTTTAATTTGGAGGAGTATTTCCGTATATAAGTTAACATTGAAGCCTATGGAAAATATGTATTTTCTGTGAATATGCAAAACTGAATTTGATTTATGAGAAAAACAAATCATGGTAGAAAGATGCATTTTATGCTTTTGTATCAACTTTCGTGAAAAAAAATCTAGACTAAACTTTAAATAGAAAAAGTCACTTTTTTAGTTTTCAGGGGAGATAACTCGTTGCAACAAAACAATAAAGGGGAGGTAATAAAAGAACTTCTGTCACTTGTCATAACATGTCAATTTTCCCCTAAGATAACCATTGTTTGACACTTTTAAAAGCTTATATACATGTGTAATGTTAAGTTATGCATTACTTTGATGGAATAGATCACGACCTTTAACGGTCAATCTGACGTGACCCCTATTCGATATTGTCAGATTCTTATCGCGTATAGTAGAGGAGCGCAAATTAGGATATGATTTCAATGAGACTGGCTTTGCAGATGATGTTATAAGAAAAATGAATAATGAATTAATATATACATTTTCACCACAAATCATATTAAGCTTAAAATTTGCTACGCTGACTGTTAATTATTCTGTGCATTATTTAGTCCTATCAATGACGTCACAACAAAGTGATTATTTAGTCGGTCAATCATTACTAACAAACTAGTCTGTTAATGCCGAGATTATTTTAAGTACACGGGAGGTCCGGGTTCGATTCCCCGTCGGGGAGCTTCTCTGAACATAATCTCCACGAGGGGACAATGCGGTATTGGAAGATAGATAAGTACACACAATTTAACCTATTGTTATATTTGTCCTGACATAGATAAACATATTATAGCAATATTGCAGTGGACCATTTAAAAAACAATAAAATACATATTTATGCCAAGGGCATCAACTCTTATAGGCAAAGTCCTTGACCATCCTTTATAGTGTACTGTATAATATATGATAAATAAATATGACCAACGAGCTGGTTGCATATGAATTTATCCGTTTTAGAACGATAATTTCTTCAAATGTTTATAAAATAGCACAAAAGAACAAGATCTCTTTGGAGGTATGGCGATATTTTATACATGTATAAGAGAAGTTCATGAATCTTCTGCCGACCCTGGATAAATTGTGTATATATTGTATTTCACGATGGATGCATCATCTTGAAAACACTTTTTCGACCAGTTCGCTTTGCACTGCACCATATGCTTGAAGTGATATTACATCTTTTAAAATTAAAT
>CM037787.1:43563344-43613344 GCA_021229015.1 Solen grandis | reverse complement strand
GTCTAACTTTCCTTATTTAAAAAAAATTTTAAAAGGGGTACATAAAATTGTAAAGTTTTAAACCAAAACCCTTTTTTTTTGTACTTTTTTAAGAAAAAAAAATTAATGACCCGTAAAAGTTAAACCCCCGTAAAAATTAATTTTTAAAAAAAGCAAAAAATAAAAACCACGGGGGTATTTTTGTTAAAAATGTTTAATGCAAAAAATTGGGTAAAAGAAATCCATAGGGGGGTTTTACAAAATAAACGCGGGGAAGAAAAAAAAAATTTAAAAGATGAAAATTTTTTTATAATTGGTTTGTGTTTTTGAATGCTTTTAAAAAAAATTAAAAAAATAAAGAAATTTGGGGTTTTTTAAAGGGAAAATCGGATTTTTTAATTGGTGACAAGGACGTATAGGGTACGTCACGTCGGGAGGACAAAAAAAATTTAAAAATTGAACTTTATGAAAAAAATTTAAAAAACCGGGTTTAAACGGAAGTTTTGAAAAAAACTCAATTATCTATGTTCGCAGGCAAATCAAAACAAAACTGTTAAGCCAAATTAAACCTTTTAAAAGTTGCCCAAAAACCCCGGTTTTTGATAACTTGGCTTTTTTTTCTCGGGGCAAGGGAAAAAAATGCTCTTTTCCAAAGAGTGTAAAAAGGGCCAAGTTTTTTCCCGATATCAAAAACCGTTTCGATTGGGGAATAACTAATTTTAAGGGGGGGTTTTTTGCTTTTCTAAAAGCTGCCCTAAAAACTCGTTTTCGGGGACATTTAAAAAAAGGGGGGAAAAAATATTCCAATTTTTTTTTACTTTTAAACTAAATTATAAAAATTTTAAAACATTTTATTTTCAAAAAGGCTTTTTTTTAAAAATAAAATTTCGTACGACTTTTTTTAAAGTAGGGTCCCCTTTATAAAAAAGTTTAAAAACAAAAAAATTTTTAAAAAATTGTATAAGTTTTTTTAAATTTTCCTTCTTTAAAATACATAAAATTTACTGGTTTATGTAAAAAAAACGGGAAAAATTACAGTCAAACATTTTATATTTTAATATGGGAATCTATCGGGAACAATCCACACGGGGGTTTTACAAAAATAAATATTTTTTTTCCCCTTTATTAAAAAAATTTTTTAGAATGAAAGGAAAAGAAAATATTTTTTAAAAACAGTTTCTATTTTAACTACGCCCGGGGCTGTTTTAATTCTGGGGGGTTTTAGCCCCCAGTCAAATCCTTTCTTTAAAATTTTGGTTTTTTTGTCCCTTTTTTGGGAAAATTTTTTTTTTTATGCTTTTATGGGTCGGTTGGATTTTTGTGTTCTCCAAAAGTTAGGTGATTCCCGCGGGGGAAAAATTTTAATTTCTTCTTGACAAATAGAATGTTGGTTGGGGGGGAAGTTCAAAAAAAAAAATTATTTATTTTAAATTTTAAAATATTTTTTTTGAAGATAATGGTAAGATTCTACAATTGATTTTTCGTTGGGAGGGTTAAAACCTTTTTTTAAACCCAAATATATTTATTTTTAAAAATAAAAAAATTTGAAAATTTTTTTTGAATCTTTTTTGGGATTCACCTCGGCAAATTCTTTTGGGTAGAACACATTCTCGTTTTTCACGAAAATGGGCCCAAAATTTTGTTCACCTTGAACTCCCCAAAAAACGGAAAAAAAATTGGGCCCTTGAGGTTTTCTTATCCGGCGGGGGGCCCCTTTTTTTCGGGGTTGAAACTCAAAAACACCTTTAACCAAAAAGGGCCCAGAGTAAAATAGCTCGGCCGGGTTTGGGTCCGGCTAAAAAAGGGTGTAGATTTTTTTTTTGTAAACCCTGGGCAAAGCCTTTTTTTCGGGGGGCCCCCGGGGGCCCAAACTGACAAAAGGTAGTTTTTTCTAAAAGTTTTTCACTCCTGGAACTCCCTTTTGTTTCAGTGCGAAAAAAAAAAAAATTTTTTTAAAAACCCTTTTTCCTTTTTTTTTCCTTTTTTTTGGGCCTTTTTCTCTTTTGTCTTTTTTCTCCAAAAAGAAAGGCTTGATTCATTTTCAGGGTTTAAAAAAATTTTGGGGCGGGTTCCTACGTTTTTTTCTGTAACTTTTTCGTTTTTTCTCTATTAAAAAACGTTTTTTTGGAAAACCCGAAAACTTTTTTTACCCATTTTCCCCCCTTTTCTTTTTAGTAGCCCCCTGTTTTTTGTTTTCAGAAAAGTTGCGACTTTGTAGATTTGGGTTTTTTGGGGGTATTATCTTTTATTCCCTTTGTGAACGCATGATGGAATAGCAATTTTTTTTTTTTTTCAGAAAAAAACCCCTTTTTTCCCCTTTAAAAATGCTTAGTTTTTTTGGGGGGAATCCATATTTTTTTTTTTTAAAATTTTTGGGGAGGGGTACAATTTTTTTTCTTGAAATTTTAAAAATTTTTTTTTTTTTTGGGGTTTTTTTTTTCTTTTTAGTTTTTTTAAATTTTCCCGTATCCCTTTGGGGGCGATTTTTTCGTTTTTTTTGGGGGTAGGTTTGGGCCTAACCTACGGGGGAAAGGCTCCCTGGGGGGGGGGGGGGTTTTTTGTACTAAATTGCTGGTTTGTTTTTTTACTTTTTTCCCCCCCTTTCCTTCGTTTTTCGCCCCCATTGCCCGTGTTTTCCTTTTTTTTTTTGGGTTTTTTAAAAAAAAAAATTTTTTTCCATTTTCCCTTTCTTTTTTGGGACCCCCTTCCTCTCTTTGCGGAGATTTTCTGTAAAAGTAAACTCACTCTTCTTGGTTCTCTGACTTTTAATCTTTTTGCAGGGGTGAGGGGGCATTTTGGGGAGCCGACCTGATTTTTTGGATGAATAATGGGGTACCCTTTTTCATTAGTATTTTTTCCCCCGGTTATACCTAAAACCCCCCCCCGCCCCCCCCCTTTTCCCGGTTGAAAAATTTGGGTTACGGTTAGCTGATTTTGTGGGTTTTTTTGGGGGTTCTTCTAGGTTTCTAAGTCTTTTTTTAAAAACCTTTTGCTTTGTTCTGTAAAAAAAATATTTTTATGTATTTTGAATAAATAATATTTTTTAATATTTTTTTATTTTTTTACCCTTTTTGGTTTTTTAAAGAAAATTTTTAAAAATTTAATTTTTATAAAATTTTTAATTTATTTATAAAATGCGAATTGCCGGCCCCAAATAAATTATATTCAAAAATGCAATGTATGGGAAAAAATCAGTTTGTTACTTAATTTTTTACGATTTATTTTTTAAAAAAATTTAAAAAACAACTCTTGTAAAAAAAATTTTTGGGTTGTGACTTTTACGTGTAAATATCCCATTACACGAAAAGGCCCTTTCCCCCTCACGATTTTTTTCCCAATATCCCCAACATTTTTTTGGCGTGACAAAAAGGACGGAGGGGAGTGGAATTTTATCATTTTTTCAAAGTAAAAAGGGATACAATTCATTCATGCACAAAAAAAATTTTTCCCCCAAAAAAACCCGGGAAACAGGGGGTTTTCAACAAAAACTCGAAAGTTTTTGGGGCATTATTATTTGGATAGGGTCCCCCAAAAAATACGGGCAGAATTGAAAAATTTGGGGATTTCCTGTCTTTTTTTGTTTTTTTCCACGGGGGCCAGCTCCAATTTCAAAGGGAAAAAGGAAGTTTTTGGATATGAGTCTTGTTTTTGAAATTGTCGTCTAAAATCCCAGCATTTGCTATCTGCAATGTGTTTATTTCTCAGCGGACGGGGGTGCTTCATCCTTTTTGGCCGCAAAACTTTCGTGAAAAAAAGTAAAATAAAACTTCTATTTTAAAATTTTAAAATTATTGCGATTGTTTTTTTTGTGTATTTTTATTTAAAACATTTGTCTTCTACGGTAATTTAAAATTCTATTGCAAAAATCTTTAACTTTCAAACCCCTTAGCTGGGCACTGCATTTACCTTACCGTCACATTTCCCCAAGAAAAAATCAATCAAAATGGGTTTTTAAATGTCATTTTTTTTTTTGGAAAGTTTAAAAAAAAATATTTGAAAAAGACTGAAAATAAAAAAAAGGGAAAATTTTTTTTAAAGTATACAAAAAAAAAAAAAAGGTGGGGCAAGAAAACCACGTTTAAAAATAAATTACCCTTTTAAAAGGTAGATGGAATAGATTACATATAATAATTCTGATTTCGCCCCTGATAAAACCCCCCATTTTTTTTCCCAACCGTATCAAGATTTTTTGGTTATAACTAAAACATACGAAAATGGGGAAAGAAAGCACAATCAAGGGACATTTTTATTTAACAAAAAACACCATTTGGGGCATGTAGGCGTGGAAAATTTTGGTTTAAAAAACCCCAAAAAACGGAAAAAATAAATTTTAATTTTAAAAATTTTTTTTTTTTTTAAATTTTTTGTTCTTGCTCCCCCAATTTTCCGTTTTTTCCTCTATGAAAAGTAGTTTCTGAACGCTTTTCAGACAAAAAAATTATTATAACGAAAAAAAAAAAATCCAAAATTTAAAAGAGTTAGGAGAATTTGAGAAGCAAATGGATTAAATTTTAATTGGGTTTTAAACTAATTTTTTATAATCTTTTTCTTATGACAGTCTAAAATTTCCAGGTATTTTTGAGATAAGCATAATTTTAAAAACAAAAATTTTATTTAATTAATTGAAGTGGGGAAATAATTGATGTAAAATTTTTCTGTACAAAGCTATGTAACAAATAAACATGGCCCGGATCTTTTAACCTGGTCCGCTGGCATGAAAGTCCAAAACCCCCAAAAATTGACCCCCCGACACGGGGTTAAATTGTTTTTATACCTGTACTAAGCATAACATTACTTTCCCCTTTGAGAAGTTCCGACCCAGAATTTTCCCGGGGGAAAATGGGTAAGGAACCCGTCTGGAGTTTTAAAATTTTTTCCCCCACGCCCCAATGTAAAAACTCGACCGGGTAGATTAACCCCCCTGCCAGTGTGCAAGTTCAATGCTTTAACCACGAACCAAAAAACCTCTCTGACGCATTTTTAAGGGGTTTTATCATACCTGTGACTGCATCGTCACACAGCTATCTTAAAAATCTCTAGGGACAACAATAGTATTTTTTCAAAAATAGGGGAGTAGGAAACTAGTGACAACCAAATAGTTTTATCTGGAACCATTTCTTCATTTTGGGTTGAAAATAGGAAAAAAAATTAAATTTTCAGGTTTACGGATCAAAAACCCCGGGGTTTATCAATCATCTAAATGGGGTTGGGGAAATAAAAGAAATCCAAAAAATTAACAAGTGCCACATAAATTTTTTACCCACCATCAAATTTGCCGACTTTTTTTTGTTTTTTGTTCACTTGATCATTGTGCTCCGAATGAGCTTTGTATTCTTGTTATTTTTTTTTTGAAAATTCCAAAATTTTAAACCTTTAATTCTTATTCCCCGTGTTTTATGTCTTTCTTGATTACCTCATTTTTAGCTCACCTGAGCCAAAGTGCTCAAGGTGGCTTTTTTATCGCCCCCTTGTCCGGGGTCCGTCGTGTGCGTCGCCTCGCCGTCGTCCCCTTTTCCGTCGTCTCGTCAACAATTTCTTTAAAAAGACTCTCCTGAAACCGGGCAGAATTTAAGAAACTTGGCGGTTTTCCTGGGTGGCTCTACAAAATTCTAAAATAAAGTTATCCTGAAGAACTCTGGTTGCATGGCTACAAAAAAAAAATATTTAAAAAATTTAAAAAAAATCTCCTTAAAAAAACTGGCCAGATTTTTTAAATAATTTGGTAAGAGTTCCTTGGTCAAAACCCTGCCAAAAATTTCTAAAATTATCCCGATCCGTAAAAAACATGGCCCCAGGGGCGGGGCTTTTTTCCTTTATGTATATGAGAAACCTTAAACAAATCTCCCCTTAAACCCGGGGAAATTTGATTAAAAATTGGGGGGGGGATCCTTTTGGGCAACCTTCAAAAAGTTCTAAAAAACTTGATCCATGTAAATCTGGTTGCCCCGGCAACAAAAAGAGAAAAAAAAAAAAACTTTAAAAAAAAATCTTCTCAAAACTACTGGCCAATTTTAAAATAAATTAGTCAAAATTCCTTGGGGCAACCTCTACCAAAATTTCAAAATTATTCCCCTCCCCTAAAAAAAAAAGGCCCCCCGGGGGGGGGTTTTTTTTCCTTTATGATTTGAGAACCCCTTTTCAACATCTTCTGAAAACGGGGAAATTTGATAAAATTTTGGGGGATGATCCTTGGGCCCCCCTTTACAAAAGTTGCTAAAAAAACTTGATCCTGTAGAACTTGGGTTCCATGGCAACAAAAAAAAAAAAATATAAAATTTTAAATCATCTTCTTCAAAACTACTGGGATTTTTTAAAAAATTGGCGATGTTCCTTGGGCAAAAATCTACCAAATTGCTTAAATTATTCCGACCGTAAAAAAACATGGGGCCGCCAGGGGCGGGCTATTTCCTTATATTAAAAGAAAACTTTAAAAAAAGTCTCCTCTAAACCCCTGGCAGAATTTTTTTTAAAAATTTGGGGGGATGATCCTTGGGTCAACCTTCCCAAAATTTTAAAAAAAACTTTTTCAAGTGAACTCTGGGGCTGGCAACAAAAAAAAAAAAAAAAAAACTTTAAAAAAAATCTTCTTCAAACTATGGCCAGATTTTAAAATAAAAATTGGGGCAGATGTTCCTTGGTCACCTTATCAAGTTGCAAAATATTCGATCCTAAAAAAAAAATGGGGCCCCGGGGGGGGTTTTTGCCTTAAATATGTATATAGAGAAAAACCCTTTTAAAAACATCCCCCTTAACCACTGGGGGAAATTTGATTTAAAATTTTGGAGGGGGGATCCTTGGGGGAACCTTCACAAAAATTGCTAAAAAAAACTTAATCCATATAGAACTCTGGTTGCCATGGCTACAAAAAGAAAAAAAATGAAAACTTTAAAAATCATCTTCTTCAAAACTACTGGCCAGATTTTAAAATAAATTGGAACAGATGTTCCTTGGGTCAACCTATTTATCTCAGGTGAGCGATTTAGGGCCATCATGGGCCTCTTGTTAGGTATAGGTAACTAAAGGACCACCGCAAAAGTGCATGAACGAAACGTCTAAATTCTTATTTTTAGCTCACATGAGCACAACGTGCTCAAGGTGAGCTTTTCTGATCGCCTTTTGTCTGGCGTCCGTCGTCCAGCGTCCGTGCGTCTGTGCGTCCGTGCGTCCGGTGTCAACAATTGCTTCAAACAACATCTCCTAAACGGCTTGGCCAATTTGAAAAATATTTTGCAGGAATGTTCCTTGGATGAAGCTCTACTAAAGTTTGTATAAATGGTTCTGGTCCATTGCATAATTAGGTTACAGGAGCTTAAAATAGATTATAAAAATGCAAACTTTAAAAATCTTCTTCTGCAAAACTGCAGGGTCTAGAGCTTAGATATTTAATGTGAAGCATTGTCTAGTGGATGCCTACCAAGATTGTACAAATCATAGCCCAATGGTGATAACTGACCCCGCACCAGGGGTCACTTGTTTTACATAGAGTTATATAGGAAAATCTTAAAAAATCTTCTTCCATGAATCCATAAGGCCTAGAGCTTAGATATTTGGTATGAAGCATCATCTTATGGGCCACCACCAGGATTGTACAAATCATAGCCCTATGGTGATAAATGACCCCGCACCAGGGTCACTTGTTTTACATAGAGTTATATAGGAAAATCTTAAAAAATCTTCTTCCATGAATCCATAAGGCCTAGAGCTTAGATATTTGGTATGAAGCATCATCTTATGGGCCACCACCAGGATTGTACAAATCATAGCCCTACGGTTATAAATGACCCCACACCAGGGGTCACTTGTTTTACATAGAGTTAAATAGGAAAATCTTAAAAAATCTTCTTCTATGAATCCATAAGGCCTAGAGGTTAGATATTTGGTATGTAGCATCATCTTATGGGCCACTACCAAGATTGTACAAATCATAGCCCAATGGTGATAAATGACCCCACACCAGGGGTCACTTGTTTTACATAGAGTTAAATAGGAAAATCTTAAAAAATCTTCTTCTATGAATCAATAAGGCTTAGAGCTAAGATTTTTGGTATGTAGTAGCATCTAATGGTTCATTACAAAGATTTTCAAAGTCTTGGCCCTACGTTGATAAATGACCCTGCACCCAAGTCTTCTCTGAAACCATATGGCCCATTGCTTAGATATTTGGTGTGTAGTATTGTCAGGGGTAAAATGTTTTAGATTAAGTTATATCAGAATCCTTGTCTGTTTAAAAACCTTGACATTAGTTGAAGCAATGGTACTCAGGTGAGCGATTCAGGGCCATCATGGCCCTCTTGTTATTTTTTATGAAAAGTTCATGAATACTGTTAACTTCACTCAGTTGTAATTACATATTATATTTTGTCTTCTCCAGGATGTAGCAGTATCAAAAGTATTGTTTCTATAAAAACTGCATCACTCACCTACTGTCAGCAGTAATGGCAGACAGCAACAGGGACGATGATGAACTGAGTATTCCCCGGGCCTCCTTGAATAAAATGATCAAGGAGATCATACCCAATGTTAGAGTGGCTAACGATGCTAGAGAACTGATTCTGAACTGCTGCACAGAGTTTATCCACCTTGTGTCCACAGAGGCCAACGAGATTTGTAATAAACAAACCAAAAAGACAATTTCACCAGAACATGTTTTAGCAGGTACATATTTTTCTGGGTAATATTTTCTCAGCTGATTCAGGAACTGAGGATTTTCTAGTACCTTTTTGGGGTGAAAAATGTCATGCCATCTAAATACAAGTTCGAATCCTTAATGATTTACCTCATGAATAGTCATGTATAAATATGTATAACTTTTGAATATTAATTTTGAGAACTTTAAATAGTATTTAAAACAGTTCTGTGCAGACAAAACAGAATATAAACTCAATATTGTATGAGCAAACAGAAAAAATCCTGATCTGGGTTTGCTGTATTTGCAAAGGAATCAAGAGGAGTCTATATGCAGTTGTAAGGTATATTTGAATAGTAAAACATCAATAATATGACCAATCCCGATATCAGAGTCAGATTGTCTTAATAGCGAGGTGGTCCAGTTAAGCAGTATGACCTGAAAATCAAGGTCTTAACAGTGAGATGGTCCTTATATTGAGGTGGTCTTAATATTTGGTTTTACTGTATATGACTGATTACAATTTGCAGCATTTAATTTAAAAATTTAGATATACCGCTAATTAGTGCAAAGTATTGTTGGTGGAATTAGAACGTAGTAATAAATACTAATTAATAAATGCTAGAAATTCAGATGTATTTGTTTTGCATTATATCCTCCTCAGCACTGGACAGTTTGGGATTTGGGAGTTACAAGGAAGATGCCACAACAGTGTTGAAGGAAGCCAAAGATGTTGCTGCAAAGAAGCGTCGTGGAAACTCTAAGCTACAGAATCTTGGGATCCAGAAGAGGAGTTGCTACGACAACAGCAGGAGTTGTTTGCTCAGGTTTGTATCTCTAAATACACATTAAGTAAACTTAACACTTATGTTTGGTCTTCTCATTTGTTTGGTTTTCAGAACAAGTTTAGTAAAAATTTAATATGAAATGACAATTCGTGTCAGATTTTTTTTATCATATGACCTAAGTGACAGTAAAACGCGATTATAACAACTAACAAACAAATAACTGAAGGAACAGACTGTGCACGAATTACATTGTAATCTAACACCAAGAAAATAGTTTCAAATAATAACTGAAAATAACGATTTAACGTGTTTATTTCTCATATATTTTCAACATCATATGAATAATGAATCAAACACAATTCATCCAGATGTCTGAGTTCAACACACTATGCATACATATAGAATACACGCGCGTGATGCAGAGTGATGTAATTCGACCTAAAAGTTATATGAAAGGGTTGAATATAAGAAAATATGTAATGGGTATACGACACTGGAAACAGCTGTTTGAGCACAATGATAAAATGGTATATGAAGGGTGCTTACACTTAAGTCATTTTGCAGTCCCAGGGTTTAACTTACTGGGTAAGTGATGAAAGAATTTTGTCCCCCAAAGGGGATTGAACTCACAGCCTGTAGATCCATGGTCAGTGTACAATGCCACTTGATCTTCACCAGTGCCCTTGTGTTATCCATACTGACCACACTGTTTGAGAGATGATGGCTGCATCATTACTCCAATCCCTTTAAGTGCTACTTTATTTATTCACCCACATGTGGTAGGAAAACGGGTATTCAGGGGTTTACTTAAGGATTTGACTTTCACTTGTCCAGGGGGCAAGTTACTTAGAACATCTACTAGCCCCCAGTGAAAACAGGTTGCCTTATTTTTAACTTAGTTGGTGTTTGTTAATGATGTGGATTTTAGTTAATCTGTATCAAAGACAATTTGCAAGCATTTTACCCCTGATATACTATAGAAAATAAAAAACCGAAAGATTTCATTTACATAAATAAACTTGCCCGCCGGGCTATCTTTTTTGAAAAATCACTTGCCCGCAGTGATTTTAACCTAGCGTGGGCAAGTGGGCATCCACTTAAGAAAACCCCTGGTATTTCAATAAAAACTTCGAAAAATGCAGTTGGCTCACAAATATATATTTATTCAGATAAATCATATGGTAAGGATCAGGTTTGAATTCCACAATAAATGCTCAGCTCTAGTATTACATACAGGGCTGCCAGTGGACTTGAAAATCTATGGAAATTCAATATTTTAAGGGAAATTCATTGTGTTGTTAAGGTCAGTAAATAGTCAGGATCTTGCTGTTGTTATGCTTTTTTTTTTCTTTTTTTTTTTTTTGCTAATTTTGAACAATAACAGTTCTAGTCATTTTTAGTTCACCTGAGCTCTTGGGTCAAAATTGGTCCTACCCTAGGTGTCACTTGATTTTATAGCTATAACCATTAAAATTTGGACCACTGTGAGGTACAGTTTTTGTGTGGAATCCTGATTATTTTGCTGTACTTCTGTATGGATTTTGTATTCAGTATTTTTGTATTCAGTATGACTTTGTTATAAAAGACAATGAAGGCAGTATTTCTCATGTGAGCAGTTCAGGGCCATCATGGCCCTCTTGTTATACCGGTAATTAGCCATTTAGCTAATAGCTTTGATATATTTCATGATGTATTCTTCATATCTGATGTTTTGATGATAGTCATTTATTAAAACCACCAATGTTAACACTTAGGTTTTATTATTTTGGTTGTGAGTTTGTAAATTTTTAATTGTTTAACCCTTTCCCTCATATAGACTCATTTTGACGCACTCAGTAGGTACCACATAAAACCTGATATGCAGAAAACCACAGTTAAACCTTACCAAATTTAATTATAAAGTCCTCATTTCCAGACCACTGAGGAGCAGCGAACAGCATAAAACCTGATCAGCCTGCGAGTTATTCGCAGACTGATCTGGTTTTATGCTGTTCGCATAGGTCTTTTCATGGTGTCCTCTATGAGGGAAAGGGATAAGAGTGTGACTTGTCAAATTTGAATAAAATAAACATGATGGGAGGATTTAGATGGCTAAAAGGTGTGAAGGAGGCTGTAAAAATCGGTGGTTTTAGTCAGTGAAAATGCAAAAAGGTCAGGGAAAAGTCAGGGAATTTTTTGGCCTCAGGTGCTGGCAACCCCGACATAAATTCTTAACATTCCACTATTCTTGTTTTCTTGTTTTACAAAATATTCAAGTACATGACTGAGTTGACATAAATTATTATCATCATAACTGACAATATTTGTAATACTGTGGTATTTATATTAGGGAAACAAGAATGAAGATATTTGTCCCTATATATTTAAGTATTACTAATATTCAGATGATAAACTATTTCTAGGCCCGTCAGGAGCAGGCACAGTTGGAACAGCAGCAGTGGCAGCAGATGCAGCAAGCATTGCAGCAGCAGCAACAACAGCAGCAGCAACAGAGTTCAGCAGGGGATGGGGGTGATGATGAGGATGATTACTCATGATGTGGAGAAAAAAACATTTCCATGAAATAGTGCTTTACCAGTTGTTATGCATGTTTGAATTTAAACGTTTGCAAGTCATAAATAGCGCATGTAATTTCAATCAAATTGTATCAGTCATTTATCAAACACTTGCTTGAGATCTGACTTTGTTAGATTTGATATGCATAAGAGTAAATGGGACATTTAAAACACCAATCCTTTCTGTTATCTTTTTTTTTTTTTTTGAAATTGGTGAACATTATTTTTGTACTTTTGACCAGAAATGACTTCCTTCATCAGTCCTTGTCTAAATGAATGTATATGTGTCCGTATATATTATGTTTTACTGTGTATAAGATTTTTGTTGAATTGTATTTTTATGTAAATCATTTGTTCACATGTTCATGCAAGTTCATTACATCCCTGCTTCACATAGTGAAGTGGAGCGCTATATAGGAGTCACATGCATAAAAAATTGTCTCGTCCGGTCTCATACAGTTCTACAAAAAGGAGAGTCATGTGTAGTGGGGGTATTCATCACCTTCAGTGATAGCTCTAGGTACCACTTGGTTTATGTGTATTTGTGAGTTATATATTATGTTTATGTACTATTTTGTTAGTTTGTCAGGCCTGTGTTGAATGTCTTTTAAGGTTGTCTTTGTAACTGAGTATGTTTATAAATTTTGCAGCTGTAACTGAGTATGTTTATGAATTTTGCAGTTGTAACTGAGTATGTTTATGAATTTTGCAGCTGTAACTGGTTTATGAATTTTACAGTTGTAACTGAGTATGTACATGTATATGAATTTTGCATTTATGTCTCATAATTATTATCATGTTGAGGAAATTCACACCTCCTCATATATCAATCCTGTTTCACAAACATCCCAAATCTGAGATTTTTCTCAGCTCAAACTTTCATAGATTCAGAAGACCTTAAGAATAAGATTTTAGCAGACATGTTATTGTGAATATGCTGTTCTGGAAAATGTATTTTAATTTCTTGCACATTCTGAATTTGTGGCGATGCAGAACTTAAGATTTCTGAGTTTAAAAGCAAAGTCCCAGTGAGATTTTTCATACAACACTGGCCTAACCTTGGTACTGTTTTTGACTCTTTACCTCATGAATATTCATATACAAATTGATGACTTGATGAATATTAATTAAATGGTTATGAAATGGTATATGAAATCATCAATATTTCTTTGCCAGACAGACTGAAGAAATTGGGCTACAATATTGTATGAGCAAACAGAGGAGACCCTGATAAGACAGCTGCTATAGGAGCTGTCTGATCTGAGTCTGCTGTTTGCAAATTTGTGTAAAGGAGTCTGTAAGAAATAAAATTGTCTTCAAAATATAAGTAAAATACATAGAAACAAGATAGTATACATAAAAACAATGCACCTTTCCGGATTTTAGCAGTGAAACTTAAAGGCCCACCTTTCCCATTAATGGCTAGTTCAACTGCTCACAAACAGTATCACAATCAAAACCTTGGTGTTCCTTTGTGTAAACCAGGTCAACCATTGACTACCTTTTATTCAGTGTAGGTAAAAGCCTGTAAGTCAATCACTGGAAGGTTTCATAGTGCCTTTCAAAAACAGGTTTTGAAGTACAGTAGAACCATCGTTTAAATTGAAGTCCTTGGGACCAAGCTGAAAACTTCGAAATAACGATTATTCGGATTGAAAATCCAATAGAAATTTCAGTTTGGATAGAAATTTCAGTTTGTGAGCGTGCATGTCTGCGTTTTCATTACCGGTGCATATTGTGGAAATTGTTATGCCGTGAAAACCACCTATTAGATGTACGTATATACTATTTGCGAGTTATGAAAAGTAATGAAAATATGTTGTTGTTGTATTGGGGTTTACCGTCGCTGCGATAGTATTTCAATCATATAGCGACGTCCAGCTAATTACAGGTGGAGGAAGACCCCGAGTACACAGAGGTATCCGGGTAGAGCCACCGACCTACCGCAAGCCAGCTGGGAGGCTTCCTCATATGAAAAATCAGAAGTCCCTACCGGGATTCAAACCCACAGCGGTGAGGGGCTGAGAGATTTGTAGTCCACGACTGTAACCACTCGGCCACGGCGGCCATAATGAAAATATATCATGATCTACTTAGATGCTTCTGATGAACATAATCATACTACCATGTCAAATAATGACACATATTTTTACTGTCGATCTGCTGCTTCAGGTAGCTTCGCATGCCGGTGACGAACACAATGATATGGAATGTACTCAAGATCTGACACCTGGGTTTCTCTGCTGGCATGTGCATATTATGCAACCTGTCAGACATCGATTAGCAATTATCCACATTTTCGGTTGGACGCACGTTGCCCAACCCAATCTCGAAAAAAGGTGTGAAAATTTGCCTACGCTATCACTCCAGGTGCCTCTGCAAAATAAACTTGGTTACTGACCTGGATACGATTGATAATAAGGACGATAATTAGTTCTTGAAAAATTTATGAAATTTGACTTCGAATTAAAAATTGAAAAATGTACATGAATTGCAACCTCAGGACCGGGATTTTTACTTCGAAATAGCTAAAAAATTGAAATAGCGAAAATCAAATTAAACATTTTATTTTTAGTTAAAATAAGAAGGGAAGAAATCGGAACCGAAAATAAGCTTCGAAATGGTGAGGAATTTGACTTAATGATGTTTGGTTTGGCGAGGTTCTACTGTATTAATAAATAGCAACATGTTGATGTTGATGAAAAAAAGATCTATATTACCAATGTTGATATTTATTTTTGCAGATTTTACTACATAAGCAAAATAGTTAGCGCTTTTATTGACTTCTTTTTTCCAGAAAATGGAACAAAATTGTCTGCAGGTAGTATTTCAATCATTTGTTGTATATTTTGGTTATAACGTGTCATATATTGGAAGAAAAATGTATGAAAATAAATGTTTTTTTTATATATATATAAAAAAAATAATAATAAAAATGATTGTACTGCAAGTCACTTTTGTGTATCCATTGCAGACAAGTCCACAAATTCCGCCTTTTAAATTCTATAAAAAAAAAAAAAGATGCTTTTGAGGAGTTCTCAGTCTGATCCATCTGATTCCTGTAACGGTTCTGCTATATTTCGGACCTTATGACCTTTCACTGAGATAACCAAGGTTTCATAGTGTTTCATTAGGGTACCTTGGTTATCTTGGTAGAGGTTAAGTGGACCAAGACATTGCGGAACCATTACAGGTTCCTTTACCTCAAGTATGATTTTCATACTCAAACTCAAATAATGCCCGTTAGAGATCTGAGTATGATCCTCAAATCTGAGCCCGAGTTTTTACTTAAGGGCTTCCCCTTCTATTAGCCATATTCCATATCTTGCCACTAGATTTCTATGAAACACTGTCACTTTGAAGACATTCAAAAATAAGAATATTTCACCAAGAGTTAAGTTTTATCTAATTTGGGGGGGATAATCCGCATATAAGTTAACATTGAAGCCTATGGAAAATATGTATTTTCTATGAGTATGAAAAACTGAATTTGATTTATGAGAAAAACTCATGATAGAAAGATGCATTTTATGATTTTGTATCAATTTCAGTGAGAAAAATCTAATTTTTACCATAGGAAAAAGGAGAATTTTTTAATCTTTTTTTTCTTTTTTTAGTTTCCAGGGGAAATAACTCCTGGCAACAAGTAGAGGTAATGAAAGAAATTCTGTCACTTATAATGTCAATTTGCCCCTAAGATTACCATTGTTTGGCACTTTAAAAGCTTATATACATGTGTATTGTTAAGTTATATGCATGGATTTGATGAAATTAATCACTATTAGGATGGGAAGACCTTAAGTATTTTCAGGAACACAAGGACAGGGACCATATTAATAAATCTCCTTCGGGAAAAAATCCCTTAGTTTCAAGGATTTTCCTTAAAATCACACAGATTTCCCTTAATAGTTATTAAGGATTTCCTTTAGTCTTATCTATAAAACACCCTTATGAGATTTATTCCAGTTAAGGAATTATTTTTCTTAAAAACTAAGGAGCTTTATCAATATGGTCCCTGATTTGAAAAACTTAAAAGGCAGTTCTGAAAGTAAATGTTGTGGATAGGACAAATAACCCAGGCAAGTGTAATGTTCTTCTTTATTCAACAAACATATACACAAAATCAAATATCTACAAATTTAGGGTTTATATACAAACTTATCTTTCTGCTACAGAGAAAGAATAATCAATAATGTAGACAAAATAATTTGAAAGTATATACATGTCATACATGAACTTAGTTGGCTTCCTGTAAACAACCTGTGTCGCTCACCTGAGTAAGACTGCTGTGTTAGGCGTGATGACAAAAAATGTGGCATCTAAAGTGTTTTTCTAACATTTGACCAAGTGACCTAGATTTTGATCCTATCTGAATTTGTACTCAACTGGGAATTCATGCAGTCATCATTCTTATCAAGTTTAATGAAGACTGGTACAAAATGTATGCCCCTAGTGTTCACAAGTTTTTTCTAAAATTTGCCCTCCTGACCTACTTTTTGACCCCATGTGGCCCAGTTTTGAATATATCCAAGATTTGAAAAAAGTTTTTTAAATTTGACTGGGACCTAGTTTTTGACCCCATGTAACCTGATTTCAAACTCATCTGTCATAGCATAAAGACGAATATCCTGACAAAGTTTCATGAAAAATGTAGCCTCACGCATGTTCACAAGGTTTTATTAATATTTGACCTGGTGACCTAGTTTTTGACCCCACATGACCCGATTTCAAACTCATCAAAGATATCATGTAGACAAACATCCTGACCCATTTTCATGAAGATTGGGCCAAAACTGTGTCCTCTAGAGTGTTCACAAGCAGTTTTTCTAAGATTTGACCTGGTGACCTTGTTACTGATCTCACATGACCCAATTTCGAACTTATCTGAGATATTATGTAGACAAACATCCTGTCCAAGTTTCATGAAGACTGGGCCAAAACTGTGGCTTCTAGAGTGTTCACAAGCAATTGTTAACGATGGACAAAAAGCAGTCCCAAAAGCTCACCCTGAGCACAAGTGCTCAGGTGAGCTGAAAGAAGTTACAGTAGTTAAGTACAGGGTTTTTATGGCCGAGTATTGATGCCAACTTGCTATTATTTCACCATTCACACTTTGGGGTCGAGTTCTGGCCCATGTTTCCTCTCAGGTATAGAACTTAACTGTTTACAAACCTAGAGAGTAGGGTTTAATAAGCATGCTCTTACAGGAAAATGAAATTTGACATCTTCAGATATTCAAAGTTTTGCAAAACAGAATTTTTGATTTCTGAGCAAAAGGTTTGAGCTATTTCATAATTATTAAATCTGCTTAAAAGTCTATTGTGTGTGGATGTCCCGTCTGAAAAATATTCAGGGAGCTGCTGGCTTGCTGTGGAAGCTTAGGAAAGAATGTTCCTCGTTGAAGTGACTGAATTTACCTTTCTCTGTCACTACAAACCTGGTATTGATGTGGGCTTCAACTGGTTTACTAACCTCATCGGTAATCCAGCAGTTAACCTTATTGTTAATGGCGAGAATAGAGTCCAGAAACTGTATCATTGCCCTATCTGTCATCTTGAACTTACTCAACTCCACTGACTCAAGGTATGCTGTCTCGGGAGACAAGCACAAATCTCTATCATCAAAGTCAAATTCAAATAAAAACAATTTAAATAACCGAGTCAAGTGAGGCAGAATAGTGACAATCTCATTTAGAGAATGTGGATCTGTTATCCGACATAAATCAAGTTTTTTCAAGGTGGTCCCAATATGTGAATTTGGAGCAAAGAATATGGATGCATCATGAACACGACAATGTGTGAGTGATGCTGTGTTGATTGTAACCTTAGTAATATTAGAAGCAGTTAGGTCCAGTTCAACAAGCTGTAGATGGTGAGACAGGTCAAGATGGCAGGAAAAGTTGTATTCTTTGAAAGTTAAACGATACAACTTGAGTGTCTTCAGTTGTGTTGCCCTCCCAATACCTTCAATCACCCTCTGGTACTCCGTATCACTTGAGATTTTCATAGAATGGAGGTATAACTTGATCAGTGTGTTTACTCTGTCTGTGTAGAAATATCTTAAGTATGGCTGACATTCATCACCGTTTAGATCCAGGGACGACAGTGACCAGTTGTCAATGAATGCTGTATTCAGGATGGCCTTCATGCCCTGGGACACTGCCCCCTTTAATATCATAGCCACATGCTGTACTGACCGGCACTTTGACACAATATCCAAGCAGCTGAGGACATCCTCAGATGAATTTAGATTTCTACTATCGAAAGATATATATTTTATACAGGAACTATTTGCATTTAGCAGATACTGCAGACACGTCCAGTCTGTAGTCTTGCTCTTTTTGAATATTGCACAATTCAGATATAAATGTGTCAATGACTGCCCACTCTCCTTACTCCCCCTCACACAATCAAGCATCAGGTTTTGTATTGGTAACAACTCATGCAGAGATATGTAATCGTGGAATGGCTTCACTTTCATTTTGTTATCCACAATGGTCTGTATTTGTTGCGATAATGGTGTCATGACTCCGGGGTCCAAGCCACTTATGAATATAAACAGAGAATGCATGGCTAGAATTTTCTCCATTGTGTTGCATGTTTGGGGCAGTTGTGCTGACGTTGGATTAATAACCAGGAAAACAGCCGCCAAGAAGTCTTGAAAGGTTTTGTGAAGGAATGAAAATTTTTTCTTTTCATTATCCGGAGGACTTGCATAAATTTCCTGGCACAACAAACCTGCAGTTAAACAGGATTTTATGTCATCTTCAGTCAAATTCTGAAGTTTAACTGTCACATGGTCAAAAATAAGATGCCCTTTAAATGCAGATGTGAAAGCAAGATGTGCTAGGGAAATAATTAGGTCCTTATGAATCCTGCAGTACTGTTTTTCTTCCAGACACAAGGGAAGTTCAGACTCTTGGCTAGCTCCTCCTTGTAATGCCTTCTTTTTATTTCTTTCCCAAGCATCTCTCAGAAAGTGGTTAATCATAGCGCTGTAGAGATGAACGTGCGATCGTCCTGTTATTTCATTCTCGTCATAGTGCCACAACATTATCAACTGTTTCAACAGAATTGGAATGTTCAGAAAATGTTTCAATTTTTTCTCCTCCAGCTGTCGATCAAAGACTGCACTGTCCTTTATGACATTCTTCTTCTGATTCAACAAGTCAACCAACTTTGTGATATACAAATATGATGCTTCCTCACCAATACCTGACAACTGGATATTCCTGTCCATCTCTGGTGGCTTCAGCCTCATCACCTCTAGTTTCCATGGCCGTGTGGTTATAAGGATGGTAAACCCCCCAATATGGCGAGGGTCAGGAAGACCGTCCGTGGTACACATGGGGGTTTCGTAGTCTGTAGGCAGCACCCACTCATCTAGCCCATCTAATATGACAAGACATGAGCTTTTGTAACACTCATTTTGTATAAAAGTATCTAAAAAATCTTTATTCTGAAAATACTGCTCTTTGATCATTTCACTGATAATCCAATCCTTCCTGATATTCCTTAAAGTGATGTAAAATACAAAGTTAAATTTCTCCATGACTGTCAAGAAATCTTTAGGTATGTATTCATTGATTGTTTTCCCAGAATGCACCTGACACCAGGCCAAAACCAGCATTTTACACAAAGCTGTCTTCCCATGACCTGCATCCCCTGAGATGTAGATCCAATTAAATTTTGTTTCATCTTGGAAGAAAACATCTTCTACTGTCATATTCTTGTCTGTGCACCCAGCACCGTCTGTCACCAGTTTCAAACTTGGCTCCACATACAACCGGTCAACCTCTGGCAGAGTGGCTGGATGTAACTGAGCTAGGTAGTTCTCTATCAGATGCAGCTTCAGTTCTGAATGAAAATGTTATATTAACTTGTTACATATAACCGTTTCCCTCTAAGGACCAGAAAGCTTGGAAGTAAAAAGCAGTGTGAGTTCTCTATCAGTATTGCAGCTTCAGTTCTGAATAATATAATAATTTAAGTAATAATCCTTTTACCTCATGGATATTCATGTACTAAATCATGACTTGATAAATTGTTCTTTATTGGGTTTTATCTCCCACTGACAGTATTTCAGTCATATGGCAACTGTAAACTTGAGACAGATATAGTGCTGCCACACAGCAGTATCCTGCTGTAGATATGTGACATGATACCATGCCCAGTCACATTATCCCAACATCAGGCCAACCAGTCCTGGAAGTAACCTTGCATGCTGAGCACAAGGCAAGGGTCTTGACTTGATGAATATTAATTTACTTAACAGTAAAAGTTAAATGAAACAATGGATTTTTTTCTTTGCCCTGCAGTGGATGAAAAATCTAATCTACTATAGAATGGGCAAACAGAGGTGACCCTGATCAAACAGCTCCTTCCAGGAGTCTATATGAGGTAGAGGAATTAGACTAGGTCTTTGGAACATATCTGATGAAGGCAATTTACCAAAGGCAATTTCATATATTCTACATCTTCTGGTGTAACACCAACAGAACTATTAGAGCAATTTGGCTGGTGTATATATATAAGATTGAACCTGAACAAAGCTGTGATAGATTTATACACCTTTTAGCAGAGAAATCTTGATGATTAAAATTAGTACAATCCTGAGACATCTAAAATGATTTTTGACCATTTTACAATTTGTAATTTCATAAAGTTGGGCATAGTAAATATTCCTATGCTGATGAATAAAGATTTGGAATTATCATTCAAAATTAAATTAAAATTAAATCTTAATTTCAAAGACTGAAATTCATAAAAACCAGCTAGTGTTTACTGAGAACCAGTTCTGAAGAAAGAATCTGGCTGTAAAGCTAGATGTGTGTTCCTTGGCTAAAAGTTGTGTCGTCTGCATTCCAGTTGTAAGAGAAAGGGTGAGCAACAAATGGTTGATTTTGGTTCTACCCATGGGAAAGTTATCACAATACAATTTTTTTCTGCTGCAAACAGAATTGTAATTACTGTACTTATTATTTCCCCTTCCTCTTCATTATGGTGCAAGCCTTCAATTTTGTGTTTGCTGCATGTCTCCTTAAGCCAATAAATGATTTCCAAGAAACTTGACTGGTGGAGATGATATGCAGAACCCATTATCACTTTAATATACTATGCAGTGTTTTCCCTGGAACACAAAATTGCCCATTTTGACCCTCAAATTGCATAATTGACCCCCATATTCATGTATTTCAAAATGTGTCTCTTGTCCTATATAACAAGGGGTCTGAAAATATCTAGAGAAAACCCTATTCTGTGTATGATATTTACATTTAAGAAAATACAGTAGTGGAGTCTTAGAAAATCTTATCTGAATCCATCATACAGCATTGAAGTTTTACCAAATCAACAAAGAGGTTAGTTCATGAATAAGATGACCTGGAGTTATGGTTCTTGTTCAATGACTCTGCACCTCATTTAAGGTTTGGAGATAATCTAAGGGGCACTTCTACACGTCATAAGTTATTTGTGTTTTAAGTTTGTAGTGAATCTATTTTATAGTATTGAAGGTGTGGAAAAAGACTTTTTTTAACAAAATCAATTAAGGTGTATATATCAATAGTAAAATGAGCAAAAGAAACTGCATTTATAACTAATAATGTTCTGACGTCACTTAAAGTGGCTTCCCTTGAACACAAAATGATGTTACGTTTTGATGACGTGAACTCGAGTCACGCAATTGCACACCAACCAATGATAATGATGATGAAGTTATTTCAAAATATATCAATGCATGACAAATACACAGTCCGGACAAAAGGATGCCCAACCACCAACATTTGCCAAACAGTCACATTTTCCTATTGGAAAACCTTGTTCAAAATTACTTACTTCTTTTCTTTTCCTGGTGATTGGCAGCAGACAGGGCTGTGGTCGCTTGTTGTATAATCTGTATCTGTCTGCTGGCTTCCCCCTCAGCCATCCTCGTAAACCTCTTCTTTTGTCTGTGACCCTCCAAACGAATGCTCTTATAAACTCTTTTCTTTGCACGTTTGCCACTGCCAGAAACATACTGTGTTTGCTTTACACCTTCCTCTTTTAATATCTCAATTTGTTCACCGCCTTCACTTTGAACTTTTTGTGTCTGTTTTTCTAACTCACCCTTTACAGCCTCAAGTTTCTTGCTACATTCATTTTGTACAAGTTTTATTTGGTTTTCCCCCTCAGCTTTAACTGCTTTAATCTGATCAATGCCTTCTTGGAGGACATTTTGTCTCTGTTTTCCTCCCTCACATGTAATAGCCTTAAATGTCTCACTACTTTCATTTTGCACATTTTTTATTTGGTCTTCCCCTTCAGCTTTTACTGCCTTAATTTGGTCACTGCCTTCTTGTTGCACATCTTGTCTCTGTTTTCCTCCCTCACATTTTACAGCCTCAACTTGCTGTCTGCCCTCATCCTGTATGGCCAATTCAGCCATCCGCCTGACCTCTGTGATATTCTCATCAGTTATCTCAAATGCTGAGGTCTCTAACTGAAATCAAAATACTAATACTCATCAGCCATATACCAAGCTACAGAGACTTGGCAGAACGGTATAAAACGAGAAAATTTCTGGTTTTAGTGCAATTTTAACAAATATCTCCCCTTCAATAAAATGAAAGAGCATAACTTATTAAATATATTGGGGCCATGTGTAGTTGTAGAACTGTGAAAATTCTTGTTGGTACAGGCGTTCAGAAAATAAGATGTGTCATAACTTTAGCCTATCTCAAAAATGAAGAGAGTTTGCTGCAGACGAAATTTTTCAACCAAGTGAAATCATGGGCTATTTCCAGAAACTATTTTTCAGATCAATTATACATGTACTAAATATTACCAGTCTATCTTAAATATGAAGAGACTTATGATGCGGGCAACATTTTTATCAAAGGGCAATAAATATAACAAAAGTGCTGTTCAGGGAAATTTTCATTTGCAACACAGCAACTTCAAGTTACATGTTCCAAATTACAACAGTGTATCTTAAATAGGAAAGGAGTTATGCTGCAGACACCACTTTATAACAAAGGGCTGGTTTCCCATATATTACCAACACTTTGTGGCTGGACACAACCCTGCTGGGCCAAGAGTGAAGAAGTTTTCAAAGAGGACCTCCACAACTTACCAGAGTCAGTTTTTTCACTGACTGCTGTGCTACAACGTCAACTATCAGGGCAGCAGTACACTGCAGTGTGGCCTTCATGATCCCAAGATAGTCTCTCAGCTCTGTCTCAGTCAGGGACTGGCTTGCACAGTGCAAGATTTCATTTCTTGCACTTCTACACTGTAACCAGAAAGTATGCATACTTTGCACTAGTAAGAAAACAAATTACATACTAAGTTAAACAAGAATCCTGCAAAAGTTTTGTCACTGGGGTTGAATTTCTGAAATGCAGTGCTTTAGGAAAAATAAGAGGGCCAAGATGGTCCAGCGTCGCTCACCTCATTAGGGTTGATGTTTAATTCATCAAGATGTGATACTGTTACTGGTACTTTTTGATGAAGATCAAGTGAAAAATGTGGCCACAAAGTTTAATTCGGATTTTCTAAGGCTTCACTTAGTGACCTAATTTTTGTATTTAAACTAATTGACTGAAATGACATGTAACGCAAGAAAGGGCTGTCATGTTACACTGGTATATTATTGCGATATAAAGTCAATATTGTACCACAATAGAGAAAGGACATGCAGGTTTTTGCCAAATCCTATACTGCAATTTCATTGCTGCTGTCTAAAGTAAAGTCATTTCACGTAAGAATGGAAAGTGATTGTATGCAAATGACTAAAATTGGAGTCCTTGGTAAATCCATGTCAGGGGAGGTAATTTGAAACAACTCGTGAGATGCAGAATACTTGATTTCAAAGCAATTGCAGTACCACTATTCCTTATAGGAATATTCATTTTTTTAAGCTTATTATTTCATTGAATCAAGATAATGTTTGATGTAGCCTTTAATTATAGTATGATTTAATCACAAAAATGTTTGTTTGTTTGCTGGGTTTAACATCCCCCAACATTTGGAGATGATGTCTACTTGAGACAGATATAGTGCTGCCACACTGCAGTATCACGCTGTAGACATCTGGCATGATACCATGCCCAATCACATTATCCTAACACTGGGCCAAACAGTCCTGGAACTATCCTTATATGCTGAGCGCCAAGCAAGGGAGCTATGTATATACCAGTGCCATATTTTCACAACTTTGGTATATTGTTGATAAAACCCATGACATCCTGCCCCCAAAGTGGATGCTCTAACCACCTGGCCACCGGGGATGTTACAATCACAAAAATTGGTAACAATATATAACCCAACTACCAAGTGATCTATATTTAATATTACCATGCAGAAATCATCTGGTCCATTAACACTGGTGACAGTCAAGTTGTGACGGGTTTGAATGTCCTCCAGATTAATTCCAATGTTTATCAGTCCACTCAGATCTGTGTCCGTGGCTGATGTTATGTCTTTGTACCCTCCTGTATTTGGCAGAAAGTTCTTGCCTACTTCCCAGGAAACTGTTACCCACTGGGAAATATCCGAATTTTTCCATGCAGGTCCCTTGAATCTATGTGCTGCTACAATACCATCGAATAGTTTGCCACATGTATTCACTGGACAACCACGTCGATTATTAACCTGTCTTGAACAAATACATGTCTGCTTCCGAGCTGGACATGCTGATGACTGATGAGGCAACAGATTATTTATGGTACATTGTCCACAATTCTGTGGCTGTTGGCCAAGTTGATTAAGAAGAGATAAGTGGAACTCTTTAACTTCATGTTCAATGAAGGATTCTATCCCTTCCTTTGTATATTTCAAAGCCAGCCCCGCCCGTACCCAGTTAAGATAGTTCTGGTCTCTAATCTGAGCCTGGTGAGGTACAGCCATCTCTCTCACTCACTTGATCTAGAAAATATAACAAGATTTTTAACTAAATATAAGGCAGAACAACATGTGCACATCTGCTGTAAATGGGGACTTTTCAATATTCATGTAGTGTTTTTTTACCCAAAAGTTAACCATATACCCTAGAACTGAAGGGGCTCTCTCTGATAAAATATGAAGGTGTACAAAATTAACCCTTTCCCTCATATAGACTCATTTTGACGCACTCAATAGGTACCACATAAAGCCTGATCTGCAGAAAACCAGTTAAACCTTACCAAATTTAATTATAAAGTCCTCTTTTCCAGACCAATGAGGAGCAGTGAACAGCGTAAAACCTGATCAGCCTGCGAGTTACTCGCAGGCTGATCTGGTTTTATGTTGTTCGCATAGGTCTTTTCATGGTTTCCTCTATGAGGGAAACGGTTATGGAAAAACAGCAATTGTACCCCAGATTTCAAAACTCAGAGGGAAACCTGACTTTTGTCACATGACTACATTTTGTGTCTGCTCCATATCTTCTAGTAACTTGCAATAAACATTAACCCGACATATTAAAGCAGTTTATTCATAGATGGTCACTGACTAAGAATTTGATTTTTAACTATATGTAAATATTACATTTATCAAAACCAATTTACAGATACATGGTCATCCAACCATCTGTGGTTGTAAAAAAAAAATTGGGTTGCTTCCTCAACTTAAGCAATACTATATTGAAACTAGATTTAATATTGCTAAAACCCATATTTAGACATTCTGTTTTTAAGTATTGCCAAATGACTTATTACATTCACTCTTTGCGCATTGCGTTAACTTCATAAGCAGAACCCTAAAATGGTGAAGACACTATGTTGCGGAATGTGTCACATAGTACCTCAAGCTTTGGGGATATTGTATCCTATTATTTTACCGATTTCGCCCAAGTTGCATTTACAAAAATAGCATTTTCCCATGTAATGTGACCTACAGTTGCCAAGTTAATTCATCAGGAAATAAATAAGACTTCATTAACTTTAACGAGGCAGAGTAGAATTTTTTTTTTAACGTACCAAACATCTGTGAATGAGCTGCTTCAAGACAATGTGTACAATGCGTGTTACAATCAGTTTGATTTAAGATTGCAATCAGAGTTCAGAGCTTGCAACTTTTGTTTGAATAATTGAAGAATTTTGAAACAACCTAATACAAATGTTCACCACATTGAAGTTATTTGAAGCAAATATTAACTATAAAATAAAAAGGATACAAAGTTAAGGAAATTTGTAATTGTATGCTACCCCCAGTTACAAAAATCGGAGGGCACCCTCTAATAAAATGGACACTGTTGCGTTTCATTATAGTGTTTCTGGTTTCTTATTTGGATAATCCTATATTTTGCACACAAATCTGTGCTGTTAGGAAGAACAAAGATCTTCAGTGCAACTGTCTTTTTATAGATTTTGTCTCTATTGTGCACCATACACGTGACAGGTTCATTTTTTTTTCAGTTCACTGTCGAGAACTCAAGACGCCATTTTGGAACCGATATGGATTTCGACAGTTATATTTTAAAATTTGTGTTCAATTACTACTGACAATCCATTATATTCGAAGGGAAGACATTGATGCATTGGATGATATATTTGATGTAAAAGTGAGGGGTTGTTTTGTTGTTTTTTTTGCAAAAACTTCATAAGCTGGCGAGAACTGGATACTCCAGGATTCTTGACAAAGTTCCATTACTTTGAAACGGAGGAAATCTAGCCAATCCATTTTAACTTATTACTGATTTTACTTATGTCTACATTTATACTTACCTTTGATTTGAAAAAAAAATCGATTATTAATGCATAGCAATACATTGATTTTGTATAAAGTTTGTGTAAAGTTCGTAACCAAACCAGTTCTGGTCCATTCGTAACCTGGTCATATCGTAACTAATTTCAAATTGCCGGTCAATTCGTAACCATGCGAAGTCTCCATTACATTGCCAAATTTTAATTACATCAATTATGTCTTAATAATATGTGCATTTTTGCATAAATAAAACACAAATTGAAGTTTAAAAAGATACTGAATGTCTGGGGGTTTTTAAATTTGAAAAAAAATAAGAAAACAGTTACTATTCAGTTCGATTAAAGATCGATATGTTTACTTTATTAAATATGTAGGTTTATCATATATTTTTCTTTCTCGAAGAAGCGGTGATATCACTTTTAAATGTGACTAAAACTCTAATGTCTATTTTAAATAACACGTTCTATATGTTTATTTAAAAATCAAAATTCTCTCTCTCTCTCTCTCTCTCTCTCTCTCTACTATATATATATATATAATTATACACATATTTAATGTGGGTAATCATCGGTAACATAATGAGCACATACCAGACTGCGGATCCGAAGGTTGTGGGTTCGAACCCTGTTGGGGGCAAGAATTTTTAATGACCTTCCCAGGCGAACAGGAATCATCAAAAAGGATTAGTATAATTTGTAAGAACTTGTTTCCAATTCATAAAGAAAGATAAAAAATAATCGCAGTCAAACCTTTTAATTCATTTGCATGTTTGTATCTGTGTGTGTGTGTGTGTGTGTGTGTGTGATATATATATAGGGTCACGGTCAATGTGCGAGTCGTCTTGAAGTCTTTATGTAATTTATTCCAGCACGTCTATACAAATTCCAGTGATCCTATTATTCTAAAATAAAAAATAAACAATATTTATTTTAAGGAAAAGTATGTGTCACGGTCACTCACTAGCATTACTTTTATATTAATATAATAGTTATAGTTCAATATTATTGAAAAAAAAGAGAATAAATTCAATATCTAATATCTGTTTTAATTACTGCAACCACTTACCAAACTGTAATAAGGACCATAAAGAAGATAAAGAAATTAACTTACCAACTGTGGGTCAAGAGCATAAAATACGTCTGATCAATAGCACAGTTCGACAAACTACGATTACATTTAAACAAAACCGTTATTGTCAACACAATATTTTATGCAATAACAACGCTCGTGACAGAACACCATTTTGCGAAACGCAGGAAAGTAGGATAAAAGATCGCGTAAAATACTATATACAAACGCTTCGTGAAACATTCATAAAACTAACATAACCAATGTTAATCAATTTGTTTAAATGAAAAAAGAAAGGAACGCGAGGAAAAACTTACCGACACGGAAAAAGAACGAATAACGGACCGAGAATAGTGAAATGGGTTTTTTATTTTACTACTACAACGGCATTTTATTGCAAAATATTTAGTGATTTAGTTAATAATTGATTAGAATATATCAATATCTTGAAGTTTGGTGAAAAAAATATAAGTATTGGATATCATAATACAAATTTGCTCATTCCAACGAAACCGAATCCATATCGCACTATATATACACGTAATCGATAAAGTTACGGACGGAGTTAATAATATTATAACTGGGTATATTTCACTACTTTTATTCATTTATTTAATGAAAATGATACTCTAGTTCATTAAATAATACATTTATTGTTGATATTATGCAATATCTAAATGGTAAATTGTCTTGATGAGTCTAGCCCACATTGACGAAATGGACCGAGAATAGCGAAATGGTCTTTTGATTTTATTACTACGGCATTATATAAGGAAATAAAACATCAAAAACTAATAGATATATTTTAACCAAGTATATTAACTAAATCACTAAATATTTTGCAATAATTAAAATGCCGTAACAGAAGCTAGGGAGCTTACATCACCCTGTACGTATAACGCCTTTCTTCTTCTCTTTCTTTACTCAAAACTATTTTTCTATTTATAATAACGTTATAAGCATTCCTCTCGTTCTGGTGGAGCTCAGACCACTCTTGTCCAAAATCGTGAAAAAGTAAAGAACTCGCCAAATATGAGCCTCCTTGGACTGTGTGGAAGAAGAGTGCACCCGGATATCTAAAACTGTCAATTATATTTTTGGCTCTCTTTCAAGGATTAAAGTACATACCTTGCTAGCTCATTAGCCATCTAAATTCAAAATTGAATAATTTCCAAGACATTTCCTCCACACTAATAACATATTTGGCCTTATACTTGACACTTAGGGGTTTTTTTTATGAAAGATCTTAAAACAGATCTTACAATTGTTTCATTATAAATTCTGAATTAGGACCGCACTAAATGTCTAGCGTTAATGGGCAAAATATAATGCATGGCAGTGGGTCTTTAAAAAAAAAAAAAAAAAAAAAAAAAAACACTTTCTAACAAGGACACGGATGTGTATATTTATCGGTAAATTTATACACCTGTAGTACCGAAAATGGTTCATGCACAATGAATTACACGGCAGAAATTATAAGTAACGTTATACGCTAATTAATGTAAAAATTTCGACCCCAGCAATATATTACCATAAGATATTAGTATTATCTAACTTGAAAGGAGTCGCACCCTTATGCGAAAAGCAGCATGGGCACTACGTAGAATTGAAAAAAAAAAAAAAAAAAAATACCGCCAGGTTTTACGCTGACCGACATTTTGTTTTAACCTTAAGCTCGGAAACTATAAATTCTAATATCTACATAACTGAACACGAATGAAGCTGTACTAGGAAATGTAAATCTCTGCAACTGAGTAACATATATCAAAATTTACTCTAATTTTCAAAAAGAAAAGTATTTTGTTTGATTTTCCCAAATACAAACGACTTTAACCGAGTTGTTTTGATTTGTTTCGCCAGGGACTCTATATATAACATAATAAATATATAATTATATATAGAGTCCAAAGTTTCATTTATCAATTTACTGGGCACCATAGTAAGTTAGCATGATTTATTATCTTTACAAATTATGAAAATAATATACATTTCCCCTTAAAACTACGGTGGTATAAAACATATATATGATACCGGCACAATAGCTCAGCTGTAGAGTGTCTGTTTTGCGTTCGGGAGGTCTGGGGTTCGAATCCCAACCGGGGCACTTCCACCGGTGACCGTGTCAAACCAAAGAAGTGCAAAATTGGTTCCAGATGCACCCTTGCCTGGCACTCGGCAAAATGGGGTTGCTATGGGAACTCAGTATTGGTTCTACCCAGGAACCCGGTGCAACACTGCAGGCACGTAAAGGAACCAAGGGGTCTATTCGCAAAATTAGCTTGGCTCCCTTGTATCAATATATTGTCTCTTCCGATGCTGTCTTTTCAGGAAAAAAGGAGACACCCGGACATCAGAAAATGATTGCTAGCCATTAATAAAAGAAGATACCCCACCCAGGACCCGGATCCAGCGGGGGGGGGGGCGGCTTGCCCCCCCCCCCCCCCCCCCCCCCCTGCTTCCCTGGTCATACATTTTTCTAGGCTATAAAATCTCTTGATTACATCATAGTAGTGCTGTATCGTGGGCCCCTATACTGAACCACCCGCATAACCACCTGACCAGCCAGATTCCTTTTGTCTTATGCCCCCGTGCTGTTAGTGTGTAGGTAATCCGAATCTGCAGTCATCCATGACTGTGTGATAAGCATGTGTTTAGGGTACTGCGGACACGTTCATTAATTGAGAGAAATTTACATGTTGTCTGCCGAGCGATCTAAAAATTGGGAAAAATAGGTAATTATCAAAAATTTGTATCAATTACAACTATAAACTATTGTATACAAATTCAGTTAAAGAAAACGCATAAAAATAGTTACGCATAAATAAGCCGCTAAAAACAGCAACTAAGCTGGACATTAAAGCAAATATATATATATATATATATATATATATATATATATATATATATTGACTAAATCTACTCAACGAAATTTGAATTCACATGTATAAAGTTGATTTGTTTGTTGTTGTTGTTTTTGTTATATTCTGCAGAGTAGATTAATATCGCTAGCCATGCAAATTAAACTTAATCAGAAATGGGTTGTGTTTCTAAATGTTATCAGCTTTACTACTTTTACATAACTTTTTAACTATTATTTTATGAAACTAACTCCTAAAATATTTTTAGTGTGCCGATACATCATCATGTTCACTTTTTTAAGATTTACGGATGTAATAATCTTCATGTACGCGTATGTGTATTCATGGTGTCTTAATATAGACACCCTGGTGTATTTTAACTTAATCTAAAAAAAAAACAATAATCAGAAATGAAAGAATTTGAAAATTCCAATCTGCCATATTTTGGGACAATCCATATTTTGGGACAATGTATATGTAGATTATGCATGATCACTAATTCAAATTAAATCCAGGTGACCAGTCATTGAGCAATGTTACTGATAAGTTGATGAATACGAAATACTAATGCACAGTAAAATACAATTTATGTGCGATATAAAACGGATATTAAAAATTTTATATTAAATATCGACATCTTTTATTACTGAAATGTGTTTGTTTTGTCACTGATTTAACATTTCGAAAAAAAAAATATGCAAAAATTCGACATGTAGAAGGGGCCCAAAACCTTCTGCAATTATCCAACCCTAAACGTGCGCCTGATTTTTTTTTTATCTGGGAAATCTGTGTGTGAAGGCTGAAGACCTAATACAGCATATACCCAGTATTCCCTTCCACATATTTGACAAAATATGTTTAAAGTGATTTTTTTCCTCAGACTTAAACAAAACTGTCTTTTACACTGTTGAGTCTAAAACTGATGATTATTCAAAGCATTCACTAATTGATAGTGTACACAAGTCACCTTTTTTTGGGGGGGGGTCCAAAAACACTTATTAATTTTTCATGCCAGTTTACGGTTGAAAATGCACGAGAAACCTATATATTTTTACCCTATCTCCCAATAGCGGAGTAAATGCCCTTTCAGCAATATCAGTGTCCCAGTCTGCATCCCCCCATCCGCCACCGTCATTTTTTTTTTTTTAAATAAAACTGTAGTCAAATACTATTGCACAATAGTTATTCAATAACATGGCTTTGCAAAGGTAAACTATAAAATTATATCGCTCAAGGTTCAGTCCCACTTGACATTTTTTGCCTCGGGGATGTACTCCCGATGGAAAATGATAAGCCTCACAGGTTCCCCTGTGTCCTGCGGAAGCTTCGAAAGCGTCGCGAGCTATGTGGAGTCATCGGGAGAACTTCAGTGCTTGCATTTAAAATTTTCCCTATATGATCTTAAAGTTTTATCGCGGAAAACAGGCCGGGGAATCATACACATAGCTTCCCGGAAGCTCCTGGGAAGCATTCACGGAGCTTCCGCGAAATATTTTTTTTCTCCCGAGGAATCCCGTAGGCTACGGTGATGTCTCAAAGGTTCGGCGACCTTTCTGTGACACATTCCAGATCTTGTGATAGAATCTCAGAATAATAGCAAAAAAAAAAAAAAAAATCGACGAGCGCACTCTAAAATTTGTTGCGTTTTTTGGTCAACCTTAGACTTTTGGGGGTCAAAAATACCATGGGACATTGTTGGGGGTATCCTCATAAACACCCAAAAGTCCACCCTTGGTTTTATCTCTTAATTCCATCACCAAATCACCTCATAATCACCATAATCTTCACCGAGGCACCTAGGATGGTTCGATACATCCCCTAATCTGCGGGATATTCCCCCCGATGATGTTTCAAATTCGGTGAGGCCCCGGGGCATCTTCCCCGATCATCGGATAAATTTCCCGAGCCATCCCCGATATTACAAGGCAATTCGTACCATAGCCGAAACATCATGTGAACGTTTCAAATGACCAATCCCGAAGATTCTCATAGGATTTGATGCCATAGGTATGAGAAAATTTGTGTATTTCCACATCGCCCGATGAATTTTCTCAGTGGAACTTAGGCATTAGATATATGCAAACTCCGCCGCAGTAGTTACCTCCCCTTACATTTTTCGATAACCACTGCCAGACCGGATTTACTTTTTTCACTTTTGACTTTAGTTTTGAATATATCATATCAGTTTCGTTATATTTCACGAAAACAACATTTATGATTATGAGAAAAGTAAAAAAATCAAATCAAATAACATTAATTTATAAAATTATGAGTGTTGGTCACATGATTATAACTATTATCACGTGACTTGTGTGGTGGCAGTGGTTAAAGTAGCGTAGCGTGACGTACGTAACCGGTGCGCGGAGTTTGAGATATATGGTGTTCAAGTTTATAAAAACAACAACTTCACTTTTATCCCCAGATATCCTTCAGAATGCATTTCCGTAACACTTAAGACATTTTTTTCCGGGGGAACATGCCGGACCCCCTTAGCACTCACATCACATTCTTATTTTGCCCCCCCCCCCCAGCGGAAAAATTCTGGATCCGGGCCTGCCACCTCACACACACTTAGGTCAGAGACTACTAAATAGGTCGGGGCTTCCCATTGGTCAAGCAAAAAAGTACATAAAAAAACATAAATAATCTGCTTATCTGACATTGTGTGATTTTTGTGAGTACAAATTGAGATTGAGCTATTTTTGACATTTGGAGGAAAATTTAGCCCCAATATGGGGGTTACAATGTTTAGCAGTCTGTAGCTCAAGATTTTGGTGGTCATGCTTTACTTTGTTGGTGATTTTCAGAAAGCACTTGGATGGAACTTTCAAATCAGGGGTAGCTTAATGCTCAATGAGATATAGGGAAGTAGCTATAAGCATAGACCTTATAATGTACGTCTATAGAAAACTATTTAGTAGTCTCTGACCAGTAACACGATTTACTGAGATAGATATCGAGATTTCAGAAAAGTTATCTCCCCTAAGTACGCAAAGTAGTGTGACCTCTGAACACAAACTGTGAGCTAAACTATGGAATTTACCTTAAATTTGATTTAGCGATAACAATTTTTCTACCAGATTGTCTATTGTAGAATCTGCTGTATCACAAAATTTCCTGAAATCTGTTACTTTCAGGTATGTATCGATTATTATTTCTCGATACTGAGTGACTAATTGGTATTTCTCACAGGTGCTTGACACACTGATTGGCTGTTATATATATGTATACTGGACCCTATTTTCGGGGGTTACCTATTATCGTGGTAATCTGATATCAAATGAGCTCAGGGCGTAAAATAGCTCAAATTGCACCACAACTATAATCACTACAAAATAAATCCGGTCTATAAACTTTGGTTGGTGTGACATGACTTACTGGAAATATGTTTTAATTAATTTGTAAATATGATATGAATTTACCACTTTGCTACCCCAACCTCGGAAAATACCCTAGAAAATCAAAATAAAGATTCAGAGACTTTAAAAGTATCTGTTATTTGGCAGAAAAGGGTAATGTTGATAGATATTTTTTCCTCCAAAATATCAAGCCACATGTATTCTTGCCTATTTTCACCAAAAATCTGTACCCGGCTGCATAATATTTATTGTTTGCAAAGAAAAACCTTACTACATGTACATTGCTTCTTTAAATTTTGTTTCAGGTTATAGTCAAAATGTATAAAGAGCCACAAGAAACCAGATGGGACAGACTAGGCAAGAAAATTAATAGGCGGCCAGGAAGACTATTTGTAGGGATATTCTGTCTCACTAGTCTTGTCTATGCTGTAATGAATTACGAGCCAAACATGATATACGGGTACTACAGAAGTCAGAAATTGAATAAAGATTCAAACAGTGAAGACTAAGATTTTCGTAAACTGAACAGAATTCAGTAATGTAAACTCTTTTTGAATGAATGATTAATTTTGTTATCTTTTGTGCAATTCCATGGCAGAACTAAATTTCTTTGGTGAACTCTATGTGCATGACTGGTCATCCCGCTGGTAGTTCACAGGATGGATATGTGGAAAGTTTGCTGGAATCTGTGTGTATGTCACATACCTCTCACAGAGTTTGCCTGTAGTACGCTTGACGTTATTTGTTCACACTGATAAATGTCACCACAGATTGTAACAGTATGTGAAAAATATACCACAAGGGCTGGAACAAAATACAATTACTCTACGCTTGATACGGTATAGACCCTTCATAAGGCACTCTATTATAATGTGAACTCCAGTATAACATGGTCCAAGACTGGACCACTTATCTATATTTTGTGATTTGTGTAGTTGACTTTTTATTTTCCTGTTGTTATAATGCATGGCATCTAGACTTTGACCCCGGGTATAGGGTTTTAATGGAGCTGAATTGTATACCTTTATATCACACACAGTTGAAATGATTACTGTGGACCCTACACCACAAGAGTGGGTACATGTGACAGTATGTAACACAAAGGAAGAACTCTTCATTTGATTAGTCTTCAGGTCTGTGTACATAAGGTTATTTAAAATTCTCATTCAGCTGGGGATAAAATGTCAGCACTGCAAGCTTCTAAAGTGCCTGTAAGGCCAATACAGCAGGCAGCTGTTAGGCAGCAGATTCAACATATCAAGCAACTGAATGGTCTTTCAACCACTTGTAGAGGACCTCAGGGGAAACTGAAGATGCTCCAAAATCAGATGGGTGGGAACTTGTCCATTTCATCTTTGTCAGCGCGGTTATTCTCATATCTGTCTTACAGAAATCCTATCATACAAATGCTTACATCAATTGCTCAGGGTCATTTGAATGCTTACAGTGATGGTGGTCTGTTTTTGATCAGTTTAAGTACACAGCTCATTATTTCCTCTGAAGAATCTGGCCTAAGAATGAAAATTATGCCAGAAATATTTGAGACTTTTTTGGCGTACGCTCTACAGTATTTAAAATCAGAGAAGTGCCCGTTTAAATTCAGGGTGTCCCTTTCTGACATCAAGGTGATGTCATCAGTTGTTACGAGCATCTTATCGTCAAAGCCTTTCTGTGGATGGTCTACAGCAAAGATACAGTTTATCACTCACTTATTGTTAGAATGCTTTATAAACAGCATTTCAGAAAGTGCCGAGAAATTAGGGTCCTCTGAAAGAATATTCATTGTCTCAAATGAAGGCAGTTGTGTAGAAAGTAGCCAAATCATTAAAGGACTGCTTTTGGAAGCCCCTGAACTGTCTAAGTTTAAGGTTAGTGAGTTGGATATACGGAAAAACAGCAAGCGGGATAAGATCAAGGTTGCCATAGTAACAGTATCTATGTCGGGAGATTTGGATGAGATGGGCAGCGTGAAGTATGAGACGGACAGTGGTGTGGATATAGAGGGGGCGATCCTGGAGGAGCTGACCAGGTTCTGTGATCATCTGGTGGAGAGGGGAGTTGGACTGGTGCTGTGTCAGAAGGTGGTTCATCCCCAGCTGAAGTGTAGACTGCGTCACAGCAACACCCTGGTAGTGGACAGAATGGGACTGAAACCAGTCAAGTACCTGCTAAGGCTTTCAGGTCAGTTGATGATCATGCATGCATCTTTTTTGTTGTTAAGGAAGTTATCTGGTTTTATTATTATCTTAATAACTAACAGTATTTGTTAAGAAATGAGACATTTTTGTGTCACTTGCTTTACCAGAGGTGACACATAGGGATCACTTTTCTGTCATCTGTCTGTCCATCACACATTTTCCATCATGCTTCAGCAGGTGACACATGTGTTCCGAAGAACACTCTTGTTTTAATAGTATTTTCATTAGAGAAACAAAAAAAGATGAAGTATTACTTAGTGCTCACTATATCTGTCTCAAGTAGACATTGTCTCCAAATGCCTGAAATACTGTTGATGGGATGTTAAACCCAACAAACAAACAAACAAAATTAGTGCTCAATAAAGGTTGGTGGATGGAATTTGAACCTGTATTAAACCAGATCAGCCTCATGGAACTTAAATGCAGGCTGATCTCGCTACAACCTTGTTGGAATGGTCACAAATGATCAAAACATTTATAATGGGAAGAACAATTTAATAACCCTGTTTTACTGATAATTGCATAGCTGGACAATTAACACTCATATTATTCTATATGTAAGAAATTGTAATGCTACTTCCTGTATTGTTTCCTTTCAGTCAGGTTCTTTACTTTTGAATGCCTTAATTACATCAAGTTTGACAATTTTAAACCTTCATACTGTAGATAACAAAGATCCATAAATAATGATTTAATCTTAAAGCTACTTGCAGATGTTTAAAGAATGATGAATCCATAAAAGATATAATTCTAAAAGTACTTGCAGAATTTTAAAGAATCATATATTACTATTTAATTTTAAACTTATATACAGCAGGCAATGAAAATCCAAAAATATTGCTTTATATTGACCCTCTGTCTGCACACATGGTATACAATGTCATGTTCTCTGTAACTGTGACTACATGCTTATTTATTTTTATTTTCTAATTTTGCCTTTTCCCTGCAGGGGGACAAGCTATACAGTGCCTCTCCGTCCCATTACCAGATGACCATTTTGGCTTGATTGCAGAGGCTCAGCACTGTATCACAAACAGCAAGAGTTATCTCCACCTGACAGGGGCAGACAACTGTGTATCAACCCTAGTGCTTTCACACCATCAGGAGCAGGGTCTGCAGGAACTCAGGGTGTGTTTTATATCAAGTTATCATCAGTTTACCATATACCTAAGAACCATTCAGGGTAAGATGTGTGTAACCAATAAACTAGACTTGGCAAGTAAAGCACAGATTGAACAAGTTTAATAATGGTTGTTAATTGTTTTAATATCTAATTGTTCATGTCGGAGAATTATTTTGATACCAGAAGTGTTGGCTACATAGGAACTATGCTGGTCATGTCTATCCTACAGTCACTTGCATGAAGACAAGAAGGGATGTGGGGGTAGTGTACACCCTTAACCCTTTCCCACATATAGACTCATTTTGACGCACTCAATAGGTACCACATAAAGCCTGATCTGCAGAAAAACCACAGTTAAACCTTACCATATTTAATTACAAAATCCTCATTTCCAGACCACTGAGGAGCAGCGAACAGCATAAAACCTGATCAGCCTGCGAGTTACTCGCAGGCTGATCTGGTTTTATGTTGTTCGCATAGGTCTTTTCATGGTGTCCTCTATGAGGGAAAGGGTTAAGTAACAGTATAAGTCTCATCTTTCTTTCCTTTGGACATATCTGTGTAGTAACTGGCTTACATGGATCAGTTGCTATCACACCATCAGGAGCAGGGTCTGCAGGACTGTCAGTATGCTGACATTGTATATTGAAATACACTATCTATCTACCTATCATGTGCTACAGTAAAATCATTAATTTTCAGACAGGACTAATTTTTGCAGATATAATCCATGAGTCAGTTATTGAAGCTCAGGAATATTGTTTGTTTAGTTGTTGTGCTGGAGTTTACAGTCACTGTTGAAGAATTTGGGTTAACCTTGAATGCACAGAGGCACCTTGGTAGAACAGATGACCTACTTCAAGCCAGCTTAAAGGCTTTCTCACGTGAAAATCTCGACTTGCTCTATCTGTCTGTCTGTCTGCCGTGTACTGTTGGCAGTTATCATTACTGCTAATACCCTTCTGGGACTTGAACCCACAGGGGTAAGGGGCTAAGTGTTAATTATTTAGCACCCTTGGCCATTCAGCCACAGTGTTCATTTATAAGGATTTATGCTTTTATATGAACTAACTCATATATTTAGGGCAGGCTCTTCCTATATCTACATAAACTTAGAATAGTTTTCAGGTCAGCCCTCAAACATTAGGTACATGTGAAAAGGTCTTTAATACCAGTACTAATTAATTAAGGTCTTCCCATCCTAATAGTGATCAATTTCATCAAGTCCATGCATATAACTTAACAATACACATGTATATAAACTTTCAAAGTGCCAAACAATGGTAATCTTAGGGGCAAATTAACATGTAATGATAAGTGACTGAAGTTCTTTTATTACCTCCCATGATTATTTTGTTGCAATGAGTTATCTCCCCTGAAAACTAAAACTAAACGTGATCTTCTCCATTTTCCTGTGGTAAAGTTTAGATTTTTTCACGGAAATTGATACGAAATCATAAAATGCATCTTTCTTCCATGAGTTTTTCTCATAAATCAAATTCATATTCATAGAAAATACATATTTTTCAAAGGCTTAAATGTTAAGTTATATGCGGATTATCTCCCACCAAATTAGATAAAAATTCTTGGTGAAATATTTTTATTTTTGAATGTCTTCAAAGTGATAAGTTTCCTAGAAATATAACCATCCAGTGGCAAGATATGGAATATGGCTATTAGGATGGGAAGACCTTAAATAATTGTCAATGACAATTAGTGCTGTTACAGCATTGTGATTTTTATAGTACTGTAGAATCATTAATTTTCATGGGGGAATATTTTTTGTTGATTTTGTAGAAAGTTTTATCCACGATTAGTTGAATTTCAATCCCCTTGTTTATTTAAATAGACCCCACGTTTCCTAGAACATGGGCCCATGAATATATTTACCCATGAAATAAACTTATTATAGATTTCACAAAATTTAATGTCATCGAAAATTAATAATTTTACAGTACCTAGAAATTTCCTTCATGTTTCTAACAACAGGGGGTATGCAGTACAGTCCTGGACACCCTGGATCAGCTGGTTCAATCCCCGTATGTCCTGGCGGGGGCCGGATGCTGGCAAGCTGGCCTGGCACAATACCTACTCCACAAGGTGTGTAGAATAGTGGTTTTTTAGCTCGACTTTTCGAAGAAAATGAGAGCTTATACTGTCACTCGGGCGTCGGCGTCAGCGTCGGCGTTGCAACACAAGGTTAAAGTTTTTCTCAAACATCAATAACTTAAATACTATCAAAGGTATTCCACCCAAACTTAAAATACTTATTCACCATCATCACTTCTACCTTACTTCTAAGGCCCACAACCCTGGCTACCCTATTTTTGGTTCCCCTTTAAAACCAAAAAAGGTTAAATTTTTAAATTTTCAATACTATCTACAGTATTCAAAAACTTCAAGTAAATTTTCCCTACCTTACTAACAAGGCCCATAACTCTTGCTGTACTACTTCTTAAGTTATGCCACTTTCATACTTAGAAAACAACCAAAATCATGGTAATTTTTTTACATAGTTGTACTATCACATGTATTTGACTGAAACTTCAAGTACTTATTCACCATCACTACCTCTGCCTTACTAGCATTTCCCATAACCCTGGTTGTACTACTTCTTGAATTATGCCCCTTTCATACTTAGAAAACAGCCGAAATCATGGTTAATTTTTTTACAAAGTTGTATATTTTCAATACTATCACAGGTATTCCACCATAACTTGGAATACTTATTTATTGTTTACCCACACTACCTCAACTTTACTGGCAGGGCCCATAATCCTATATGCAGTGTATTTTCAATTTTACCCTTTTATACTTAGATATTTTTTGGCTGTATTTACAAATAGCAAATAGGTTGGGCAACAACCTCTAATAACATCAAAGATTGGCCCTTTCTTTAATGGCTAACTGAGAAAAGTCGAGCGCGCTGTCTTATGGACAGCTCTTGTTATCCCATGCTCTCAGTGAAAAGATTGAGAAATATTCATGAATGATAAATCCTATCATGCTTTGTAGGAGATAAGATGGTATCATTTTCATGATGATACATTTCATTAATGCCTATTTAATGTAAAGTTGTGTTGAGTGAGGTTATTAAAGAATTGATAATAAATAATTTTAATAAAAAAGATGTCATATCATATAATATAAACACCCATAAGGAGTTTCAAAAAAAAAAAAAAAAAAAAGATGATAGTATAGCATGAAATTAATATAACTTCTGTTTATTTAAAGATTGTATTAATGGCATATATGGTATTAACTAAAAAAATATGTAATTTCTTACACGGCTTAACCCCTTATGAAAAATAGGTATGTTTTTTATAACCATTTGAGAAATATAAAAGGGATCCTTTAATAATATAAGAAATATCCCAGATCAACATTCTTTCAGACCTGTCATATTTTATATTGATATCCTTTGAATATTTGGAGGATATTTTTTTTTCAACATCTGTGCTATGGATTTGAATATTAAGGGTTTAAACTGGGTAGGTCAAGATTTTTTTGTGTGACCTTCCAAAGCACAGAGTAATGTCCATGGTGGTCCAAAAATAGAGAGGGAAGAGTGTAAGCTTTAATCTCTTGTTTTCTAAGCGATGAGTAAGATTATAGTTAAACTCTTAACAGGAAATCCAGCACTTGGTGCAAAACTGTTGTAACTGCTTCTTTCTTTGTAAGTAGTTACCATAATAATTCTGGTTCCCCCCATTTTTATATGGGGGAGACGTATTGTTTTCGTCAAAGTTGTCTGTCTGTCACACATTTTATCCAGAGCATAACGCAAAAAGTATCAAAGCTATTAACTTGGAATTTAACAGGTGGATAGATCTCATGGAGGAGAAGTGTCATGCGCAAGAACCGTAACTCTGCCAATCAATTTTTTAGCTCACCTGAGCACTATGTGCTCAAGGTGAGCTTTTGTGATCACCCTGCGTCCATCATGCGTCGTCCGTCGTGAACAATTTGCTTTAAACAACATCTCCTCAGAAAACGCTTGACAGAATTTGATTAAACTTGGCCAGGATGATCCTTGGGTGAACCATCACAAAAGTTGCTAAAATAAACTTGATATATTTAGAACTGTGGTTGCAATGGTAACGGAAAGAAAAAAATTATGGAAACTTTAAAAATCATTTCCTCCAAAACTACTGGCCAGATTTCAATATGTTTTTATACAGATGTTCCTTGGGTAACCCTCTACCAAGATTGCTAAAATTGTTCTGATCCGTAAAAAAACATGGCCACAATGGGCGGGGCTAATTTGCCTTAACTGTATATAGTGAAAACTTTAAATGACATCTCCTGAAACTGCTGTATAGAATTTTATAAAACTTGGCAGGGATGATCCTTGGGTGAACCTTCACAAAATTTGCTAAAATAAACTTGATCCATGCTGAACTGTGGTTGCCATGGCAACGGAAAAAAAATGAAAGCTTTAAAAATCATCTCCTTCAAAACTAAGGGCCAGATTTCAAAATGTTTTAGAAAAGTACTTCCTTGGGTAACCCTATACTTTTGTGAGCGATCCAGGGCCTCTATGACTCTCTTGTTTAAATTTCTCCTTTTGATTAATTTCATACTTATTTTTTGTCAAGAACATTACTCACGCACTATGAGACATATAACCTTGAAACTTCATAGGTGGATTCTTTGATAATTGAGGTTTCTCGAACTGCCTTTCTATATACTTGGAGATTTTGAGCTGATTTTTTTTTAAGTCATTTAGTGAAGAACAAAAAGTTACAGATAGATTTTTACTTCACTTACTTTTACACATAATTGTGTCGGGGCCTCCGTGGCCAAGAGGGTTAAGTTGCTGACTTTAACACTCACTCAACCCCTCACTGCGTGGGTTCGAATCCCGGCAGGGTTATTTGGATTTTCATGTGAGGAAGCTTTCCAGCTGGCTTACAGTAGGTCGGTGGTTCTATCCGGATGCCTCAGTGCATTCAAGGTCTTCCTCCACCTGTAATTAGCTGGACGTCGCTATATGACTGAAATACTGTCGAAGCGACGGTAAACTAAAAAAATCAATCCTATTTGTGTCACCTGTGTAGCACAGCAGACACATAGAAGTCTCTTTATCTGTTCTGGACATCCAAATTAATAGTCTGACCTCTAAATAAAAAAAAACATGACAAGATCTTGATGAAACTTGCATTTCTGTGGTACCAAAACATCTACTGTAGTTTTCTCTGTTTCCAGGTCCATGAAAACAGCCTCACTATCCAGAAAGAGCTTGAAGTATCAGAAAAATATGTTTCTGAGGCAGCCCAAATCTTTTCATCCTCCCTCCTCAAAGCTGTTGGAGGTGCCGTCCTGAAATGTGACCTCAGTGCAGCCTCTGGTCATTTGTTCACTGTCACACATCACCACAACGACCAAGAAATAGGCAGGGAACCAGACAATTGTTGCTGTGGTTTCAAGAAAGCAGTTCCAGGAGATACCTACCACAGTGTTGCATCGCTTGGTTACCATGGCAACTATAGTGTGCGGCACACAGATGACCATCAACAGAGTGATTCAGGAGAATGGGGCGATGGTAAGGAGATTGTCGTTGATAGTTTGACAGTGTGTGTGAATGCCCTACAGTCAGGGGTGTTGGCTGCTTGTTCTGTCTTAAGGACCGGACAGGTGTTGGAGCATGTGGCATAACGATTTATGACTTGTACCAGGTATATGCCATTGATAGACAATGAAAAAATTAGATCAAACTGAAAGCAATTTTCATTGTGTACAGGTCTTACAGTGTCACTTCCTTATTTCTTAAATAAAAACTTGTATAAGCAGTCACCTGCACAACAGCCAACCTGTGTATAAAGATCAGTGACTTGTTACCAATACTGTATGCAAAGGCCATTGACTGGATTTCGAAACACTGTGACCAAAGGCCAATGACTGGATTTCCAACACTGAATTCATGAAGACATTAACCTCTGAATAACAGTCACATTTTGATCCAGGACATTTATACGTTCTCCTTGAATGGCTTTTGTTACGGTTAATAAAACATTTTCAAACAACATGCCTGATAGTTGCAGGCTGATTTGGTTTTATATCCACTGATTTGAACATTATGTTGAGATATTTATGGATTATGTTTTTTTTGTTTTTTAACATTTTATTTTTCCAGTCATTCGATAGCAGTAGGTCGGAGAGCCATCCTACTGACCTCCATACAAACAGTATGCAGTATGTTTCAGCACATTTACGATATATTACAGGTCTACATGCATCTTTAATTACATATTATTATACTAATATTTAAACTCCACAATCTTATGTATATAAATCAAAACAATAAACTCCTACCTACAGAAATATAAAGCGCATCATACATGTGATTGTATCATGAGTAAAAAATATATGTATACATGTATGTATTAACTGATGAGGTCGGGCAATTGGATAGTCATTCTTTATTGAATGTCTTCTCACTTTTTTCTAAATTACCATATTTTTTTCTATATAATATTAATATATTTTATCAAAATATATGATTTTGATATGTGCCTGTGCACAAATATATACACAAATATACATACAATGTCTATTTATATATAAAGAATAGCTACTCAAATTAGAAGAAAACAAAATTTAAAGGAAAGAAACTAATGAAGAGATAAAGTATGCTTTAATGTCATTTGTACTCTTGCAGGCTAATTCATGTTTTACTTATTTGACTGATATGTGATTAATCTAGTACTGAACTTACAACTGCCCATTAACATACTCAGATTCGGTGTATTTGGTATTCTTGAATAGGTCTATTGCTGATTTTAAAGTATTGTTATGACCCTGTTGTGTTGGTATCACATTTTTCATTTTGTTTAAATAAATGTATTTTTTGACTTCTAAAAATAATAAATCATACTTGTTGTCTTTTTCCCCCGATCCTAATATCACAAATGAGCTGTCAATATTCTTCTTAATCTTACATATTAAGTATTCCAAAATTGGTTTTATTTTAATACACTCCCAAAAAAGATGAATTAAAGTTTCTTCTTGTTTATTGCAAAATGTGCATAAGTGGTTTTCTCTAAGATTCATTTTATACAAAAGAGAGTTTGTGCTTAATATTCTGTGTGCTATTCTTGTTTGTAACCACTGAGTATAAGTATCACTTGTGTATTTAAAAGTATAAGTATATATAACTTCCCAATTTATATCGAGTCTTCTTAACTTTTCATTCCATTTGTCTCCACTGGTTGGTATGTCGTTATTCTTTGATAATACGTCATAAATTTATTCAAATTATGATTAGTTATGATAGGATTTATATAGCAGTTATTGCTTGGGTTTTGAAAGTGATTAGAAGATAATTTTTTAAGTTGTATGTTATTTTTCTTAATGTAGGTTAAATTATGGTGTCAATTATCAAAGTTGTCTATTTTGACCAAAAAAAAAGAAAAACAACAGAAATTCTGTATTCATTTGGTACATTTTTTGATATTAAATCTAATATTTTAAAGAAGTAAAATATGTTTTTAGAGCAATTGTGTTATTAAATGTTTTTCTGATAAACAGATTTCTAATATGATGTCTTTTTAATGTTCTGATGTTCTGGTTTGAAGTCCAGTAACAGTGATAGGTTCTAAGTAATACTTAACATGTTAAATCATCAGTGTATAAACATATTCCAACATTTCGGTTTTACAAAATGTATAAGCAAATGATTAGAATATTTACCTGATGCTTATGAAGGTAAAGTCCTTGTTATGGTTCCGCTACATCTTGGACCACTTAACCTCTACCAAGATAACCAAGGTACCCTAATGAAACATTAGGAAACCTTGGTTATCTCCGTTAAAGGCCATGAGGTCCGAAATGTAGCAGAACCATTACAGGGACTTTACCTTAATGTTTTTTTTTATGAAATGAAATGTTCTGGTACTTTTGTGAAAGAAATAAAAAATGATGAAATATGTTCCTGAATATTTGAGTAGTATTATGCACTAGGAATTGTTGATGTAGCCAGGTCTGAATTATCTTGTTTGAGTTGTGACATATGTGTGTTTGAGATTGTTTGAAAATCAGATAATGTTCAGAGTATGTTGACATCCTTATTGTGTTTACTGGTAATTATTTGATATAAGACCTGTTGATGTTATTTATATCAATGTATATGAAACAAAGGATTATATTTGATTACCTATAGCACTGTTTCAAAATTGATTTTCATGGAAAAGATAATCAATTGATTGCATTTATGCAACTTGATTTTCATGAAATGGATTAGTCATTAAAATGATGATCTATATATTACTACAATGTGACTTGATTGTTTATGATCACATCCCTGAAGTTTCCCTGAAGTTTCTCCATGCACTGGTTATGTTCACATCCCTGAAGTTTCTCCATGCACTGATAATGATCAGTAACCCCCTGAAAAGGGTACAATACTGTGTAGAGTTAGTTCTAAATGGCATTCAATGGCTGAAGGCCTTTATAGCGCCACTTTTTAAAGAAAAGAAGTGGAGCTATTGTCAAGACGCTCTCATCGGCTTTGGTTAAAGTTTTGATACAGGTCCGTTTCTCCATAGTTACATAAACATCTCTAACTTGTTCATTATCATAAAAAGACCCCATTTCAGAAGGGCAGGTAACTCTAAAAATAACTTTAGAAGGGTTACGGCCCTTTTTCAACTTAGAATTTTCATGGCTGGATATTTTTTTTTGTTAAGGTCAATTTCTCAATAACTGTCAGTCATATTTGCTTTTAACTTGGATTACTTGTTCACCTTCAAAATAGAAACCTTTTTCACAAGAGCAGGTAACCAAAAATCATTTTGGTGCAGTTAAATCCGTTATTTTTTTACTTATCTGTGTAGGTTAATATTTTTCCCTAAAACTAATAAACATATTTACTTCAAACGAGGAAAATTTCTTGAAGGAAACCCAGTTCAAAAAGGCAGGTAACCTAAAATTAACTTGGGCACAGTTATGCCCCTTCTCAGACTTACAATTTTCTGGTTTTGTTAAGTTTTTTTGTTAAGGTTAATTACTCATAAACTATCAAACATGTTCACTTTAAATTTGGAGTGCTTGTTCACTTTCAGTAGGGGAATTCATTTTAAAAGGGCAGGTAATCCAAAACTATTTTTGGCACAGTTATATCCCTTCTTCAATTAAGAATTTTCTGTATTGGTTAAGGTCAGTTTCTCAAAAACTGTCAAACATAATCACTTCGAGGTTGGAATACTTAATCACCTTCAAAGATGGAAATTATTTTAAAAGGGCATGTAACTCCTGAATTCAATTTTGTTCAGTTATGCCCCTTTTCAACTTAGATTTTTCTTTACTGTTAATTTGACAATGGAATATTTTAGGTTTATGTTTTTTTCAAGTTTTTATATCAGTAAGTACTAGAAAATCGTTATTATTAATCTATAGTCGTACTTGGCGGATGTAAAAGTAGCACCTTAGAAATTTTTACCCGCTTAATAGTATCTGACCATACAAAGATGGTAGCCAGCGAGTCTGTGCTGTCAATTAGCTGGAAGTTTGACCGTCATTTAGTGACGTGGAACCAGCCAACAGCAAGCTATGCCTCAACTGCAATCAGGAGCAAGAAAACATAGGAGAGTTCTCGATTGCCTCTCGTTATTTCATCGACCAATCCGTGGAATGTCTCTGGGTTCACGGGGTTATGACCTTGATTCCATCCAATGTTACCATTGGTAACACAAAGTATGTCCTTGATTTCATTCATTCATGAGCTGAACCATCAGTTGATGTGTATTGCGTATACAGTGTTATTTCACAGACCTTAGTGTATCTGAATATCTATTTATACATTCCCTAGAAGTTGGTCATTGTAATGTTGCCTTCTTACTTAAAGTTAAGAAATACACTGGAAGGAACTTTAGGTTGGCTAAATCTTGTACTATATAAACTATAGAGAAAATTCAGAAAAGTATGGGTAGTGGTTACTTTAGGTATTGATCCTGATCAGTTTCTTATAACATTCAGAGCCTCGTTTTACAATTCTCCCAACCTGGCCAGATGAACTGCATGTCAAGGAGCACATTATTTACTATACATAATTGGTGGCAAATGTGAAACTATTAAAATTTTATTGTTACATGTTCAGCATCATTTACACATTCAAACAGAACTCCAGTTCCGCGTACACCTTGCTTATGGAATGGCTTCATCACCAAGTTAGCCAACGAATGGGTTTCCGTTGTGACTGAAAAAAAAGAGCAAAAACATAAGAAGATAGGAAATTGCACCATAATGCAAAGCAACAAATTTTTTCAAATTTCATTCCCGCTGGAGGCGAGAGTTCGTCAAAACTTGAACCAAGCTTGAAGCTTTTCCAATATAGATGAAAGAGCAGCGAACGCCATGGCTATAAGTGTTTGGGAAAAAAAGATAGAAGCAGGACAGTCACGAAATGTTATTTATTTACCAACACCCCTAGATAAGCTAGGTTATGGATCCGCACCTCCTTACCCACAGGTCTTTATAATGCACCTTTTTCAGTTTATGGTCGTGAAAATCTAAACCCCACCTTCCTCGTTTACACATAGACCATGTGTTCACAAACAATATAACAAAACAAAATTATACATTCCTTTGTGTAAACCAGATCAACCATTGTCTACCTATTTTCCCAGTGTAGCCAATGGATAACATGTAAGTCATTTTGAATATATCTGAGGCGAGTTGCTCACGCAAATAGTTTCAATGTAATTTGTCGCCTGGTTCCCGGTCGTCCTCAAGATTAAAGATAACGTAGTGTAAGGGGAATTTAAGAACCAGACAATGATAACTTATAGGAATACATTTTGTGAGCAACTCGCCCCTGTTATCACCAGAAAGGTCAGTGAAACATATCAGATTCACCTGATTTCACAGATTGCGTGCCGTTCGTATTGTTCACAATGGATGTCGTTCCACTGGTAGTCGAATGCGCCCATCATCTCCACGCAATCCTCATAACCATGGTTATTGTTCGGCTCCCCTTTGTACCAGTCTGAATGATAAGAAACAATGGAACGAGTCGTATCTACCCGAGCCTACCCGGTAAATATTTCAAAGAACTGCATGTATCAATACTTTTTGATAGTTGAATCCATTGAATATGCACTTTGTATTATTAGCATTCGTAATGTACCTATTTGTTATTTCTATTGATGTCTTACCCGTGTATGTAGCTTCGGTGCCGGTTCCATACCATTCGAAAATTCCTTCAATGTACTCGTCCGTGAGACCTATCCAGAAATCTTGGCCTAAAATTGAAATTACAGAACTGTGTCTACAAAACTTTAAACTTTCTTGACTTTTACACACATTATTGTTACCAATTCTATCGAACCAGTCAAGGTGTGACGTTTTCAAGCCCCCCCCCCCGCCTTTTCAAGCTACTCCCGGTTACTTAAACACGTTTTAAAACCCCCTTCCCGCAAACATTAACACTTAAACATTCAATATAAAATATGCATTATTGATATTTTTGTTAGAATTTAATTTTCCAGAAAATTTATATGTGGTTAAGATAAGTTAAACTCTCTGGTAAACCCCCCCCCCCCCCCCCGGAACTTTAAAATGCTTTCAAATGACCAGGACCTCTAAAATGTTTCTTCGTTGAGAAGTCGGGAAACCTAATATCTAAACTACAATATGATATACCCTTGTTGTAATTGAATAAACATGATATTAAATAGAGAAACTTGAATGGAAAACAAAACAAAACAAACAAAAAACGTTTCCAAAGTCCTCTGGGGTAACATGAAAACATTTTAGATTCCTGGATAGGACAGTTATTGCTGAAAATGACGGGAGGGGTGGGGTCTCACTTACGTTTTCAATATGCCCCATCGCGGAATATAAAACGTCTACATGTATATAATTTTAGGTTGGGGCATTTGAAAATGGGGGAGGGGGTGTTGGAGGAGGAATCTCAAAAATTCCCGGGTGACACGTGTGTGTGTGATCCTCGACCGCTATCATTTAAGTCATTAAAAACGGTACTAGTATATCTCTCTTCAATGCGTTTGGCGCTAGGGTAATTCCATGACTTGTTGGTCCAGTGTTAGGATAATAGGACTGGGTATGTCGTCGTGTTACTTTTCTATGGCGCGTGATTATACTGCGAGATAGCCCTGTTTGTTTCATGTAGCAAAAACGCCCATTATATCTGGAATATTGTCCGTGGGACGTTAAACCCAATCGAACAAAAATATTTGTTTTATCTAAGATTGTACTTTTACTAAATAACGTTTTCAAGACATATTTGATGTTATTGTGTGTTATCCATAATATACCCTGACTTGTCGTCTGTCGTGGCATACGCACGCACACCAATGCTCACAGTTCTTCGGGGAAAGAGAAAATTTGAGAGTGAAATACATAATTCCACACGATGAAAGAATTTTAAATATGCAATTTTCAGCCTAAGAAATCATCCGGGAAGCACATATCCCCAAATAACCTCGGCCGCAGCATCAATACTCAGTACTCATTTTTGGCATCAAATTTTAAAATAGTTCAACACTGTGAAAACTGAGACATTCTTATTTCATCGGTATTATTAGTATTGTAGCTTACGGCACAAGCATGCAGCTCTTTTATAAATGATTTGCATTTCACATTCGAGAAAGTCATCACCAACTTTTAAACATTTAGGACCGATATGATTGTCTAACAACGCTGATACATAAGTATAGTATGCCGTATACGATATAGACCAAAAGTAGCTTAAATTGAAAATAAAGTTGCATTTGAAAACTTGCAATTACGACTACATTTGTGCATCTCAAATACATTGCAACTTGA
>CM037787.1:43513244-43563244 GCA_021229015.1 Solen grandis | reverse complement strand
TTAATTTTTTTTAAAAAAAAAAGCACAAATGAGTCCCAGCCCCAGAAAAGGGCCTTTTAAATTAAGCCCGGGGAAAACCCCAAAAATTTAAAAAGGTGTTTAAAAAAAGGTAAATGGGCGCACGATTTGGGGCAATCTATTTAAAAAATTTTAAAACCGAAACCCTGATGTAGGCTATAAAAAGCAAAAGCCAAAAATAAAGTGCCCAAAAAATTTAAGAATGAAAATCAAAATTAATGTAATTTCCCTTTTTCACCAAAATAATCCGTTTCCCTTTGCCCCGGGGGCCCCGTTAACGTGTCATTTGAAAATTGTAAAAGCTACTGCCAAATGTAATTTTTTCCTTAAAATTCTAAACGGTAAAAAAATTTTTAAGTTTTTTTTATAAAAAAAAAAGTTTAAAAATTTTTTTTAAAAATATCAGCCAAAATTTTTGACCAAAATCAAATTTAGTTTTATTTTATTTAAACTGGTTTGGAAATAAAAAAATTTAAATGTATTTAATGCCCTTTTTTATGTTTTGGGGGAGAAAAGAAAACCCTTTTTAAAATTCTTTTTCTATATCTTAATTTTATAATTTTGCAAATTTTTTTTTAAAAGGAAAATTGTACCAGGAAATATCTTTTTTTAAGCCCCAAAAAAAATAAAATAAAAAAAAAAAAATCCAAAAAAACATTTCAAAACGATAAAATTTTAAATTTTTTATGGTTTTTATTTCGGGTTTTCCGGGTTTGCAAATAATTCCCTTTTTAAAAACTCTTTCGGTTTCATTCCGGTTTTTTTTTTCCCCTTTTATTTTTGTTTCAGATGACCCCTTTTTGGGGTGCTTTTCATTCCGTATAAATTTTTCATTTTTACTGTTGGGTTTATAAAATATATTACGATAATCCCCGGGAATTGTTTTTTATATATGGAAATTTTTGGTTTTTCTGTAAATTATTTTAAATTTTCTTTTTTTCCCGGATTTTTTATTTTTTGTATAAATTGCTTTTCGTAAAGCCCCAAATGTTTACCTTAAGATTTTTCCAGGTTTCGTGGCAAAAAAGGGAAACCCTTCCCCTCATCTTTTTTCCATTAAAAACGGGTGAAAAATATTTGTTTTTTTTCTTAAGTTTTTCATTTTGTGGGGTTTGTGTAAACCCTTTTCGTTTTAAATTTCCAATTGGGAAAATTTTTATTAAAAAAATTTATTTTTCAGTTTCCTGGTTTTCTTTTTAATTTTCCCGGCTGGGTCGGGGGCACCCAGGAACGGAAAATGATTGGGTTTTTTTTGGTAAATTAAGTTTTTCAAGAAAAAAAGGGATAAATTGGGGGATTTTTTATTACTTTGGGCTCATCTGCCTATTTTTAAAATTAGACCCCCATACAAAAAAAAATAATTTTTAAATTTTATTGAATGCCCAATAAAATTTTTGGCCCCTAATCATTTTATTCTTTTTTTTTTTAAAAAATGGGAATAAAAAAAAATAAAAATTTTACTAATTTATAAAAAGGGAACAAAAATTATTTTAAACCCGTACGTCTTTGTTAAAATAGTGAAAGCAATGTAAAATTTTTATTCATTTTTAAAAAAACCTTTTTTTGGTGAAAAAAAAAAAAAAATAGGGAAAAGCCCCGGGAATTAAAATATTTTTCTAAAAACTTTGGGGAATACAGGGGAAGGGAGGAAAGAGGGGGGGAAACGTTGATACCCAGTAAATAAAAAGAAAAAAATTTAATTTAATTTTTGGCAAAAAAAAAAGAAGACGCGCAAAAAAAAAATTTTTTCGTTTTTTTCTTTTTTTTTTCTTTTAAATTATCTCAAAAAAATATAAACTAATTTCTGTTAAAAAAATCAAATTTTTTTATATAAATTTCCCGATGTCCTTAACCAGAAAAAATTTTTTTTTTTTGGGGCAAAAGGTGAAGGAAAAGGAAAAAAACCAATGATTTAAGAATATTTTAAAAAAAAAACCCTGAATCGGGGAAAGGGAAAGAAGGGGGAAAACGTAGATTTTGAAAGAAATTTGTTTTTAACTTTTTCAAACCTGCAACAAAACCCAAAGACAAAAAAAAACAAAAATTTTTGCCCCCTTTTTTTAAAAAATTTCCCTTTTTTAATAACAAATTTAAAATTGGAATTAAATCAATTTGCTTTCTTTTAAAAATTACAAAAACCTCCAAAAGGGGGGGTTTTTTCCCCAATTTTTTGGGAAAAACCCCCGTTTTCCGTGGAGGGGAAATTTTGGGGACGTGTATTGAATAAGGATTGGGGGAATTATTAAAAAACTAAGGCAAGGGGACGCCCCGGGCACTAGATTCAAAAAGCTGGGGAAACCCTTTTTCCAAAAACCATTTTTTCTTTTTTTAACAATTTTTTAACCTTTTCGCCGACCCGGGGTTTGGCTTTCTTTTCTTTTTTCCAAAAACCATTAAATATTTTTAAATTCCCCGGGGAAAATCAATAATCTCTTCAACTTGGGGCCCTTGCGGAACCTCAAAAAGGTTTTCCTTCCCCCTTTTTATTTTGGGCTTTTTTTCCGTTTTACCTATTTGGGACTTCCCCCGTATTCGGAGAAATTTTCCACAAAACGCGCTTTTGTTTCCCGTCTTTAAAGTTTAGTTGCCCCTTTTCAACAGCCGAAATGTTTTTACACATTTTATTTTCTTTACTCAGGGGTTTTTTTTTTTGTTCTAAAAGGCACCCAAATAAGGGGTTTTATCAGAAACCTCACAAACCCGGCCGAACCCCCTCGTCATTGAAACTCACCGGGGGAAAAAATTTTTTTGGGGCGTTTTTCCTCAACCCTTTGGGGCCTTTGCCCCGGGGAAACGGAAATTCTCAAAAACAAAAAGGGAAAAAAAAAAACCCAAAAGGGGGGAATTTAAAAATTTTTTTTTTTTTTTTTTAAAAAAAGGGGGGGGGGGGGGGGAATTGGGTAAAAAAGGGGGAACTGAAAAGGGCAAAAAAAAAACTTTTTTTGGGGGGGGGGCGGGAGGGTTTAAGAAAAAAATATCCGCCGAAAAAGAGGGCGAGGGGTTTTAGGAGTAATTTTCTGTTGGGGAACCCAAAAGGAGAGTCAAAATAAAAGATCCAAAAAACACCATAGGCGAAACCTTTTAAGGGGGGAAAAAAATTTTCCAGGGAATCGGCCCCCCCTTAGTTTTGTGGAAAAAAAAAACCCAAATACGGCAAACCAAAAATTTTTTTCAAAAGGACACTAATCGCTTTTAAAAATTTTAATGCTTGAACCCTTGGGGGTTTTTAATTGTCGTGTTTTTACCCGTGGGGCAAAAAAACAATGAAAAAAAAAGGGTTTCCAAACGGAAAAAAAATTTTGAATTTCCACGTGATTATTTCCCCAAAAGGGAAAAAAATGAAAAACCCGGGGGAAAAAGAAGCCCCAAAAGGTTTTGAAAGCAATTTTTAATACGGCCTCCGATGGTTATTATGGGTTACCGCCCCCCTATGGTATTGCCCCTTCTGGGGAAAAAACTCAAATTTTTGTGAGCAAAATTTTTTAGGAAAAAGCGTCAATTTCCCTGACGGTAATGAAAAAGAAAAAAAAATTCTTAAGCAAAGAAAAAAAAACCAGGTTAAACAAAAAAAAGAAATATTAATCAAGTTTCTTTATCCAAAAACCCCACCACCCCCCAAAAAAACCCAAAAAAAAATAAATTTGGGTGGGTTTGGCATTTGTTTTTTTTTTTTTAATTTTTAAAAACAATCAAACAAATCTAAATTTTAATGGTTTATCCAAGATTTCCCGAAAATTTTTTTTAATTTTAAAAGACTATATAAGCACAGTATTTTTAAACATGCATACATTTTGTTTAAAAAATATTGTTTTTTTCGTTTAGACATCGCGGTTTTTGTTAGGTTCCTGTATTTTTAACCCCGGGTTTTTCCCCACCCCCACCCCTTAAAAAAAGGAAAGGGGGGAATAACGTTTAACGCTGAAAAGGTCGAGGGGTTCCAATAAAATCTTGACCCCTTTTTTCCTTTGCCCAAAAAATCAACCCCGAAAAAGAATTTTTGATCCCCCACTGGGGGCGCCAAATGCCCTAAAAAAATGTGCGATCTTCTTTCCCGTGGTTATGATGAAAGGGGAAGATCTGGTGCGCCCCGTACTGCAGACAGCTGTAACGGGTTCAGCTGGTCGTTGTTCTGCATCAGCCATATCTTCTTCCTCAGCTTCCTGTTTTGCATCGCTTTAGTGTCGTTTTCAAACGGTTTAGGATCCTCATTGATATATCGGCACATATCCAGCACTTCGTCACTCTTCTCCGGGTACAAAAATGCGTATCTAAAAGACGTCCAATTAATATTGGTGTTAAATCTTGAAACCTAGAGTATTCTTAAGTACGTTAGTTGACCATGTATTAGCGATAATTTCTGAATTACAGTCAAACCTGTCCACAAAGGCTGGTGATTTAAATCCCAGCGTTGTAGTTATAGATAATATAACCTCTGACGTTTTCAGTTTTAATTAAGTGACCTTTGTTTAAAGGTTTCACTGTTTAATGGGTCACGTGCTCACCTGATGAGAGAGTGACACACGTTGTCTCCGTAATGGTTGATGTTGTCCAGCTCTGCCCCGTTGTCCAACAGAAGGTCCACCATACCTGCAACACAGACACCGTCCGTCTATATGTCACACACACACACACAAACATATATACCGGTACACTACGGAATTCCATTAGGGCCATCTTCATATTCGCCTGTGAATGAAAAAAATCTGAAACGCGAAAACACGAAATCACGAAAGTACGATGACGAAAACACGAAATCACGATGTCGAAAACGTGATATTATATCGCACTTTCATCATCGTGTCTTCGCTTTTTCGTCATCGTATTTATTTTTCGCGTTTTCGTCATTGTGTTCTCGCGTTTTCGTCATCGTACTTTCCTGATCTCGCTTCTTCGCGTTTTCGTCATCGTGCTTTCGCGTTTTCGTCATCGTGTTCTCGCGTTTTCGTCATCGTACTTTCGTGTTTTCGCGTTTCAGATTATTTCATTTATAGGCGATGGCCCTCATTGAATTTCGTAACTTACACAACATTTTTTGTATTTTTATATACACTGTATTTTGTTTAATGTTGCTTGCTATGGTTTAAAAGCTAAAAAAATATGAATTCAGTATGATATGTATTTTTAGTTATTACATTTTATCACCTATAATATTGTTATCACATATTTTACGATGAGGTATGTATTGCGTATACAGACAGGAGTCACTTTGTACCATAAAACTGTGTATTTAATTGAACGCCTCACCGACTGTTTATTTGTAACCTGAAGTTTTTTTTATCCACATGGGATAGTGCTGCCTCGGTGTGATTTCACGCCGTAGACAAGTGGCCTGATAACCACACCAAATCACAATATCCTGACACTGGGTCAACCAATCCTGGAACAATCATTATATGCTGAACGCCAAACACATTTTCCTTACTTCAGCATGTCGCGGCCGGGGATCGAACCAACGACTTTTTAATTGCTACTCGCCGATGATGACAATACAGATGACCGACTGTAATATTTATTACCTTTGTTAAAGGTCAGGGCGGCTATTGACAGCGGTACCTCGGCCATCATCACTGTATTGTGGAATATTGCTCCCGTCGCGCGGCGTCGCAGTAGCTGGACCCGCCAGTTTCGGTGTTTTTTCACTTCCGTTAAAAGCGCGTGAACTATCCAGATATTTCCCTTGCATACTCCCATATGCAACGGAGTTTGCCCCTCGTACCGGGAGTCCGTTCTGTCCTCGAGGATCATCTTTGGGAATTTCTTCACGAGGATGTTCGCGACCTCTTTCTCAATTTCAGAAGTGAAATCAAATCTCTTTATAGCTGTATGTAACACAGTTTCTCCTTCTCTGCTGTCAGCATCTTTAAAGAGTCGCCTCTGGTCGTCATTCTTTATAATCTCTTCAACAAAATCTCGGAGAGCCTCAAGACGAGATTTCGCGTGTTGTTGGTTGTCGGCGATGTCGTTGATACAGGAATAAATGTCCAGAGCCTTAAACGGTTCAATATAAGTTTCATCCATGCCTTTTATGAGCGACAACTTATCTGTGTAAATTTAATCCTCGCCTAACTTATTTATACCACATTATGTAGGATAAATATATCGTAAATTTATAGAATTCGAATCCCAAGTCTGGCTAGTTACACCATTTAAATACTCATATAAGTGGAAAAAAGGCAAATGATCCCAAACCTACGGAATACCGTTTGGGCCATCGCTACTGGCTGAATTGTTAAGGTACCCGATACACGACAGTACGATGATGATAATGCGATATCACGATGTTACGACGACGAAAACGCGAGACCACGATGATGATACAACGATAGCACGATGATGATACTGCGAGAACACGAGATAACGATGATGATAATGCGAAATAGTATCGTGCTATCGTCATCGTGCCATCGCGGTATCACCACCGTGCTGTCGCGTTGTCGTACTCTCGCGTTATCATCATCGTACTGTCGTAGTATCATCATCGTGCTCTCGCGTTATCATCATCGTACTGTCGTACTATCATCATCGTGCTCTCGCGTTATCATCATCGTACTGTCGTACTATCATCATCGTACTGTCGTAGTATCATCATCGCACTGTCGTAGTATCATCATCGTGCTCTCCCGTTATCATCATCGCACTGTCGTACTATCATCATCGCACTGTCGTACTATCACCATCGTGTTATCGCCTTCCGGTGAGCATGCACGAAGAACTGAACACAACCTAGCAAGCAATAGTAGCGAACAATAAGCTCAGCAAGCAATAAGTTTCAGAGGTATTCTGCCTGACGAAATCGACAATTCCCTATCCTATTTTCGGGAAGTTACCGGACAACAGGAAATTATCAGCACAATCTATCAAGCAATAGTGAAAGAAATGATAATATTTGATATCAATAAAAACTACTGGTTAATCAAAACGGCAAAATTCAACTCATATATATTTTAAACAGTGTATTAGATATGATAACTACATTGATTACACCAGGAAATATTTTTTTCTGTTATATTAAAGGAAGATAGTGGACTGTACACACTGTACAGTACTGTCTAATGTTGATCAATAAACAGGTAGGTACCGCAGAGTTATTAACTACATTGTAGTTATATGGTTGATTTAAACACCATATTAATAACTTTAGGAAAGTAAAACAACAACATATATCAGAAAGATAAAAACATTATAATTTAATCTATCAGACCAGATCAGATCAGAAGATATTCTATATAATATAAAGGGCCTGATCTGACTTATATAGGGCTAAATTATAATATTTATATATGTATTAAATATACACTTTAAGATTTTTTTTCACAATTAAGATATATACAAAATAATATTTACAATATAATACAGGGCTTTCCAACTTCATTATTATTTAGGTCTTCCCCTCTGAATATTTCTTTAAAATCATGCAAAAAATAAATAACTAACTACGCCTCTACGAAAAAATTAGCCATTCATAGCCATACATCTGACTATAGATTGAAAAACAATCAATGTGATCCCATAAGACTAGGTGTAGGCATGTAGCATGATGTAATAGCTACAAAATAAAACCAAGTATGGGTCTCAATCATATCCAGGTCAGAAGTTATACCGAATTCTTATGTGTTTATATAGTCCTAAAGGCAAAATTTTGCCGTTAGTAGCCATATAGATGACTATAGATCGAAACGCAATCAATATGACCCCATGAGACTAAGTATAGGCATGTAGTATGATGTAATAGCTATAAAATAAGACCAAGTAGTATGGGTCTCAATCATATCCAGGTCAGAAGTTATACCGAATTCTTATATGTTTATATAGTCCTAAAGGCAAAATTTTGCCGTTCATAGCCATATAGATGACTATAGATGGAAACTCAATCAATGTGACCCCATAAGACTAGGTATAGGCATGAAGCATGATGTAATAGCTACAAAATAAGACCAAGTATGGGTCTCTATCATATCTAGGTCAGAAGTTATATCATTTATTTATTTATATATTCTTCGAGTATACCACGCAGACAATAAAAACACTTGTCTGCGCATGATCACCGGAAGGCGACAGTGCGATGATGATAACGCGAGAGCACGATGATGATAGTACGACATCACGATGATGATAGTACGACAGCACGATGATGATAGTACGACAGTACGATGATGATAACGGAGCACGATGATGATACTACGACAGTACGATGATGATAACGCGAGAGCACGATGATGATAATGCGAGAGCACGATGATGATACTACGACAGTACGATGATTTTATCCGTGTTCTCTTAGTATAATGTTGAATTGATACACTTGTCTGTGCTATCGTACTATCATCATCGTGGTCTCGCGTTATCGGCGTCGCAACATCGTGATATCGCATTATCATCATCGTACTGTCGTGTATCGGGTACCCTAACAAAACAGCTAGAGGCGATGGCCCTAACGGTATTCCGTACAAACCAGCAAGCTCTACTGTAAAACCAGTCAAGTGTTGTCTAACTTTCTGTTGAAAGATTTTAGTCATTGTTTGTAACTATTGACTGATTTCATGCTTTTGTTTTCACAAAGTGACTAAACTATTTTTTCTTTCAAGACGATTCATTTAATAGGAATGTATTGACTTTGGCTAAATAGCGTGAACTAGTACCTTCGAACGCGCCATTATCTATGGGACAGATAATCCATTTTTTTTTCACACACACATACACAGGTTATGTTGAATACGAGTTGATACCAACAGCTATAAGGGGAAAACTGATTTTTTAGACATTTTAAGTACATTTGTATTAATATTCTAAAGATAAAGATATTCTAAGAAAGATAATCGCGTATTTCATATTAAATTGACCCACTTTTAAAGATAAAATGCAATATATATCATGTTCTTCTTTTAACTATCCACTTGTGAACTCTCTCTCCTCCCCCCCCCCCCCCCCCCCCCCCCTCTCTCTCTCTCTTTCTCCCAAGATTAACAACAATTCAATAATCAGAATAAATTAATTAATATGTTATATAATAATCTGATTATAATAAAATAGATCTAAGAACCTTTGTTATACACTGGATGAATTAAATGGTCCAATATAACCATGTTTTTATATTCATCTGTAACAAGGTCTCTACATAGCATTAAGAGGCCATGGCTGTAAAGAGACACTGTTTGGACAGAGGCTCGGAACAACATACATGTTGTGTTAAGCAATCGTACCGCCAGACTACTCATGTTTGACATTGTTTTTCTCGGTGTGAGCGGGAATGAAGCCACTAGCAGTAGAACCGCAGAAATGCAAACTTCATTGTAGTCTTGTTTATAAAAAATATACATGTACGATTATTTTTTCCTTTTCCGGTACTGCACGTTTACAATACAGGGGGACAAAAAATCGTAATCAACATTCCCATGAAATTGGCATTTCTGCAGTTCTAGTGCCAGTAAATCAAGCCTATTACTTCGTCAATCTCCGGAATTTGATGACATCAACTGGCCAAAATAACAAGTTCAAAGTGCGAGGTTAAACAAAAGCTTAAGTTGTTGTTGTTGTTGTTACTACTCGCCATATCTGTCAGTGCAATGGACGAGGTTTTCTGATTGGCTTAGCGTGTAGAGCATACACGAACTAATAGATCGCGCAAAATGCATAACCTTAACGGGCTATAATGGCGGCGGGTCTTTAAACAAATAAGAAAAAAAGTTGACTTTTTACCTCTCCGACGTCAAGGCGATGGAGTGGGAGACGATGCAACAGGTTGTCAACAAAGATCACACATAACACATGTTATACTTTGACTCTTATGGGGCAGTACTGTTTGGGGGTCTTTAAACAGATAAATATATGATTTGTTATGCAGAAGATGACAACAAGTACTTGTCCAGTCAGATAACCATTGAAAAGGACCAGTCTAAGAGACCTACTAACCTAACCTGTGTGCTAATAAGTCGATCTGTGTTTATATATCTATGGTGTTTACTGTTATATAATTGGTCTGTCAGGCACGACAGATCCGCATTGGGAATTGAGCGGCGAGTTCGCTAGGGGAGTGCCGAGGCATGCCCATCCCCCCTGGAAAATTTTGAAGTTCTAGATAAGCAAAATCGTGAAAATAATGTGCAAGCATTTTGGCGTAAAGACAGCTACGCGGTTGTCTGTGGACAAACTTGTCAGAGATTCAGGTAATTGTAAACTTCATGGCGAGCCAGTGTGTGACGTCAGTGCAATCGCAAGGCTCAGATAATAAACTTTTACTTTATCATACCGTTTTTAGACTGGAGGCGAACCAGTCTTATGAAGCAGGAAATCAGAAACAGCCATTGCTGACTTGCATAATTACCGCAGCTATCCGATGCATATCAGACAGACACTCCGCGCTCAGTAGCGTATCGATCCATACAATGTGATTCTGTATATCTGGCTCGATTACTATTACTGAAGTAAGGTCATGACCTCCTTAGGTATGTGATTTATGAATGGAATAAGGGTTATGACCTTCACTCCGTATCATTATGAAACAAATCAAAGCGCTCAAGGCACTGACAGACTGCCGTCGGGGTTATCATAAAACAAAGAGCTAGTTCAGCTAACTAGAATTTCAGGAAAATGTGTGAAATTATAGTGTCATAAGACCTTTGCCCCCTCTTGAAACCTTGGGTTTAGAATTAAAGCTATTTCACATGTAAATCCTGCTGACAGTCTTCCAGTGCCTTGAACGCGTTGATATTATGACTATTGTTATTAATAGTGAATACATGGAGGTGTTCCTGACAATTAAAACATTTTCATTTCATACACCTTGTAGATACCAGTAAGTAAGCACAAGGGATACTAATCCAATTTTAACTAAGTGCGAGGGAATACATTTGTATAAATATTCATACCATGCGCGGATCAAGCCATTTATCGGGGGGGGGGGGGGTCTTAAACTGCTATACCATCACTAAAAATTCTGAATTCACCCTGCGTGGGGGTGGGGAGGGGGAGGGTTTAGGTTCAGATAATGTCATACATTCGGTATCTGTAAATTTATTCATGAGCAACTATCACATTTTTCTTTTTGACATATTTCCCTCTTTCTCTAAAAACATTAGGGTTTACAAATGGTTTATATAAATATAACACAACAATTTTGTTATGTGTGATTCTTTATTATAAAAATAGAAAGAAATGGAATGTTATAGTTATGCGACGTCTGAACACAGAAAAATGTATGAATAAAACAACAACAAAAAACATTAGTATTTGATCATAGATGTCTGTTTACCCATTTATCAGTTATCCATGATTGGAGAGCCAAATATTTTTCTAAGCAAATATTTCTGAATATTGTTAGGAAAAATATAACCGACAATGTCAACTAGTTCAAAATTCTGGTAAATTTGCAATCTTTTCTTGCTGATTATTCCTTTTGAAATTAAAACCAATTAATAAATTTCACCCATAATCTTCTTTGGCCCCTACCAGCACTTTAAATTAGGTCCTCAGGTTAAATTTGAATGGGTAGCCAATTTTCATTTGTTGTTGTGAAATGGTATAACGCATAATGTCTCTATAAAAAGTTCTAATTAATGAGGAATTAGCACATACATCTAAATAAATCATAGACAAAATATTAAACACAAAACAGCTTATATATAAAACATTCTAAGATAGGCTTTTTGTTCTTTTTCTGAAAAGAGACTGCAATAAAAAAATCAACAATCAAAAAAAAAAAAAAAGAAAAAGAAAGAAAGAAAATAGGAAAAAAAACCTATTTTGTTGAATTTTAAAGTGAATGATATGATAAATAATCCTTCTAATTTCATAGCTTGAATACATATATATATTAATTAATTGAAAACACATATATATATATATATATATATATACATTTATTTCAGATCTACCAGTACTACCGGTACTATAAAGGGGGCCGTAGTCCAGTACTACCATAGGTTGCCAGTTTGATCCCCACTGGGGTAAAAAAATTTCAAGACCTCCTATAGGCTCAAAGTACTGGTCCACCATAGAATCTGCTGAGAGGGACAAAGTAGAAGTTGTAAAAAACAAGAAAGATAAATAAGTAAAAAAACAAATAACAATCTTGCTATCCTGCAGCAGATTAGTTCTTCATTCGAAAAAAAAAACACAAAAAAAAAAACACTGCAAATACTTTATGAAATTTTTATCCTGCAAGAACAGTCCCGAAAAAGGCACAGTTGGAACCAGTCACAGGCTGGTAAGGTTTCAAGCTGACTTGCTACAAAAAAAACCACAATCTTAAACAATTATAATTTTTTTTTTTAAAAAACTTTTCAAACTGAATATTGCATAATTAATTATACATTTATATACTCTGATCTGGAGTTCTGGTATAATATCGAGTAATGTATACTAACGACCTGAGTGTTATAGGCTTTATTTAACATGATAAGATATTTACACCGTTAAGAATATTTTTGGATACTCACACCTAACTGTTCTGTTATTCTACCTTTGTTATTCTACCTTTTCACCAGAGCTTTGGTGATACCAAGAAGTAATTTGTATTTCCATATCACATGTAGGCTTTTGAGCGAGCAGGCCAGAGTGATCAGTGACTGGTGCATATGCAAAAGATTGATGGTTAATTTTGTGTGTAAATATTTGTTGACACTGGATACCAAAACCCTAGCAGGCAGAATATATTAAATTGACACACTAAATATATTTTTTTTCTTCCTTCACATAAACACACATTTTAATATAAATATGATAAATCTCGCAAAACTATATACACATGTGCAGTGGGATAAATCCTGTAATAATTTCTCTAATTAACTAAATTAATTTACATATCTTTATTTTTCCCTAACATGATCTTATTCTAAGTGTTCAACACTTGCTCAGTTTTATAGATTACCGCTAAGATGATGTGTCACTCTGTTTAACAAAGTTAACTGCAAAATTCAACCTGCTTAAATACACATAATGTTAAATATTTACAATTCGGTCTTTATATACACTAATTAATTCCATGAATATTCAACACATCTTCACAAATGATTGTTACCCTTGTCATAGTTACATAGTTACATTTATGTGTATTAATATTAGCATTCAGGTAATATATCAGAGTTGTAAGTCCAACAAGCATTTCTGGGACATGGTACACCCATCCTTAGTCTGTCACCCAACATAAAATGGTATAACATTATTAAGAATGATGCAGCTGCATCCACACAGTTTTGTTCCTCCTTCATTCCTTCCACTGAGTTTATACATCCGATTGTTCATATTCTATTCCACAGTTGTTCTAATTCATATATGTTGGGTTGCTCTTCCCCTGCAATATTTTTAAGCACAATAAGAATTTCATGAAACCTGATCACCCCGTGTAGAAATGTTTTGTGGCAGACAGAGCAGACCCACATCAGACAGCTCCTGGATGGTGCAGTCTGATCAGGGTCTGCTTTGATTGATTATACAATATTGTAGCTCAGATTGTAAACAGTCTGCATTAAAAAAAATCTTTTGTTTCTATACCATTTAAAGTTAAATAAATTTATATTTTTATCGCATCTTAAATTTGTACATAAATATTCATAAGGTTAATGGTAAACAAATGATACACAATATTTCATTTAATTCACCTCATGAATATTCATGTAATGATATATGTGCAAAACACATAATTATGCACTAGTTTCAACACATAGAACATGAAAGATAGGTCTTTTTTTGATAAAATTCAATATCCCATCAAAAAGGGAACTTGACAGGATGATGGAATGATAGCCGGTACCTAGAATAATACAATGTCATTAAAGATACACACCTCAATGTCAGTGAAAGGGATATCCTTTTGTTTTTTGTTGGCCTTGGACTTCTGGTAACACTGAAACATGAAATTTATGATCACGTCTCTATGTGACTGGAGAACAAAACTTAAATCTGACTTAGTACATGGTACATCCATTATAACACACTCTCTTATAACACAAAATTCAATAAAACACAGTCAGAAATTGGATCCCAATTTGATATACCGTTTTACACTGTTAAAACCCCCTTTTGCAATTTTTTCCTCATTTAAGTCATGATGCAGAACAGTTCTCTGAGTGGACACCAACACCCATCCCCTTACACATTTACTCAGAATTGTTAATTGATCAATAAATTTTAAGTCCATGGTCGAATTCCACCAACAATACTTAGTGCTAAGTAAACCTTGAATACTTAAGGCAAATTTTTTAAAACCAAATTTCTTATCAATTATTGTTAGTTATTAATGTAATAATTCATTTCAAGTCATTTACTTAATGTTTTATAAAATAGCAATGATGGAATGTGTGTCTACCTAGATTAAGAATTAAAGTATTACTTAGCACTAAGGGTTGTTGGTGGAATTGTTTCACTTAGGGATTAAAGCTTTAAGCTTTCTTTTTGATAGTACAAGGATTATTCAGAGTACCTGGAATTTATTTTTTCTCTACAATATGATAAAGCATCTAAACATACACAACAGTGTTGTAATGGGGCTGCTTTATCTAACCTAATTTTAGTTAACCCTTTCCCTCATATAGACTCATTTTGACGCACTCAATAGGTACCACATAAAGCCTGCATGATCTGTAGAAAACCAAAGTTAAACCTTACCAAATTTAATTAGAAAGTCCTCATTTCCAGACCACTGAGGAGCAGCGAACAACATAAAACCTGATCAGCCTGCGAGTTACTCACAGGCTGATCTGGTTTTATGTTGTTCGCATAGGTCTTTTCATGGTGTCCTCTATGAGGGAAAGGGTTTTCTGCAGATCAGGCTTTATGTGGTACCTATTGACTGCGTCAAAATGAGTCTATATGAGGGTAAGGGTTAATTGTTATCACTGTCATGTGTCAGTGCACTAGCAGGTTAAGTGCTGACCGTAAAACTCTTTTAAGTAAAAATATAGATATAGAAGGAGATGGGCTAGTTTCACAGTAAGAAAATGCATATGACGCGATATATTTTTAGGGTCCATAGATCAATCACGATACATTGGTCAATGGGAAAAAGCTTACAGCAGCGTTACACTGTATAATTATGTGACCTATACAGTGTATTTGGTGACCTGTATGTACGGTATACATATATCTTTTGTTATATGGCAATCCTGGCTATAAGATGATACTTTTAACCCTTTCCCTCATAGAGGACACCAAGAAAAGACCTATGCGAACAGCATAAAACCAGATCAGCCTGCAAGTAACTCGCAGGCTGATCAGGTTTTATGCTGTTCGCTGCTCCTCAGTGGTCTGGAAATGAGGATTTTGTAATTAAATTTGGTAAGGTTTAACTTTGGTTTTCTGCAGATCAGGCTTTGTGCGATACCTATTGAGGGCGTCAAAATGAGTCTATATGAGGGAAAGGGTTAAACCATCTGAACGACGTGATAAAGAAGACTGCATCAGTTTTTTATTTGGTGCAAATGAAAGATAAAACAAAAATAGAAAGATTAAAAAAAATGTCAGCAAAACTAAAAAAATAATAAATAGTGTTTATCTGTTTGCTTGAATTTAACATCCTACCAACAGTATTTCAGTCATTTAGGGATTTTTGTATACATGAAACAGATATAGTGCTGCCACACTGCCGTATCACGCCATAGACATTTTGCATGATACCACACCCAGTCACATTATCCTGACACCGAGCCAACCAGTCCTGAAACTACTTTTACATGCTGAGTGCATCCAAGCACAATTAACCCTTTCCCTCATATATACTCAATTTGACGCCCTCAGTAGGTATCACATAAAGCCTGATCTGCAGAAAACCACAGATAAACCTTACCAAATTTAATTACAAAATCCTCATTTCCAGACCACTGAGGAGCAGGGAACAGCATAAAACCTGATCAGCCTGCGAGTAACTCGCAGGCTGATCTGGTTTGTTCGCATAGGTCTTCATCAATCTCCTTAGTCTTTTTTTTTACTCAAATTCAAAAAGAGCATATTTTCAGTGTAAAATTTTACTATATTAATGTCTCAGAGAGACTATAGTTATATTTCTAATATATACAAGAGGGCCAAGATGGCCCTGTGTCGCTCACCTGAGTAATGACAAAAAATCTAGCATCTAAAAGTGTTTTTCTAACATTTGACTAAGTGACCTACATATTGATCCTACCTGAATTTGCACTCAACTGGGAATTCATGCAGTCATCATTCATATTAAGTTTAATGAAGACTGGGACAAAAATGTAGGCCTCTAGAGTGTTCACAAGGTTTTTCTTAGATTTGACCTGGTGACCTAGTTTTTGACCTCATGTGACTCATTTTCAAACTCATCCAATATATCAATTAGACAAACATCCTGACCAAATCTATTGAAGATTGGGCTAAAACTGTGGCCTCTAGAGAGTTCACAAGGTTTTTCTTAGATTTGACCTGGTGACCTAGTTTTTGACCTCATGACCTTTAATCATCAAATATCATTAGACAAACATCCTGACCAAAATTTATGAAGATTGGCAAAACTGTGGCCTTAGAGGTTCACAAGGTTTTTCTAAGATTTGACCTGGTGACCTAGTTTTTGACCCCACCTTACCCATTTTCGAACTCATCCAAGATATCATATAGACAAACACCCATGACCATTTTTCATGAAGATTGGGCTAAAACTGTGGCCTGTAGAGTGTTCGCAAGGTTTTTCTAAGATTTCCTGGTGACCTAGTTTTTGACCCCATTACCCATTTGAACTCATCCAGATATCATTAGACAAACACCTGACCAAGATTCATGAAGATTGAGCCATAACTGTGGCCTGTAGAGTGTTCACAAGGTTTTTCTAAGATTTTCCCTGGTGACCTAGTTTTTGACCCCATGTGACCCAATTTTGAACTCATCTGAGATAATGAAGATTGGGCCATAACTGTGGCCTGTAGAGTGTTCACAAGGTTTTTCTAAGCTTAGAGTGTTCACAAGGTTTTTCAAGATTTGACCTAGTGACCTATTTTTGACCCCACATGACCCAATTTCGAACTCATCCGAGATATCATGTAGACAAATATCCTGACCAAATTTTATGAAGATTGGGCTAAAACTGTGGCCTCTAGAGTGTTCACAAGGTTTTTCAAGGATTTGACCTAGTGACCTATTTTTTGACCCCACATGACCCAATTTCGAACTCATCCGAGATATCATGTAGACAAATATCCTGACCAAATTTTATGAAGATTGGGCAAATGTGGCCTCTAGGTGTTCACAAGGTTTTTCAAGATTTGACCTAGTGACCTAGTTTTTGACCCCACATGACCCAATTTGGAACTCATCCGAGATATCATGTAGACAAACATCCTGACCAAGTTTCATGAAGATTGGGCCAAAACTGTGGCCTCTAGAGTGTTCACAAGCAATTGTTGACGACGGACGACGCACAACGTACAAAACGCGATCACAAAAGCTCACCCGAGCACAAGTGCTCAGGTGAGCTAAAAAAGGTTATGTTTTAAGGTATTTTAGGGTTTTCATGAATTATTTAAAAAGAGAATTTGGATTTCAGAATGCTAAGTCTGAATGCTAAGCCTGAATGCTAAGCCTGAATGTTAAGCCTGAATGTTAAGTCTGAATGCTAAGTTTGTATGCTAAGCCTGAATGCTAAGTATGAATGCTAAATCTGAATGCTAAGCCTGAATGCTAAGCCTGAATGCTAAATCTGAATGCTAAGCCTGAATGCTAAGTCTGAATGCTAAGCCTGAATGCTAAGCCTGAATCTAAATTAAAGACTCTGCAGATGTATTACAGCCCAGTACCATTTAGAATGACTTTGGTATGTCATGGCTTGGGATCAAACCTACGAACGTCCACTAACGGGACAGACACTCTCATCACCGAGAACGGTCGAATATTAACTTACGCAGCATCCAATAACGACTGCCAGTAGAAGCACCACCACGACCACAACAACAACAATTATAATGGTCTTCTTGTTCTTCTCCTCTTTTTCTTCGACTGGCTCCTCAATGTCTTCAGCAGTAAAGTATTCTTGTACAACAGGGTCTGATGCAACATATGTCTGCCCATCCACTTCAAATGAAACTGATCCCTCCCTGATCTACAAATATATATAGATCTACATTAACCAGAATCATTCATTTTCATAGCAGAGAACACAACAAGATTTAAGGAGGAAACAAAGGTTTCCTAATGTTTCATTAAGGTACCTTAGTTATCTTGGTAGAGGTTAAGAGGTCCAAGACGGAGCAGAACCATTAATGTACTTCCTAAGCCTCTTGTCTAAAAGACTCTATAAAGAATTTACTTGCAAGCAGACCTGGTTTTATATTGCTGGCATGGTTTCTTTTTCTGATGATATAAAATCTATGTTGTAAAATGGTTAAAATATCTTTTATATATTATGTATTATTATTTAAGTCTACATGAGCCAGTATTGTTTATAGAGGAGAATTTATCCAGCTAACTGTAACATTGAGAATCAAAGCTAGTATAAACAGTGTGGTGCTTGTTGGTTTGTTTGCTTATTGGGTTAAATGTCCAACCAACAATATTTCAGTCATTTGGAGACTAAATAGTGCAGTGTGCATACAGTGCAATCAAGTAAACTGACCATATAGAATCATGCTACAGACTATTTTCCAACTTTATTGATATCATTTAAGAACATTTTTTTTGTACATTGTTAGATCCAGTTTCAATCAAAGTGCTCAATGCGCTGGGAGACTGCAGCCGGATTAAAAGGAAAAAAGCTTTGATTCTTAATTATTGATACAATAGAGGCAATAGCCACATGATGCAAAAACTCCACACACTCTCCTGCAACTATAGTCGGTAGTAAGACAATCGAATACGCACTCTGTTTGTTACAAAACAATCCGGAATTAGGGTCATGAACTTTATTGTATGAACTTCAGAAGTAGGTCATTCCCTAGGACCCGATTTATATACACTTGCTACTGTTACTTAAGTGTAGAACTTGACAAGGTACCTGATGTTTTAGATACTTGAATGTTTGTTTCTATTTCAAAGTTAAGAAATGCTCTGGTAGAAACTTAACTTGCTTTCGTGCAAAATTACGCGTAAACTACTTTAGGTTAATTACAGACATTCGAAGCGCTACTTTTTTTCTTTTTGCAGGAGTAGATCTTAAAGTATGTAAAATGGGTTTGCTGTTCTGATTTATAAGTGTCACGAATATATTGTTCACGCTTAAAATGGATGTTTACAGAGCAAAATAACACATTTACAAACACCAGCACATGAATAGTGGTTACGGTTAAAAATACTAGTATGTAAGTAATTTGGAGACTTTGTCTGTATGAGATGGTTGACTAAATGCCGTCTCAACATGATATCACAACAGTGGCAGGATACCATATCCAGTTATTATGTATATATAATTATCCATTTTGTTGGGGGGGGGGGGGCTAAAGGGACTGTTCATTTTTGAAATTATAGAAGAGGGCTATGGGGTGAATTTTTGTTCTCCTTTAAAGAAACCAAGCCCTGCACCTTTAAGCCACATTTTTCATGGGACCAACTTTGATTCTTATGGTAGACTGCTATTATAGGTAAAAATTAAGCTATGTAATTTAAAATTGAATTCTGATCTGTGATAATTTTCAAATAAAGTAACTATGGTTGCCTTTGTAGTCTTACACAAACCACATTCATGCATTCTTGCAACTTAAAACCACTCAAAGATTCATTTTGTCAATCAAATTCGGATCAGTGGTTCATACATGATGTCATATAAAGCAAATAGTTGACAACGGATGACTATAAATGATCACAATAGAACATCTTTTGAATTCATTATCTTTTCCTATTTTCTTTAAACTGACACTGGTCATAGAAAATACATATTTTCATGAATGGCTGGGCATCAAATACACATATTGTCTATGACCACAAATCAAAGAAAAATGATCTTACTATAAAATCAACAAATATAAGTAAGTATAAGTCTTCATGCACAAAACTGATGAATGAAATAGGTTAATTGTGCCTGGATAGTGGTAACGCACTTCACTAATTACCAGTGAGTCCAGGGTTCGATTCCTGGTCACATACGTGAGAGGGTACAGTGCTCGGCCATCCACACACGTGGGTTTTCTCTGGGTTCTCCAGTTTCCTCCCACATTAATGACCACACACGTTGCCACCAGAGCCATCGAGAGTGATTAATATAAGTTGTGAGAACTTGTTTGGTAACTGATGTAAAATAAATAAAGTTTAAATAAGAATAATATAGTTACTAACTTTAGTGGACAATGCGTTTGTTAAAGTTGGAAGATCCTTGGTCTCAGATAAAACGTTATGATTGACTTCCAATTGACAGTCTGCAAGTATACTGCCTGACTTCAACTGAAACAGAAAAAAATGTATGAGTATATAATCAAAATACATTAACCACAATGTGTTCTTCTTTGACACACATATTCATATTAGAGAAACAACAGCTTAATGATTGCTGAACAAAATACAAAAAGCAATCACATCATTCAACTCTTCACAAAACAAATAGCTCAAGTAAAAGTCACTGAAACAGGTCCTGATGATCATAGAAAATTTGTTGCGACTCTCAAAATGTTTGTTGGGTTAAACATTCAATCAACAGCATTTCTATCAGTAACATTTCTAACAGAGTAAGTTGCCCCACTCAATGTTACCCGGCGTTGCCATAGTGACTATGGATTTTGCATGAGTGCGATTTGTATCACTTTCTCTTTGGATTAAGTTTAAAATACTTATATCAACATGTCACTTTAGAAAATCTTATTCTACTAAGCATATTAATAAATAATTTATGGAGCTTTTCCAGATATTTTTCGAACACCCCTTATAATAAAAGAAAGAAAGACTGAGAATTGTGGGACATGAACGTGGTACAGCAAGCACCTGCTACTGGGAGACCGTATTCTATATATCTGAAAGGGCATTTCTGAAAATAGCATTTTCCAGTGCAATGTGACTTATACTTGTCAAGTTTATTTGACAGGAAGTAAAGACTTCACTAACATTAAGAGGGAGAGTAGACAAGAGTGTTCTCTGGGACATGTGTGTCACCTGCTGAAGCGTGACGGAAAAAGTATGATGGACAGACAAACGGAAGAGTGATCCTTAAAATTATGAGCCACCTCTGCTTAGAGCAGGTGACACAAAAAAACTTTTTTTTTATAACTACCAATCATCTGTGAACAACCTGCTTTAAAGTTCAGCAAATTAATATATATGATGTAATGATACAGGAGAACCTCGCAAAACCTAGCATCTTTAAACTGAAGTCTCTCCATTTTAGAATTACTCTTTGGTCCCTATTTCCACCATTCTTTTTTCAACTATGTTAAACACAGTTGAAGAAAATCTGTGTGATTAATACATATGGATCAACCCTTTCTAAATAAAACCAACAAAAAGAAGGAAATGTGTCTCTGCGAGACTGATGCCCCACTGGTATTTGTTGGTCACAAAATATTTGCATAAATTATGATTTCATGATGATGTGAAGTCATCTTCATAGAAAAAAAGCTTAAACGCAAAGGTAAACCTGAGGCATTACAATCAATTTTACCATGTTCATCCTATTGTAAAATGTAGATAACAGCTAAAAAATGTGTACAGAAATTAAATAGTTCATATAATGATGTATATGTGGACCAAGTTTCATGAAGATGTGAAGTCATCTTCACAGAAACAAGAGGCCCATGATGGCCCTAAATCGCTCACCTGAGATAAATAGGTTGACCCAAGGAACATCTGTACCAATTTATTTTAAAATCTGGCCAGTAGTTTTGAAGCAGATGATTTTTAAAGTTTTCATATTTTTTTTCTTTTTGTTGCCATGGCAACCAGAGTTCTATATGGATCAAGTTTATTTTAGGAACTTTTGTGAAAGTTGACCCAAGGATCATTCCTGCCAAGTTTAATCAAATTCTGTCCAGTGGTTTCAGAGGAAATGTTGATTAAAGTTTTCCCTATATACATATAAGGCAAATAAGCCCTGCCCCTGGCGGCCATGTTTTTTACGGATCGGAATAATTTTAGCAACTTTGGTAGAGGTTGACCAAAGGAACATCTGTACCAATTTATTTTAAAATCTGGCCAGTAGTTTTGAAGAAGATGATTTTTAAAGTTTTCATTTTTTTTTCTTCTTTTTGTTCCATGGAACCAGAGTTCTACAAATTTTTTTTTTTGTGAAGGTTCCAAACCCTGCCAAGTTTAATCAAATTCTGTCCAGTGGTTTTAGAGGAGATGTTGTTTAAAGGTTTCTCTATATACATATTAGGCAAATAAGCCCTGCCCCTGGCGGCCATGTTTTTTTACGGATCGGAATAATTTTAGCAACTTTGGTAGAGGTTGACCCAAGGAACATCTGTACCAATTTATTTTAAAATCTGGCCAGTAGTTTTGAAGAAGATGATTTTTAAAGTTTTCATTTTTTATTTTTTTTTGTTGCCATGGCAACCAGAGTTCTACATGGATCAACTTTATTTAGCAACTTTTGTGAAGGTTGACCCAAGGATCATCCCTGCCAAGTTTAATCAAAGTCTGTCCAGTGGTTTCAGAGGAGATGTTGTTTAAAGGTTTCTCTATATACATATAAGGCAAAAAGCCCCGCCCCTGGCGGCCATGTTTTTTTACGGATCGGAATAATTTTAGCCACTTTGGTAGAGGTTGACCCAAGGAACATCTGTACCAAATTATTTTGAAATCTGGCCAGTAGTTTTGAAGGAGATGATTTTTAAAGTTTTCAAATTATTTTTCTTTTTGTAGCAATGGCAACCAGAGTTCTTCATGGATCAACTTTATTTTAGCAACTTTTGTAGAGCCTCACCCAAGGAACATTCCTGCCAAGTTTTATTAAATTCTGTCCAGCGGTTTCAGAGGAGATGTCGTTTAAAGCAAATTGTTGACGATGGATGACGCACGACGCCGGACGCCGGACAAAGGGCGATCACAAAAGCTCACCTTGAGCACTTTGTGCTCAGGTGAGCTAAAAATCCAGTCAAAGATGATACCTTGAGAGTGACAAGTTTGAGTGATTTGTCCTTTTCAATAGCCGGTTTAATTGCCCTGAAAGAAAAAAAGAAATAACAAAATAATAAATTCAGTCCTCAGTTGTAGTTGATCTAAAATTGTCACATAAATTATATGTATTTCAGTCATTTAGAGATGATGTCTACCTGAGACAGATATAGTGCTGTCACACTGCAGTATCATGCCATAGACATGATACTACACCCAGTACACCAGGCTAACCAGTTCTAGAGCTACCCTTATATATGGAGCACTAAGCAAGGGAGTTATACAAGTACCATACAAAAGTGAGAAATCAGAAACAGAACAGTAGATAATTAACCCTTTCCCTCATATAGACTCATTTTAACCCTTTCCCTCATATAGACTCATTTTGACGCACTCAATAGGTACCACATAAAGCCTGATCTGCAGAAAACCACAGTTGAACCTTACCAAATTTAATTACAAAATCCTCATTTCCAGACCACTGAGGAGCAGCGAACAGCATAAAACCTGATCAGCCTGCGAGTTACTCGCAGGCTGATCTGGTTTTATGCTGTTCGCATAGGTCTTTTCATGGTGTCCTCTATGAGGGAAAGGGTTAATAAATAATACAAGACATTGAGGGTGATAGGCAAGTTTATGGACTGGACAGTCAGATTAGGTAGGTATATGGAATTAAGCCAGGAAGAAGTCCATACATTTTATAAGGTTTGACTGCTTATTGCTCAAAATGCAATGCGTTATTTGTTATACCAATTCTTCTTTTTAATTTTTTTTGTATTTAAGAAACTATGAAATCAAAATGTGTGAAAAATGCTAAGCGATGATGTCATCGGACCCATATAGCATTATAACACCCACAGTGCCTGAGTATATAACACTGAATTGATTTATGTAAATGAGGGTATACATTTTATACCTATGGAATATATTCTAAGCCAAGCAAGTCCTCTGAGACAGTGCTATATATATATATACCATCAAAAGAAATACTACCAATCTAAAATCTTTGGTGATTTTGTCTCATTAGAGTTTCAATCTACAAACATCACCAAAAGTAACCCAAAACAATATTTCTATTCATACTTTCAAGTTATCTAAGTAATGGTCAAAGTCAAGAACCAGGATCAATTTTTTTCACATAATCTATAGCTTTTATTGATATGCCAACTATAAAGTGAAGTCCTAGGTCACCCCACAACTTCCGATAAAGCTGCATGATTTTCTATTTTTATAAACAATGACCTTGACACCTCCAAGCCTAAACAATGGACATGCCTAATCTGTGGCCCTTTTGCAGCCCCTAAATAAAAACATTAAAGGTGGTATTTGTATTTTTAACATATTTTTCATTTCCTTTTGGTGTTGTTAAATTTTTTTTTAACATTTATTTTGGTATATTAGTGCGCAAAGGATGTACCTGCAGTCCCCATGCGGGTATAGAATAAACATCATTTTTAAAACATTGAGAAATACCCTTGGAGCTAGATCTGCTAATAAGATAACTCCCCCTTGAAGAGTTAATGAACAATATGTTTTCAAAATTGGATTGACCAGATATGTCAAAGGCAAATGGGGAGTATTTTAATTGTAGGGCAGAGCAAGTTATAATATAATGATTAAAACATAATTAACACAAGGCCACAATTTGTATAAAATCAAGCCAGTCATAACGTGCCAACAATATGCAAACTAGACTTGGTACTAATTAAAATTGTGAAGTTAAATCAAATCATACCAAATTGGTAGCTGAGATATATTTGTTCAGTTTAACATCCAACCGACAGTATTCAGTCATTTGGAGACGTTGTCTACTTGAGACAGATATAGTGCTGTCACATTGCAGTATGACGCTGTAGACTTGTGACAGGATACTACACCCAGCTATCACTAAAGGTGAAGAATACCCCCCACATCACTTCTTGTCACAAAATTGCTCTCCAAAAAGTGGCAGAATTTATACAGCTAATTTAAACTGTGACAATAACAGGTAGACCCAACAGAAACTTTGCAAAGCAACCTAAAATGTGCTCACATTCCATTCCCCTCATGGTGCACTCCTGCTAAGAAGGACAGATGCTATTGCTCTTGGAAATGGCAAAGGGGAGAAAATTCTCCAAATGGTCATAAATTATTGAAAAATCATTTAACAATATTAACAATATAATTATTTATATCTGTGCTTAGCATAAGTGCAGGCAAATAATATCAAGAAGATAGTAATTATTAAAATCTGTACTGTAGTAGTAAGAAATAGCACAGACAAAGAATGCCCAAGAAAATCATCAAAGGGCCATAACTCAGAGAAAAATCATTTAACCATAACATCACTACATAATGCACATCTGTGCTTGCTAGTGAAACTTCCAATAAAGTATGATTATAATTCATTTCATCCTGTAGTAATTGAGTACAGTGCGGACAAAGAAAGTTCAAGAAAATTCATTTAAGGGCTATACCTCGGAGAAAAATCATTCAACTGTACAATATGCACATCTGTGCTTGCTAGTGAAACTTCCAATGGAGTTTGATCCATCCAGTAGTTATTGAGAAATGGCGTAAACAAAGAAAGCGAAAGAAAATTCATTAAAGGGCAGTTACTCGAAGAAAAATCATTTAACCCTAACAACTATAAAATATAAATCCATCCAGTAGTTATTGAGAAATAGTGCGGACAAAAAAAGCTACAGACCAACTCAGTGACTTCTAAATACCCCCCAAACTAAGTTAGTTGGGGTATTATTATTCTGACAACAGGCCAACCAGTCCTGGAACTACTCTCATCTGCTGAGTGCCTAACAAGGGAGCTATACCAGTACCATCTTTTTACAAAGCTGAGAAATTGTGTGGACAAAATATGAAGAAAACGGCCATATTTCATTTAAAACCAAGCAATTATAACATGCCAACAGTGTGTGCAACTTTACTTGATACTTATTAAAGCAGTAAAGTTAAAAAAAAATCTGACCAAAGGTAGCTGAGAAACAGGGCTGACAAATCTCATCTACAGAGGGACCGACCAACAGACGTGACTCCAATATAGCCCCCATATACTTTGCTTCTTGGTGTATAATGAAGTAGGAATATAATATTCAATACCTTGCATAACAGAAAATTTAACAACAGTAAATATTCTGAATTCTTACTTGTTGAATTTTATTTTTTTCTCGTCTGTCAAGAGAGCAAATGACTCATTTGAAACCTTAAATAGTAAACTGGATCTCTTAGCATCTGTCTTCTTCTGTGCTTGACCTAGAATAGAAATCATGACACAAGGTCATTTCCTATACACTTTATTCAACCTTATTTGTGAAATATATATATATATAAAAATCCTATATCTAAATCAATTTAAATGGTATGGGAGGTTCATTATCCTTTACTCATGCATATTCATGTACACATTAATGAGACTTTATGAATATTAATTGACTGAACTTTAAACTGTATAATTATGAAACAACGGATTTGTCTTTGCTCAGCTAGTGCGTTGCAAACTGGAATCTGACCTACATATTTGTATGAGTAAACACAGGAGCTGTCTGATCAGGGTCCAATCTGTTTGCCAATATGTCAAAATGAGTCAATATGAAGAATAGGGAAAATCATAGTGGAGGGAAATGGATGCATTTAATGATAATGTTTGTTTGTTTGTTGGGTTTAACGTCCCACTGACAGTATTTCAGTCATTAATGATAATGAAAAACTTCTTACATATATGACCTGATATGTGGGACACAATGGAAATTCAGAAGCCAATATACCCTTTACTAATGTCACCTATTAATTTCAACTTCATGTCTCAATTACTTCATGTACAACTAAATCTAACCATTTACATTTAGCTCTGAAACTCTTTCCTTTGATATTTAGCTCTCTTCCTATAAAATTTGAGCTTTTCTTGCATTTATTTCATATGTAATGAATTAAGAAATTTAAAAAAAAAAAAAAAAGACAACTCTGTTCAACTCTGCTTCCCACGACAAAATCTATAAATTATTGATTCTTTCCCCCCAAAAAATCATGACCTTCCCAGGAGTAAAGCACTGGCCTAATCCAGGAACCGTCAAGAAAGCTTAGGACATGTTGTAAGCACTTATTTCCTAATCAACATAAAAAATAAGTTCTTTTATCTGAAATATTTTCAATTTGTGAACAAATCACAACCATCATTTAACAATGAAAAGTACATATCGACCAAGGAGACATTGAGATCGAAAGATTAGTATAAATCAGTCACATTATCCTGACATCGGGCCAACCAGTCTTGGAACTACCCTGATATGCTCAGCACCAATCAAGGTGGCTATAACAAACAGTATAATTTTTTACGACTTCGGTATGCCGCAGCCAGGGATTGAACCCACAAACTCCTGATTCTGGAGTGGATGATCTTACTACACAGCCACCCTGACCAGTCGTAAAAGAATAAAAAGTTTAAACTAACCAAGCATATAAGTACAACAAGAGCTCCTCAAGCGGTGCCAATGCTCTTTTGTTTTACATGTCCACAACAAAATTCTAAATTAAAAAGGAGCATAACTCCAAAAATAGAGCTTTCAGAACATGCCCCTGGTCCTACAATTGGGCCTTGTCATGATTATAAAGTATTCCAAGTTTCGTTTTGAAACCTTTAAAACTGTTTGAGCAATGGGCTACTTTAAAGTTTTTGCACAATGCTGATGACAAAGAAGACGACGACCCAGCAATCATAATAGCTTGACTTTTTCTTCTAAACAGACAAGCTAAACATAGGAGCTATAAATTTAAAGTTAGATAGAGAGAAATACTCACTGCAGTCAATGGTGTCGATGCTGACTCCAGTTCTGGCATTACTGAACTTCTCTCCTGTGGAGGCATTGAGGCAGTGACAAGCATTGCCCTTGCACATGGCATAGTACCCTCCAGTGGCGCTGCATCGCAGCTGAGTCGTCGACTTAGAGTTGGCCTGTTGAGTGGCAATATAAATATTAAAAGCTTTCAGATTAATTTGGGATCAGGGATTATCAAATGTATTGAGGAAAAAACAAGGGAATGTGTCTCTGAGACAATGATGCCCAACTGGCATACGTTGGTAACAATAAAATGTTTGCTTGTAATATAAGAAGTCAGTATCTTGATGTATATTTGTATCATGAGGATGTGAAGTCATCTTCATAGAAAAAATGCATAAACGCAAAGGTAAACCTGAGGCTTTACAATCAATTTTACAATGCCAACCATGAAATATAGGTCACAATAAAAGAATTGTATGAATATAAAGTAGTCTATATTATGATGTACATGTGTACCAAGTTTCATGAAGATGTGAAGTCTCTTCTGCACAGAAAAAAGCTTCAACGCAAACGTAAACCTGAGGTGTGAGGGACGAACAAACACATGAACGAATGGACTGACACAATGGCTGAAAATCTATGTTCTATGTTTCCCACAATGCCATTGCCATTAGCATTGCATATAAAAGCTCCAATATATCACCTTAAATGATTTTATTTACTCTTTTCACTTTCCTACCTCGAGCCTCTCTCGGGGTGTATCCAGAGGGACACTAATGTTTATGGTCTATGGTATGCAACTCTAACTAGTGTTAACCCTTTCCCTCATATAGACTCATTTTGATGCACTCAGTAGGTACCACATAAAGCCTGATCTGCAGAAAACCACACTTAAACCTTACCAAATTTAATTACAAAATCCTCATTTCCAGACCACTGAGGAGCAGCGAACATAGAGGAAACCATGAAAAGACCTATGAGAACAACATAAAACCAGATCAGCCTGCGAGTAACTCGCAGGCTGATCAGTTTTATGCTGTTCGCTGCTCCTCATGCAGTGGTCTGGAAATGAGGATTTTGTAATTAAATTTGGTAAGGTTTAACTGTGGTTTTCTGCAGATCAGGCTTTATGTGGTACCTATTGAGTGCGTCAAAATGAGTCTATATGAGGGAAAGGGTTAAGACATTTTTAATAGAGCACAGTATTCAAGTCTTGCTATGTCCACCATATAGTCAGGACCCATTCTCCATGTGACAGAAGGTAATGAACCGGTGTATATAATCTTTTCCTGCAAGGTTACCGGTTTGATCATCATATTAACCTGATATTTCCAGTGCGTAAACAGTATACATATACAGCAATATAAAAACTGGATTTAAAATTTACTAAAATTTATACAGAATATTTTGAGGGCCTCCACTAGAACTTAAATGGCTAGTTTTCACCTTTATGGAAAATGTGATTCTCATTTGCCACAAATACCCCTCATATAATTATGTATATATGTGTATATAATAAAATAAAATCAAAATATTTAGGTTGTTTAACTTACGCCTCTTGATGAACTTTCTCCTTCATATTTGCTCTTTTGCCTGACACATTCTGCATAAGCTGAAATAAAGCAGGTCATATATAAGCATCATGGACTATTCTAGGGGTTTACAGTCGATACAACAGCATTCAAAACAATGGCAAATTCGGGTTCCGGCACTAAAAGTCATGTAATAGATTTATTTGTTCTTCATTCCTCTCTTTGCAACAGCATATTCGGTTTCCAGTACCTGCAGTTATTTTCGGCAAACCAATCTCCCTTTCATAAGTGTTTTTTCTTAAAGAAAGAGGGGCAGCCTTATAGCCGCAGATTATTTTCGCCAAAAAATCTCCCTACATTGTGTAATAGCGGAAGCCTTATTGCCGCAGGTTTCCGGTACCGGCAGTAATTTTCAGCAAACAAATCTCCCTTTCATAGTGTATTTACTTAATGAAAGAGCGACAGCCTTATAGCTGCAGGTTATTTTGGGCAAACAAATCTCCCTACATTGTGTACTAACTGCAGCCTTATCGCCACAGGTGGTAACCTTGCCCCCTGCAACTACCTAACCTATTTTGACACGATGATCGCCGAGATCACGGATGAGCCGCATTGTTTGTAGAGAATTTCATTGTTCAAGAGAGAGTAATTTAGAAATGGGTTGCAACTCCAGTAGATCTGTGAACAACGTGCCTTTAATCAAGTGTATAGTCACTTTGTTTGTTTGTCAGTGTGACAGTCAGTTTGTACTGGTTTTAGCATTAACGAACATCTGACAATTTATCCCACCTGTATTAATAGCCCGACTTTCATACCTACCCTGAAGTTGTATACACATGTAATGTCTACACAAAGAAATAGTATGGTAAATAAAGAAATACAGCCGGGTCACAATTTCTTGCAGACAGACACACATACGGACAGGTGTAACAATATAATGCCCTTTGCTATTTCACTGCAGCGACATAAAAACTAACTTCCCAATCCATGTATAAGAGTATATGTTTATCATTAAATCATAATATCTATTTCCATTTTGGATACTTTTTTTCAAAATATTCAAAAACAAAATGGTAAAAATTTAAATATTCATGACAAGGTACCTCCAACAACTCATTATCTACTGTCATTTAAGTGTGAAATCCTCCTCCCAAATGGCTGCATGGCAACTTACTTGATTCACACTTGATGACTTTGTTTCCACTTCTGAATTCTAAAGCACACGTGCATGTATTGATGGTGCACGCCGCCTCAGGGTATCCCTCGCAAGTAGCATTGGCACAGCTGGAATGACACACCTTCCTCTGTCCACCAGGGCACTGGGTGCCTTATAACACAAATTTGTACTTAAATGAAAATTTGTATCTTTATATGTAAGGTTTGTTCAAATTTGTAATTTTATAATCAGGATTGTTCAATATTTTATATATATATATCAGTCATTTTCAAATTTCTTTTATATGTCAGACTTGTTCAAATTTGTACTTTAAAATTAATTTCAGGCTTCTTTAGTACACCAGGCTTGCTTTAATTTTATACAATAGAATTGCTCAAAATGTATTTTTCATACAGTTGGGCTATCTCAAATTTGAGCTAGAGTATCCATTTTTAATTTGATTATTTAATGCAGTTTGTCCAACTATTAAAAATATGTTTGACAGTATATTGGTTTACTTGATTAAATTAATGTCATTTCAAAAACAACTGCATAATTAATATAATTCTACTAAAATAATTTCATTATATATTATACAGCTAAGGAATTTAAATATTTTGGTAAGAAAAACAACAAAAGCTACTTACATGCTTTACAAACACCGTCCTCTTTTAATTTGTCAGAAGTAGTTCCCTCGCGACCTGAACGCTCACAATTTTTGCAAGGGTCGCCACCTTCGCGACACATGGAAGGCTTTGTTCCATCAGGACAGTCTACATGCACAGAAAGTATGGAATCATAATACAAATAAGAATAATTAAAGATGATGAATACCTCCAGATACCACTTTGTCAAATTTACTGTTACCATGTCAGACAGTCTTGAGAAATATAACAAAGGGTCATAACTCATTCAAAATCAAGCAAATCATGACATCCACAACTACCTGTTGGCTTAGTTCTAATCACAGCAGTTTTGTAAAAGTTCATCATAATCTGGCCTAAGGTAGCCAGGAAATAAAGTAGACAAATCTCGTCTACAGACGGAACAACTGTTCGAACAACAGATTGACAGACATGACTCCAATATAGTTCTAATATACTTCTTTTCTGGGGGTATAATATCTAAGTGTATAGGAAGATGCAAACAGGCAAAGAGTACCGGTTATAGTACCAGACAGATAGCAAGAGAGGCACGGAGTTTGGAAATTTATTTTTTTTTTTTTTTTTGCTACTGAAGAAAAACAGATAGAAAGATCATGATAAAATTACATCAAATGGACATGTAACCTGATTGTGTAAAGGATAAAACAAATCCACAATCAAACATTCATACATACTCAGTAACCTAGCAACTATGAGCCTGTATGAAACCAGAAATTACTGCCCTAGCTATTTTATATGACACTTATTTACTATGCCCCATATAGTACTGACAGACTTTAAGATCGATGGCAGTTGCTGATGCCAAGAGAAGTATCAGACTACAAACTAATAATGGGACACCATGTCATCCAGCATCCAAACCCCACAAATTAAAACAAGAGGGCCATGATGGCCCTAAATTGCTCACCTGAATTCAACTATTATCTAAAGTAAGGATCAAATAGATCATAATATAAAATAGTTAGGAAGAAAAGGGTCAAAACTCTGTAATAAAAGATCCCATTTAAATGTGTTGATATGAACATTTGGACTTGATACCATTTAATCATGTTTTATTGAGTTTCATCAAAATCTGCCCAGTGGTTATGGAGGAGATAACATTTAAAAGATATATTTCTATTTCTTGCTTTGGCGGCCATCTTGTTCAGCAAAGCAGCTACTTTTAAACAGTACCATCAAAGGATTATTACTGTAAAGTTTTACCAAAATAATATGCTCAGCAGTTTAGGAGTAGACATTATTTAAAACAAAAGTTGACAAAGGATGCAATCAAAGCCTAATCGCAATATCTCATGTACCTGAACTCTATGTGCTCAGGTGACCTAAAAAAAGTTTAAAGCTGGGCTAGGAATGTTCCTCAGGTAAGATATATGGTACTTAGAAAATTCCTCCAAGGAATAACCCCCATTTACTGTACTATATTGTACTGTAATGTACTTACTTTTAGCCTCCGCAGGAAGGGTGGCACTGGGATCCGTACAGTTAATGTTCTGAGCATTGAATGCTGGACCCTTGACTGGTTCACCGGTATCTGGGTTGACACAGGCACATACATGGCCAATGCATTGCTTCGGCTCAAACTGACCTGCATCATTACACACTGGTTCAAAGACCACATCGCTGACCCTCCCTGACTGACCATCGTCCATATCTGTAGTACATGTACAGGGTGCAGACATATTATAACACATTCTGCTATGAAACAAATAAAATGATTATATGCCGTAAAATAGTGTATAGAGGTGTAAATGGATTTACATGTAGACTTGATATCTGATACAAACAAAATCAAAATGTCCATAAATGAACGACAGTGGCTCAGGATCAAATACACAACATAGATCCATATAATCTTTCATCATTAACGTTACTTACATTTTAAAAAAAATGTTTGTTTTGAGCAGGTATAAATTATATTTCATCTCAAAGTGATATGACTTTATTATTTTTACTCACGCTATTATGTGTGCTCATCATAATATCTTAATTATATCAATTTTCGATGATATATGTTACATATCCACTAAAAAACAATTAAATGCATATCTTCTACATATTGTAACCCCTTACCGACACATTTGGCTTCCCCTTTCACGACCTTGCACATCTGTTGGGCTCGACAGCGCACCCCCTAGTGTTAAAATTAATATATCTATCCATTAGTATAAACTTAATAACAGAGTCTGAGAATAACTTGTGCAACTAGAGCTATCAGGAGAGTTGACTAAGACCCCCACATTCCACATATAATAGAAGCTGATGAAAACCTTGCTACATTACTTGGCTCAAAAATATGAAGAAAAAAATGTTAAATAGGACAAAGGGAAAGGACACACCAGCTTACTATGTACATGTAAAAAGTGAGTATTGTAAATGCAATTAAGTCACTGATATTCACATTAATTTACTTTAAAGGATGATAATATCAAAAAGAACATTTTAATAGAACAAGCCAGCTCTTAAACACATGTATATGTGATCTTGCAAACTAAAATATTTCCATTTAAAATTTATTCAATTAAGATTTAAATATGTAAATTGATCATACAATGGTCTATTTATAGAAATTATGCAGACCAAAGGGAGATTACTTATATCACCATTAGGTGTTAGCTACCTTGCAAACTTCCTCCTGGAATGACTTGGAACCTATAAGTAGACAGAACATGGTCAATGTAAATTAATCTCACTAATGAGGAACAAGGAGAATGAAGGTGATGAGAACTTTTTAAAACAAGAGGGCCAAGATGGCCCTAGATCGCTCACCTGAGAAAAGTATCATTCATTGCCTGTACAAAACAGATTGCTTAAGAATAAAGATGATGAGGTGAAACAATGTTCAGGAATTTTCTGACCCCATCCACAAAAGATATCATCATGACAAACATTCTGCCAAAGTTTGAGGATGATTGGACCAAAAATGTTGCCCTCAGAGTATAAACAAGATTTTTCTAAGATTTGACCTACAGACCTACTTTCCTGTCCAGCCCCACCCATTTTCAAACTGGTTCGAGATATCATCATGGCAAACAATCTGACCAAGTTTGAGGAAGATTGGATCAAAATTGTGGCCTCTAGTGTGTAAACAAGATTTTTCTAAGATTTGACCTACTGACCTACTTTTGGTCCAACCTGACCCATTTTCGAAAGGGTTCAAGATATCATCAAGACAAACATTCTGACCAAGTTTGAGGAAGATTGGATCGAAATTGTGGCCTCTAGTGTGTAAACAAGATTGTTCTAAGATTTGACCTACTGACCTACTTTTGGATCCAACCTGACCCATTTTCGAAAGGGTTCAAGATATCATCAAGACAAATATTCTGACCAAGTTTGAGGAAGATTGGATCAAAATTGTGGCCTCTAGTGTGTAAACATCAAAATTGTTGACGGACGACGGATGACGGACAATCAAGTATCCCAAAAGCTCACCCTGAGCTATGCTCAGGTGAGCTAAAAGTCCCAAGATACTTAAAATGCAGTAATTAATTTGTTTTGCAGCCCATTTCTTTTAAAATCATTTGGAAACTAGTATTCCTTTTTTTCTTATACATGTATTTAGGAATGAATCATTATGTCAAAAAAGTTAACATAATTCAGCAACTTGGCCAAGAAATATAGTAAAACGTGTATAAATAGTCATTCTTATTAACAGCCAACCTGTGTACAAAGGCCAATGTCTAGATTCCAAGCAATGGAATTACAGAGATTTCAACCTCTGAATAGCATCCACCTATGCTTGTTTTCAGTGAGAGCCATTTGTTCAAAAAGTTTTACAAGAATTTACTTTCGTGTGAACAAAGCAAGTTAGGATTTAATGGAATTGATGAAGAAGACTTACTGCAGGTTGAAATACAGGTGTTGTAATCGGCGAACATGTTTTTCAACCTTCTGTCACACCCGTTGTATCTGAAGGCTACACAGTCTCGCTTTTGTGCACTGAAGAAATACTTTTTGGTAGACACTCCACATGTCACATTTTGATTCACCACTGGTCTTTCCAGACAATATGCGGGAAGAACTACAAAGGGTAACAAGAAAAAAATCTGAAACTAGTAACACAACTTTATCTAAATTTGCATTGTCACTAGAATCAATTTGTACTCAATAGAAAAAAAAAACATAAGTATAAAGAAAAATAGAAAATTAAAAATTTGTAACAAGAAAAATGATTGTCAGATGATGAAAACCCAGGTTTTAGACATGCTGGAAGAATGTAAAATGAAAAATCTTTTTTTTAGTAAAAGTGACATTGACCTTGATTACCCCAAAAAGCAATCCCAAACTTTATCTTTCCTTAAAGTATCTACCAACCAAATTTTATAACACTAATATTTCAACCCTGACTAAAGATATTCTAATCATCATTTCTTCTTTGAAATCTGCTCTATAAATTATATAAGGTAAAGGCCTATGATAAACAAATAATGTATCCTCTATATGAAACATATAAAATTAAGCTCTTAAATAAACAGGCAAGTTATGAGACAATAACACTTTGCCTACCATCAGTGTCAAGACATTTGAGGTCTCCAGGATTCAAGGCCAGTGGTGAATGTTCATTAAACTCTCCAGTTTTGTTCACACAGGCACAGAATTTCTTCATCCGTCGAAGGTCCATGAAGCACTGCACCTGTATTCCAAGCATTCACATTAGTACATATTATACATTTTACAATTTATTCTTTCACACCCCACTGATCAATTTATTCTCCTGCCCCTTATGTACCTCATTTGGTGTACATCCTGATGACCCCACCTTGCGGCATTTTCACTAAATTTGATTTTGAAACAAAATTCCCCAAGCTAGTGAATATTTCTGTTGAGTTTTATGGCTCATATAGTTATTGAGATAAGAAACACAAGATACTGTGAAAGATGGACAGATTAGTGCAAATCTTTATTGCCCCCCACCCTCAGTTTTCAAAATGGGCATAATGTGTTGCTTATAGTGACAGATGCTTCAACAACCACAATCCATAGCAATATGAATCTTTATATGTCACCTTTTCAGTGGACAAAGTAAGTATTACCTTCTTGAAGTGCCCATCTTCTGTACAGTCAGGTGCAAGTGGTAAAAACTTTAAGCCTGTTTCAACCAAGGTTGCGAAAAATTTCTTATACATCTCAAATTTTCCTTCGTCCTCCATTTTATCTTCATCTTCCTCTTCCTTTTCTAGAAATGAGGAAAAAAAAAGAAAGGAAATACAACATCATGTAGATGAATTCTGAAGCAGACATGAAACCAGAAATGTCAAATCGTTGATCGAAACCAGTGAGGTTTAACTAATCTGACACCAGTATGATACTTAACCCTTTCCCTCATAGAGGAAACCATGAAAAGACCTATGCGAACAACATAAAACCAGATCAGCCTGCGAGTACACCTGTTAGTGAATGAGATTTATATTAATTTGGTAGGTTTAATGTGTTTTTGCAGATCAGGCTTTATGTGGTACCTACTGAGTGTGTCAAAATGAGTCTATATCAGGGAAAGGGTTAAGTTGTACAGTCATAAGTACTCAGCAATGAGCTGGCATTGGTTTCCAAAAAATATCTCATTCCTCAAATGGATAATCTCATGTTCTGATTCAATGCAATTAATTTAAATTGCAAAAAACATGCTGAAAATATCATGTATGCAAAAATTCTGTTATCTGTGTTAACAAATGAAATATGCAAATATAACAAGGTATTGCAAGAAGGTGCCGGTGTGTGTCTGTTAAAAGGAAAGGTCACCCTGGAAGTCAAAAATACATGCATTTAGTGTGTAAGTATCTCATTTCTTTATCAAATCTAATTGTTTATAGTCCATGCAAAAGGAAAATGTGCTCTATACATATGGCCCAATGAATCATTTGTTAGATGTACAGTTTTTCCTATCATTTAGGAAATTCTTCTGAGTCTGTGAAATTTTATTTGCTATCACAATATTCAAGGACATGATTAAGTTTGCCTGAATGTTAGGAAATACTGTGCATCTGAAAATAAGGATCATTAGGACTTTTTTTGTAGTGCACAATTTCTGCTTAGAATGTGTTATATCCCATTAAAATTGGTGAAGAATAAAACGGTTTCAGCAGTTTTTCTTTTTGAATCAAGCAATTATCTGTTACACCACTTGGTATGGCCACATGCACTGGTATTGCATACTAGCTTCAGTGAAAACTTGTAACTTGGAAATTTAAAACATTGCTGTTTGCTAATCTGAAATTAAGCTATCAAAAGTGACCAAGTTTAAAGGTCAGTATTTACAATTGGTTGACCCTGTTTGTTTGTGTGGGTTTAGCAACTCACTGAAAGTGTTTCAGTAATATGGGGACTTTTTCATTGTGAGAAAGACAAAGTACTGCCTATCTTAACATTACCCTTATTTGCTCAGCACCAAGCATTTGTAAGAGAGATAAAGTAATATAATTACCATTCTATATTGGCTTTGGAATGTTGTGGCAAGGGATCAAACACATGACATTTTGGTCATGGAATGAATTAACTCACCTGCACTGGGACTAATCTTTGACCTTGAAAAATAGGTCCTACTGAGGGACAAGGTAAACACCCTAAATATCAATATACTGAAGTTTTACATGGATTATTTTGCAAAAGAAATCCATACGGAGTGATGGCCAATATGTACTTACTATATATATTTGCAAGCAGATGCAATACTTTTGCCTTACTGAACATTTTATTTTCTTATCTGCTGGTACAGTCAACCCTAACACAATGGCATTTGATATAATAAACTTCGGTTACGGCACTAAAAGTCATGTGACGGATTTTGAATCTCTTTACAATAGCAAATTTGACTCCCTGTACCAGCAACAATTCTCGATACATCAGCAAAGTGGAGAGTTACAAACACTGCTGGTGTATCAAGGGTTGACTGTATATATGTCTGAATAATTTAACCCTTTCCCTCATATAGACTCATTTTGATGCACTCAGTAGGTACCACATAAAGCCTGATCTGCAGAAAACCACAGTTAAACCTTACCAAATTTAATTACAAAATCCTCATTTCCAGACCACTGAGGAGCAGCGAACAGCATAAAACCTGGTTTTATGTTGTTCGCATAAGTCTTTTCATGGTTTCCTCTATGAGGGAAAGGGTTAAACAATATGACATTTTTATACAATGTTACAAAGATAAATACCTTCATCAGAATCAGAATCTTCAGTTTTTTCATTAATGAGTGTTGGTACTCCACGTTTTGCACGTTCTCCCTCATTGTCCCCCATCATGTTCATCAGGCTGGACATTCCTCTCATGATCTGCTCCATCTGCGACTTCAGCTTCAGGCACTTGGTTTCTGGTAATTATAGATAACATCAGGATATTAGGTCCACAATAATTTGCTTTTCCAGTTTATTTGAGGTCAACATTCTATTTCATTCAATTTTCATTGCATCAATTAGAAATCCATTTTTCTTTCATTGATCAGTGACAGGATTTTGTTAACTAAAGATTACCTTTGTTCCATACAATTAATGATCAAAGCACTCAAGGCACTGAGAGACTGTCAGCAGGATTTACATGAAAGAGATATATTTCTGAACCCAGGGTTTCAGCAATGTTGAACTCGATAGAGGCAAAGGTCATATGACACCAAAAACTCCACATGTTTTACTGTAACTCTAATCTTGATTCAATTCATAAGCTGCAAACCTAATGAGTCCATGACCTTACTTCAGTAGTACATACTTTCTGTTGTTTCATGGAGTGACACAGTGCAGTTAAATCAACTGCGGAAAAAATGCAAATCAGCAATGCCTGTTTTTGAATTCTCACTACATAAGACTGGTTCTGCAAGTCTAAAAATCAGGACTTTGTTCAACTATATACATGAACATAGCTCAATATAAAGGGATCATCCAATTATCCATATGTGACTTTATACCCATCAATGAAACTATTTCCAAAGTTATAATGTTTGGCCTAAACCCAGTACTTACCCTCACAGCTTGTTGTCACATTTTGTCCCTTGTACGTGAAGATTGCATTGCAGCCCCCACAGTAATTGTCCCTGAAATCATTCAGAAAACACTGATGGTCTTCACACTGATACATTATCATTTTCCATATTAATTATTACAGACCTGATTATAACATTATAACTGACCTAGTTTTAGGACTTTATTCCATTTACTTTAAGCAGCACAATGAATTCAAGCATGCATCAACAGGTGGTCAGCATAAGAGCCATACTTTGGATCTTCTCTGAGATTCTGTGGAGATATTTTATTAAGATATCATCAATAAACATACTTGCAAAATTTACAAGCACTTTACAAATATAGGACACATTATAACAAGAGCTGTCTCTGAAGTTCACTTGAATATCCTCTACTGGCACTCTGATATTGAAAGTGAGGCCTGTCACTACAATATTTGATAAAAAGAAATGGCAGAGAGGGATCAACAGATTTTCAACAAAATTTCATAAGTTTGGATAAGGGCCTTTAATTCATCTATGCTTAGGGATATGCCTAACATTAGCTCACTTTGATCTAGCTGTGATCTGGCTCTAATACCACCAACAATACTTTATAACACAAATTTATTCTTAAATTAGGCACCCCACTATTCTTGTTTTACAAAATATTCAAGGGCATGACTAAGTTGCCATAAATTATTTCCTTGATAGTATACCTAACAGTATTTGTTAAGAAACTAGAACTATCACTGAAGGTGATTCATACCCCCACCCCCATCTTTGACACAGGATGTATTCACATGACACATAAAACGAATGTTCACACATAGGATTTGGGCTTATAAGCATACCCCAAAAAAATATTATCACTAAAGGTGATCAATACCCACACCGGAAGTCTGTCATGTGTAGGAATACAGTTTCAAAAGTTTGTGTGAGTGAAAGACTACATGTATGTAAGGTTTAAAGTTAGTGTGAGCAATGGTTCAAAAGTTTTGGACAATGCTAAAAAGTTTTGACAGACAGACAGATAGACAGAGAGACACACATACAGACACACAGAAGAAAACAATTTGCCCCCAAGATCTGTAGCTGAGGAGAATAAAAATGCAGTCTAATTATGGTTCACATCCATATTTATTGTTTGCAAAAACCTGTCTTTAAGAATTTACATTGTGGTTTTCTTATGCACTGCACTTCCTCTCATCAAGATCAATCTACATATGAAGTTTCATCAACCTAGCTACTTTAGTATTGGAGTTATGGTCCGGACAAAATCAAAAGATTAAAAATGACAAAGGGCAATCACTCCTTTCAAAATACATGCAGAGTTATGGTTCTTGTGCACTGCACTTCCTCTCATCAAGATCAATCTACATATGAAGTTTCATCAACCTAGCTACTTTAGTATTGGAGTTATGGTCCGGACAAAATCAAAAGATTAAAAATGACAAAGGGCAATACTCCTTTCAAAATACATGCAGAGTTATGGTTCTTTGCACTGCACTTCCTCTCATCAAGGTCTATCTACCTATGAAGTTTCATCAACATAGGTACAGTAGTTTTGGAGAAATGCTCCGGACAAATATTTGTAGACCAACCGCCGGACCGACGGACCGACCGACAGGGTGACTCCTATATACCCCCCCAAATTTCATTTGTGGGGGTATAATGAAATGTTTGGGTAGTTTTATTAAAGAAACAAGATTAGGGTGAAATTCACCCCTAAATACTAAAGTTATATTTAGCGCTATAAAGTTAATGGTTGGTGGAATTTGTGCCAGAAGAGTTAATTTTATTAACGCATGCAACGATAAGAACAATACTCACGTGCAGGTTGCATCTGGGTACCGAGGACACTTTTGCACTGAACATGGACTAACAAAGCAATTATAAATAGCATCGTCACATGTAGCGGTGTCTAAAAGGAAAAATGAATAATGTGTTAAAAGTGTCAGGAATTGTCACAAAACCAGGTTTTCTTTTCGCACTGTTTTGTCCCAGTACAGATTATTTGTATCAGTCAAATAATTTTGTGCTCATTGTCTATTAAATCTAATGCAATTCTGTATAAAGCAAACATACATAATATGTGCAATAAGGATTTTTAACTTACATTTATCCACATTAACTTTGAACAAGACATGAATATGATGCAATAATCTTCTTCTGAAAATGTGTTATTGAAAAAATAACTAAGGACCATAGCTCCATCAAAAATGGTCAAACTGCAAAACCAATCATTACTATATATTTTAAAATTAAGGAGTTATGCTCCATATCAGGAATTTTTATGAATAGGCAAACATGTATCTCCAAAATTATGAACCACAGAGTGAGGTTCCTATGCAATGCATTCTGCCTCAATGAGATGTATGCACCTATAAAGTTTCAAGTCAATACCTCTTATAATGTAGGAGTTATTCTCCAGACAAGGAATTTTATCAAAGGGGCATAACTCTAACAAAAATGGTCAAACTGCAAAACACAGGTAATATTCTCCAGGGTGACTTAGTGAAGGTACTTTGTTAAAGTATGGACAAAATTTATTAAGAAATGTAGAAGTTGTGCACGAAAGAATATTTCCCTTTATATTACATCTGTTAAGGGGCAAAGGGCCATAACTGCATCCAAAATAGTCGAACCACAAAACCCTGACAATATGCGCCAGGTCACTATGTAATAATGCTTCTGTAAAAGTTTGGGCCAAATCCGTTGAAAAATGTAGGAGTTGTGCACAGAAGAATATTTCCCTATATATTACAAATGTGAAAAAATAACAAAGGGCCATAACTGCATCAAAAATAGTGGAACCACAAAACCCTGACAATATGCGCAAGGTCACTATGTATTAATGCATCTGTAAAAGTTTGGGCCAAATCCGTTGAAAAATGTAGGAGGAGTTGCACACAGAAAAAATTGTTTACGCCCGCCCACTGACATACCCCTATCTAATAACGAGAGTTTTCCTTCGGAAAACCTGGTTAAAAAACCACAACGTTGCAGTTCGAGCCAAGCACCTAATGGCTACACCCCAACCAATGTCAAATAATTTATGTCAATTAAAAGGTATCCATTGGTACAGTTATGTCAAATATCAAATCTTTATCCCATATAGACACAAATTCACTAGAAAATACACAAAGGGAGATAATTAAAAAATAAGACCAGGTAGATTTACGGTTCTTGGTTACTGCACTGCTCCTACTTGCCATCTTTTTATGTTTCAACTTTCAACAATTTTTCTTTTTTTTACAATTTTAGAGCCATAACTTCTGACAGATTTGGCTGTTATCAGCCATAATCAAACTTGGTTGAAAAATTATGGCTGTAAACATTGCCATTATGTTGGAAGATGATTGCTTAAGAAATGAAGATGCTAGAGTGTAAACAAAGTGAAATATGGCATTTTTTTATATCAAAAGGGCCATTATTCCTGAATTTATTGATCGATATCAGCCATAATTGAACTTGGCTGAGACTTTATCTACATTTATGAACTTAATTTTATGGCTATAACCACTAGTCACTTGGCAGACAAGAAATAGTCACTGATTAGATAATTAATAGTATCTAGGCACCCAAAAATATTCAAAGAACTCAGACGCAAAGTTATTCATTAAGTACCTTACATGAAAAAATTCCATATTTAGACTGAGCCTACCTTTAGGGACTTTCTTCTGACATAAGGCGCCATAGAAAGGTCTCACACACTGACAGAGCTGCCCAGACCGGAGATTTCCAACACATCGTCCACCATTCTGGCATTTGATGCCCATCCACTCCATGGCTTCACACACTTTCTCACCTTGCAGGGCTGAAATAAGTGTACCAACACTACAGCTATCAACACTTCTTTCCTTCTTTATCAGAGGTCATTCAAAGGTGTCTTATTTCCCTTCTGAAAATTTCTTAAAATTCATTTAGATTTTAAAAAAATGCTGTTTTTCTTTTATTCTCATTATAAATTCCTGTAAATCTACTGGTTTCCGGTATCAACTCTGTTTTTTTTTATATTTCAAGCAACAGTGACCTAACATGGTTTCCCCTGATATTTATTTTTTAATAAGTGTTATTATAGTGTCCCCTTGATACATCCCCTTGACAGAGAAACAATAATTGAAATATCTGGGAGGTCATTTAGAAATCTGAGTCACAAAATGAACATTTTGTGTGTCACAATAAACATTGTTTTGACCTTGACACTTTTCCGAAACACAACCCTGAATTTCTCTGGAGTATTATCATTAACCCTGTAACTCACGCATATTCATGGATTTCTTTTGGCTAGATGAATATCAATTTACTTAATTTAAAATGATCTATGAAAAACTGAATTTTCCTTTCAAATGCAGACTGAGTATATATGAGGTAGAGGGTCAATAGACATATGAAAACTGGGTCAGACTGAATTACTGACAAGTAGCAAACAGAATTAAACATGATCAGCCTGCAAATTACTTGCAGTCTGCACTGTATGCCCGTGCATCAAAATGTATCTATATATATAAGGTAATGGATTAACCTCAAGTTAAAGTTGAACTGAACATCCAACTATTCCAGTACAATAAATTAAATAAAGAAGTATATTTTTTATGTAATATCAAACCTGGGAAAAGTCAGCAAAAAGGCTCCTTAAATAGCTGTCTGATCAGGGTCTCCTCTGTTTGATCATACAATACTGTAGCTCAGTTTCTACAGTCTGTGTGCCCAAAAATATTCATGATTCCATAAACCTTATTAATATTCATCATGTCTTAAGTTTGTACATGAATATTCATGAGGAAAAGCCCAGTTAACTTGATTTTTGAATACCTCTGTTACCAGTGTGAAAGTCTGTGGTATAGTTTACCTTCATTGTTGCTGGTATTCACACAGCAAATGCCCACTGTCTTGTTGTTGGTCTTAACGGTGACATATTTTCCACCCACAGGACAGGCGTTAGTTTCATTGCACACTGACCTTGGAATGGCTTTCATGCCCTGTCCACACAATCCACTGGTGGACTTCACTGAAATATGCAGATGTAATTGGTACATCAGCAATCAATTAGCAGTAGACATAGTGAAATGGAGATTTAATCGTCATTACCATCATCATCATCATCATCATCATCATCATTTTTTTCAAATAAAATATACACCAGTGCCACCCTAGTGAGATACAGTGGTAGCATACATGATGGGAATTAAAAAATTCAAGGGGTGAGAGCCAAACTAGGCTAAGTGCTTTTACGTATATATGAACTTAACCTAGTTCTGCTCTCACCCCTCGAATAGTGGATTTAAAAAAACACACCATAATCATTGAAACATTCATCATCATCATCATCATCATCATCACTGAAATTCATCACCATCATGATCATAAACATCATCTATATTTCATTTAATCAAAATCATAATCATCATTACAATATTTATCAGTAATCATCATAACCATCATCACAATAACATCCTAAAAGAAACTGTTTGATCCGGTTTGCTCTGTTTGCCAATGCTTTGAAGCATGTCTATATGAGATAAACTGTTAAATATATTGTTTTAAAATTTCATGCAGAATTATAGGCAAAGCATGGAACTAACCAATCGGAGAAGCACAAGTTTTGTGGGAACAGACTATGTTATCACAACACATTCCATCTCCATCACAGTCACTGTGAGACCTACACCTGCTCTCTGGACACTTGGACATGTCAAAGGTCAGTGCAGAGATGGCTGGACACACTCCGTCTTTAGTTACTTCAACTCGGACCAAATCTGTCAAAATAGCGATCCAAACTTATATTACAGTAAAGTGTCAATTGCAAGTATTTTGCTTCATATCTCATAGGAATGACATTTTAATTCATATTTATGACACATGATTTACTTCATAAAAACAAAATAATTGTTGCAAATCTGAAATAAATTTGTAATTATGAAATTAAATAAATAAATGCTACACAAAAAAATTAATGGTTAACAATAACTTAGAGGCTCTGCTGGAGGTTTCACTCAAAATTAGATATAGTTATCTGACCTTTTTTATCGACACATCTGGATCCCTGGCCATGCGGGCAACAGCGCTGGGTCTCACTATCACATCGGCTGTTTGTTTGAATTTCACACAGGTACTCTGCACTGTTTGGCAGGTCAGGATCAGTCTTGGGACATTGATACAGGTCTTCTGAAATGCAAAGCCAAACACAACTCTTACATGAAGGAATTAAAACGAAGTAAACAATAAAATGTTGCTGGCTCAGTAGGTGCATTCAAAAATGCCTTGAAGATCGAGCAACCACCAAAAGTAGAGCAGAGCCCTCTATTCTGTTGTGTAAATTAATCTACACGATCTGCATGGAATCTACAATGTACAATATTCAGACTAAGATTCAAAATATTGCATTTTGGGGAAGAATAAACTTTTTCTCTTTTATTACCATATTTCTGGACTATAATAATTTCATAGTTAATCATTTTAATTTTGAATTTATATCTTTGAAGAACATGTTATTGGAAGATATTTTTGTTGATTAGTTCTTATTCTAATTTACATAAATGAAGCAGAACCTTTTCAATATCACATGGAACCATTTTGGTATCACATGGATATAAAATAATACAATTTCTTGATACAATGGTTAACATGAGATTTCACTGAAAGTGATGAAGCCTTTCTACAAAATGTACATCATAATTATAGTGTACTGACAACATATTCAATTGACATTAAGGGCCATTAAAACATCATTAGTGATTTTCTCTGAAAATCACCTTTGAATTAGTTGGGCAAAATAACAGATCTACCCTTCCATCACACATTGAAATTAATCTGTATGCATTCCATTTCTTATCTTTAATCTTTCTCAAAGTTAATTGCAATATTTGTTAACAATTTGTAAATTCTCACACTCATTTTATGGTAAATTCCAACTTGAGATATTCTTGTGGCATATATTACATTCACTTACATTTCTGCAGACAGGCTAGACGTGACTATTTGAGTTTACCATCGCTTCAACAGTGTTTTATTCATATTGTGCCGTCCAGCTAATTTATTACAGGTGGAGGAAGATCCTGAATGCACAAAGGCATCTGGTCAGAACCACCGACCTACCACAAGCCAGCTGGAAGGCTTCCTCACATGAAAACCTGAATGACCCTCGCAGACAGGCTTAGTAACACCATTAATCAATGGTAAGACAAACAAAATGAAAGCTATAACTATTTCTTTCAGTGAATTCCAGTGTGTGAAGGATAGTTTTGTGGTTAAAACACTGGAATTTCACCAATACAGTCCAGGTTCAATCCCAGCTTGGTCTGATGTATGTGAATAGATATCTGGTTGCCCATTAGGATACATAAGATTTCTCTGAGAACTCTGGCCCAGTGCTCTCGAAAATAAACATGGTACTTTAGTATGATTTTCATACTCAGACTTAAACTATGTCCATTAGCTTCAAAAGAATTTGAGCATGATGCTAAAATTTTAGAATGAAATCGTACTTTTAATAAGTAATTTTGAGAACACATGGCCCGGTTCTCTCTCACCTCAAGGACAATAATGTACGGCCACATTAAACCAGAACCAATTAGAATACTTTACGTACACAATATTGGTTTTGGTCAATTTTTTGTAAAACTTTAAACTATTACTGAATGTGATTAATATCCCTACATATGGCTCTGAAACACAGAAAGGGCTATAATTCTTACATGATCCATGACAGAGTTATCTGCACCTGTCTGCTGATTGGTCAGATCATGATAAATTATTTTTCCAAGAGTAAAGGCATCATCAACAACAGTTTTCAAACTTCATCTAGTATGAATGTATGATAGTACATTATTGATTCCTTTCCTCAGCCAGGAATAATTAGTCATGTACCCTGTCAGGAATCTGCATAACAAATTTTTCATACTGCAAAGTTCAGTCCTATTTCTGCGTTAATAATTACTGATAATGTGTCATATACATGAAAGGCCATGAAATACTTCATTTATATATACATAAATATAACAAAATGCCCCAGTACAATGATAAGAATCTAAAAAGTTATACATATATTCTGGCTAGTTGGCCAAAGGGAGTAGACTGGTTGTTTCTTACTAGTAGTTAAGATTTGTGTGGAAATATTATTCTTGATTCTAATTTGTATGTTCAATATCTTGTTCATAAATGTCATTTAATTCCTAATGAAATATACTTTTATGATATTTTACTTATGATAAAAATGATAATGATGCTAAAATGTTAATTTACATATTCATATGCTATTAAGATATTAATATTAGTGTGTAATGTTTTGCTGTGTGTGTATTTAATCTAATCGTCTTTAGTTTTCAGATTACTCTGTGAAACCCTATAGTTGTTCGGGGGATCCCCTAATTCCCCGGGACTTAACCTTGTGACATACATATACCGAGTGTACATGACGTTATGTCCATGGCTTATTAACCAATCAGAAGACAGAATTTTATTTTGCAGTATAATAAGACATGATGGAATGGTACAAGACATGCATGATTCCTATAAAGTGCCCACTTCACTATGTGACCCAAGGATATAATAATCTTTTTTAAGGTGTGACAGAACAGGACGTTTGGTGGCCATATAGCTACCCCCTTCACCTAACTTGTTTGGCTATGGTATAAAAAATCACTCAGTTTATTACTCTTACCTTCACTTGGTTTTGAACACGGTCCCATTTTTGATATAACATATAGGGTCCCCATCTTGCATGCCTCCATCCTCATTTCACATACATTTGAGAATGTCCTAAGTTTTACTGTGTTGTCAAAGGGATGAGCACAGACTGGTTTAAAGGGTTCATCAGTACAGTCTGTCAGACAGACACAGGCTGTTCCGTTACAGTCTTCATATGGCTTGCATGAGGGATTGCACTGGTCTGAAATATAGCATCAATATAAACTGTAATCTCAGAAAAATCTCATATCATGGTTGTCTGGCATGATTGTGCAGCAGCAACTGTAACTTTGTTTCCAACATAAATTGTTCCATCTGGATCAATTTAACAGGGTAGGAGTTGATGTGAAATGGCATAGATGTCAACTGTGATCTGTCTGACCTTGACATTATATGAATCTGACCTTGACCTTGACACCATATGGACCTGTCCTTGACCTTCACATTATATGAATCTGTCCTTGATCTTGACATTATATGATCTGTCCTTGACATTATATGATCTGTCCTTGACCTTGACATTATATGAATCTGTTCTTGACATTATATGATCTGTCCTTGACCTTGACATTATATGAATCTGTTCTTGACATTATATGATCTGTCCTTGACCTTGACATTATATGAATCTGTTCTTGACATGATATGAATCAGCCTGACCTTGACCTTGTTGTCATATGAATTAAAACTTTGCTCTGGCCAGATAGCATTTCAATTTGACTGGCATTGATAAAAATCAAAACATATATTCTTCAGATGCAGTCTGATCAGGGCTTCCTCTGTTTGCCCATACATAATTGTAGCTCAGATTCTACACAATCTTAAAGAAACAGAGCAAAATAACACATTTACAAACAACAGCACATGAATAGCAGTTATGGTTATGAATAAAATGTCAGCGTAACATATTCCATTCGTATTCTTAAAAGCAGAATCGCATTGCGTGGATCCGCACTAAGCGCAGAGAGGTACAGTTAAACTTGTCATGGAAAATATGCAAATTAACAAGGTCAGCGATGCCTGGTAAGCGTTTCTAGCTACTTCAGTTGGCAAGCTGCTGTCTAAAAACCAATTGTTTCACATCCCATTTAAAGTTCAGTAAATTAATATTCATCAGGTAATAAATTTGTACATGAACATTCATGAGGAAAAGCATGGAGAAAGCTGATTGGCTAATAGGGTACCATGTGTAAACGGCCATGATATCTTAACATCTGATTCAAATTCCATCAACGATGCTTATAAAAGCCCTAAGTGATATTTAGGGATGAATTTCATCAGTCTGGCTTCTCTAATAAAATAAACATCCAAATATTCATTTCTTAACATTTAGTGTTAGTTCTTTAGGTAATAACTCATGTACTTTAATACCTTGTAAAACAGGAATGTATTATTACCTAATTCAAAAATTCAAGTATTTATAGTTGGTGGAATTTAAGACTGATCAAGACTACTAGTATAAGGAACAAAACAAGATCAGGTTACATACTCTGGCATTCTCCAGGGTAGAGGACTTGTAGATCCTTCCCGTTACATTTCATGTCATTCTTCATGAGACACAGGTTACTATAGGTTTGTACAAAAGAACTCCCTTGTGTTCTCTTGTCGTAGACACAAAGGGGCTGGTAGATTGCTGGACAGGCATAGGGGCAGTCCATTTGCATATCTGTGGTGGCACCTGTCCAAAACAAATGCAAGTGCTAAACAATATACCTGTCAAGATTTTAGTTGTGAAATGTTGAGCCCTGCCTTAATATACATAGCTTTGTCAACTGCTCACAAACAGAATCACAAACAAAACCATGTGTCCTTTTGTGTAAATAGGTCAACCATGTACTAAAGACATGTATTCTTTTGTGTAAACCAGGTCAACCCTTGGTTACCTATTACCCCAACGTAGCTAATGGGTAGTCTTTAGCATAGATGTAAACAAAAGAAAGATCCATTGGACTATGATATCAGAATAAAAAAAAATCAACTTCCTGTTCGCAAAAAACAACAACAAGAGGGCCATAATGGCCCTTGATCGCTCACCTGGTATCATTTGGCTATGTAAAATCAAGTGACCGCTGTGGCAGGGCCAATTTTGACCCCATGGCCATTATTTGAGCAAACTTGGTAGAGGTCTATAAGCCTATGTTACATACCAAATATCTAAACTCCATGCCTTGTGGTTTCTGAGAAAAAGATTTTTCTTTTTTTTTCCTTTATTACTCTTTGTTAAATCAAATGACCCCTGGTGCAGGGCCAATTTTGACCCC
>CM037787.1:43463144-43513144 GCA_021229015.1 Solen grandis | reverse complement strand
ATGACGTCAACGTTTTCCTGTAAATTGCAATACCAGCAAAACTTCATAGTGTCATCTTCAGTTTGATGCATCATACGTCTAGAATCGGTTAACAGCAGGATTTTAATAAACATTCGTAATGGTATCAGATATTATGAGACACCCTGTATATAAGACCCTTATGATAATATTTACCAAACAAAATCAGTTATTATTTTAATTTATTAGCATAATTTGTTTCCATGGTCACATAACCGAGCATTTACGGAGCACTTAGAAAAAAATGGAAAGAGATATTTACACCAAACTTCGTGTGACGTCAATTGAATGTCATGTCATGTTTGGTGCACACTTTTGAAGTCTTATCTTAAACATAACGTTGACAACTGTCAAAAAAGAAGCTAAGTGTAAACATTGCGTAACTAACGGAATGACAACGTCTGATAGTACGGAGCAGCACGCCGTCATAAAATTCTGCGTTAAAGACTCCTCCGCTAACCTTCAAATTCATATCGCGTGCCATATCACGTATCTGCTTCAAAATCTCTTGTATTCAAGTGGCATAAGAGGTATGAAGTCTGAAGCTCCTTGACCACAGTCCATATTCACTAGGTCTTGCACGTATGGACTACGCGGTGTTTCCGCTTTTGAAAGCAGAGTTAGGCGGCAGGCGATGTAAAAACACCACAAACATTCCGAATGCAGTCCGAACGTTTGTGAAAGGGTGTGATGAAATTTTGACTTTTTGTCAAGTCAGGGACATCATGACGTCATTTGAACGTAAGTGAGTTGGTTATAGTGTTGTATTTATTACAGTATTTTTATTTGTTGCTGTACTCAAACGAAATTTTCAGAACAAATTTAACATGAATTGAAGCTTAAAAGAACGTAATTAGCTTTGAAATATGTCACTTCCTTTTTGTATAAAAAAACAACTGTCCACGAACTTTACGGATGACCCTCGTACAAATCAATATTTTGTTGACTTTTCTTTTATGAACATAAGTTAGAACTAATAAAAGGGGCCTTTAAGGCGCTGGTGGTGGGTCAAACGATAGGTTGTTGATTTGATCAATGTTGGTATACACAATTTATGTGAAAATTTGTACACATCTTTGTTGCGGTCAGTACAGAGGGGGAAGTTTCATGATTGGTTGATCAAGAATCAAGACATTTGCCAGGGTACAATGTAAGACAGTACTATATCTGTTTCATGTAGACAAACTACAGAGCGTTGTAATAAAATTATATTATTATGTAAAAATATATAAGTAGAGAAAGTTTGTATTTATACATCAGAAGGTCTGTATTTACTACATAATCTTTATGTACAATAAACAGTTATCGTACAAAAAAGACAATTTACAATTCAATACAATTCAAACCATTTGCTCTCGGTTAAAAAATTTAAAATAAGATAATAAACAGTTCTTAGTTTTAGGTCTTAACATGATACTTCATACCAAGGACACTGATGATAATCATCCTTTTCAGACAGCAAGGGTCTTGCATGACTTTTGTGTTTGTAATTACTGTTTCCAGATGGATCCTTTTCCTATTAGCTTTTATATGTGCAGTAAAATGCATTTAGAACATGTTCGGGAAAAGAATGAGTCACAATATTCAATAGGTATAAAATTAATTTCACACGCAAGTTTCGATGAAAGCATACATTGAGCTTTCGTCTTTATACAGAGGACTACTCAAGCAGTCTGTCATCATTGACTTCTTTGCACAAAAATTTCCTTGGTGTTCTGTGGGGCCACAGGGGCCAAATGTTTGGAGATATTTCTTGGGTCGTCAGCTTCAAGGTCCTTGCCACGCCTCATCCCAACTTCTCCCCCAGCCGAAGTTTCAGGGCAGAAGTTAGGCGGTCGGGTATATAATGGCCTTCTCTTGTTTCTGGGGATTAACGGTCCATATGCCACTTTTTTATTCCATGTGCTATGCAGCCCGCAGAAAATTAGTATGATTTTCATAGGTAGTAATATTCCTTAGGAATATATTTTCATTATACTTTCACTGACAACTTAAGGTCAAGTAATAAGCATTTTTTAAACACAGCTTAAACAAGAGCCAAAGGAACATGACATAATGGAACTATTACTGAAGGTGACTAATACCCCCATCATGTTGGTTTTTGTGTCACCTGCTCTAAGCAGAGGGGACACATGGGGATCACTTCTCCATTGTCTGTCTGTCCGTTCATTACACTATTTCCGTCACGCTTCAGCAGGTGACAACTAGAAGAAACAAGAAATGCTATGTAGATATATTGTTTGTTTTTGTATACTATATTACCTGAAGTTCAGATATTTGTCAATCTGAATTGGCATTCTCTTTTCAACGATTATTTTCGCCAAGTCATTCAGGGTGGCAGCATCCTTTACTGGATGGAGTCAGGACTTGTTTCTGTCCATGAAGGCAGTGGTTCATGTTTGGGTCGCCATGGCCACTAGGTAAACATGCTCATTCGCTTTGTGGTGTATCACACCAGTAGTCACCAGACAACCCGGCGATGCCGGTAGAGGACTAAAAATGAGCTAAGTAGTTACTTTAGATCAAGCATACATAGAAGAAAATTTTACTAAAATGACAAAAACCAACAAACTTATACACATAATTACTTTGGAAGATAGAGAGTCATCAATACAAATCACCAGCGACATTGACATCAATGAAGTAGCATGCTTTTTTCTATTTTAACAGGAGTATTCTTTGGATTACATGTGTCACCTGCTGAATCATCATCATCAGTCGTTTGTCGTCCGTGCTCCAGCATTCTGGGTTGGGCGGTTCTCTATGGTTGTTCTCTATTTCTTTCTGTCTCTCGCATCCTCAGAATTTAGCTGTAGACTTGTCAGGTCCTCCATGATGATGGCTTACCAGGAATTCTTTTGCCGACCACGTGGTCTCACCCCAGGAACATGCCAGTTGTCCCATATCTTCCTCAAACAATCATCTTTATCTTTTCTGACCACGTGTCACCACGTGTCCAAACCATTGCAGGTGCCTCCTTTTCATGATGGCGTGAATTGATCCAAGTCATTGTCAGCAGATCAGTGTAGATGACTGCTCACACAGCCTGGGTCCAGATATTTGCCTTAGCATCCTATTCTCTGTTGTTTCCAAACTCCTTTCATTTTCGGTGGTCAGTGGCCAGGTTTCACTGTCATACAACATGCAGCTCCGGATGCAGCTGTTGTAAACACGTCCCTTCATCTTCAGAGATGGACTTTTGGAGGTAAGAAATAGGGCAAACTACCGGAATTTCTTCAATCCGCTGCGAATACGTGTATTTACAGCGGCATCTGCTCCACCATGACTATCTAGCATGTTCCCCAAGTAACAAGACTGGGTGACTACCCCATATTTTATGCCATCTACCTCGACTGTCTTCCTGTGCAGATGTGGGACTGACTGTTTGACCCCTACAGACTCTACGCGCGTGAAATTGTTGGCAGCAGAAGGGCTACCAACAACTCCACTACATCTTTTGTGGGTCCACAAGTTGCACTGTGTGAAAATGAATGATAGAATTTGCACCCACTCCCCGACTGCATACAGCACAAGAAAAGTCACTGAGACTGTTTCCAAGCCGTGGAAATCATGAACTTAGTCTTGAACTTAGTCTTCCCGTTGTTGACTTTGTGTCCTTTGCTGCTCAGCCATTTTGTCCACCCGGACATGTCTGCCTCGTTGTCTGACATCAAAGTTAGGTCATCTGCATAAAGGACCTCAAAAGGAAGACCAGACTTGGTTAAGTGCAAAAGGACATCTATCACAATGGCGAACAAGAGTGGACTGGGAAATTGCTAGTCACGCCAGCACTTGCCCTGATCACTGTTTTTGCATCTTCATACAGTGCCATCACTGCACGGACAGGCCACTCGTGTATGCCTGCTTGTCTTAGGACCCATCTAACTACCTCACGTGGTATTCTCAAGGTCCACAAATGCCAAGACAACTCTTTCTCTTTTCCAATGTTTTTCTTGTAGTTGTCTAAGGATGAACATGACATGTGGTACCTTTACCTGGCATGAAGCCAAACTGCATACCGTGAACCTTTACTTCATAGGTTGTTCTAGAAGTTTAATATCTCTGTACGACCCGCAATCATTTTTTGTACAAGCTGACAATGATGCTTTTGGACCAGTCTGATGGTATATGTCCCTCATCGATGATGGAGTTGCAAAGGTCTGTCATCCACTGAAGCCCAATGTCTCCAGAGTCAGATATCATTTCTATGACTTGGCCAGAAGGTCCAGCTGCTTTTTCGTCCACCACCATGTCTCCTTGTGTTTCTTGGCACCTCCCGACCAACCACAGACCTTATCCGCAGTCTTAAGCCATGTCGCTTTCATGGTCAACCATTGATCTTCCACAACGGTAGCTTTCTTAATAATTTCATTCTTCCCCTGAATCTCCATTCTTAATTTTTTCATTGACAACCTATTGTCTAAGCTTTGCAGTCCTAAGCCGTGGTACATATGCCTTCTTTCGCTTCTTAACTCCATCAATATTAATGTTCGCGATGACGGGGCGATGTTGCTGTACGCACTCCAGTCCAGCTATACCTTTCACATTCTTCACCAGATTACGACCCTTACTTCTGATAAGTACATTTGTACAAAGTCTATTGTTGCCTGATTCATATGTAATTAGGTGCTTGTCCACTTTTCTCAAGAAAGTGTTGCACACAACCATGTCCTGTGCAAGGCCAGACTCAAGGATTGATTCCCTTTCAGTGTTTCTCTGTCCATAACCTTTTTTTCCCCCAAGTCATGCATGCATGTCTAGAAGCGATCTTTGTCCGTAGATGATCTGTCAGCTTGTGGTGCATAAGCAGTAATGAGATGTATTAACCTCTTTCCGATAATGAGGCGAACCATTTTTATCCTGTCACTAACCCGCTGTACACATTGAATACTGTCAGCTAAAGCTTCTAAAACAAACATACCCTCTCCTCCAGTACCATCTTCTCTGCCCTGCCACACAAACTTGTACCTCGTGCCCCTGTTCCCAAGCCAGCGAGCACTCGTTCCACTCCATCTAGTCTGCTGTACACAAAAGATGTCGATCTTCCCCTCCCACAAAGTCTATGCCACCTCCTCTGATCTTCTGCTCATGCTGCCTATGTTCCATGTTGCAAACATCAATCTAGACGCTACTTCTTTAGCTGAAGTGCCAACATCATTCTGACTACCGCACATATCATATCTATGAAGATCGTCATATCAGTGACGGTTCCAGTCAGTGTACTCACCCTTCTCCTTTTCGATTCTGGTGAGCTAACGAACGGGGGACACCGGGCTGCCCATGCCCTTTTTGCAATGAACAAACACAGACATTAATATTCGTACTGCCGGATGCCCTTCCTATCGCAGTCTAGAGTGATTGACTGCCAGAGCAAACAAAGCCAGTCCCCCGGGTTTATATTTGGTGTTGTCCATCGCCTAGACCATCTGCAATCAAGGCTAATGAGATAGGGTCCACCTCTTTTATCTAATATTTGAAAATAAAGTTCAATGCCAAGGATACAATCAATGCTTAACTTACACACTAACATATGTTACTCAGGGTATTCAATGACAATATACAAGCAGTAGCTGCTTTCGCATAGAAATACATATATACATGTTATATATTTTGAGATACATTTGTGTGTGAGAGTTTGTTATTGTTGTTATATACTGATGTGTGTGGTTTACAAAGAAAGATTTGACTGTTCAGCATTATTATGTTAATATGCATGCATTAAAGGTAGAAATTCTTTCGGAAAAAAATTCAAAAAACAATATGGGCATCAGGTCGTGTCCACATACCGGTGGGCCTAGCATGCCGCATGTCAGGGGGCAGATCACCTCTGATTCTCCTACAGTTCAGCCTGAGGCCGCAAGGTGCTCAGCTGACATATGTTACCACGAGGAGGTACTGTATGAGGCTTGACCATGGAGAGGCTATGTATTGGCAGGGGAGACTTATGAACTCGGCTCACTTTTCGCCAGGAACTGGCTAGCCAACGGTGGAGGCTGAAAGCGAAAGGTGAACAAGAACACAGACACTACGCACACCACACTAGACGCATCACATGGGCCATAACAACACACAAGCGTGAAGCGTGACAGAAAAGTGTGAAGGACAGACAGATGGATTGACAGACAACGGAAAAGAAATCTCTCAAGATAATAAGCAGTGATTGCATGCAATAAAGTTGACAAAATTTGTTAAAAAAGACGGTTGACCTCCCACTCAGTGAACTTTCATAATTGAAAAGTTGCTTTGCAATTTTCCCCATTACTACCGAACAGGAAATATGAAACAAAAAACGGTTCAAAACTCTCACTAACCTTAGTAATTTTCTTGCCGAGGTACTTAGCAACATGCCATATATCATGAGAATGCTGGATCCCTTGATAAGAAGGAGTCTCTGTAAAAGGAGTGATAGGGATTTTATTTCAAGGGTAATGAAGTAGAGCAAGGGCACCATTGTCCAGTTGTAACATATGACTGAAAACCCCACGGGAGGAAATAGTAATTCTTGACCTTCCCAGACGCAAAGTACTGGTCCAATCCAGTAACTGTTAAGAGTTGTAAATTTTTATTTTGATATTTTTATGTCCATTCCGTAGGGAAAAAACATGTTTAGTTATAATTTTAAATTAAAAGGAAATACCTACCTATCTACCCCTGGCATTCAGGGTCAGAGCACTACAAACAAACATTTTTAATGATGGGCTGAAGATGTATGGTAGCTCTTGCTGTATACTATAGCATCTTCATTTCTTAACCAATCATCTTCAAATTTTATAACAATGTTTATAGCCATAATCTTCAGGCCAAGTTTGCTTAGGGATGATATCAGCCAGGAGTTATTGCCCATGTGTAGAATTACACAATAGAATACTTGAACAATTTTCTCGCCAGAAATCACAATAAACTGAGCTGAGATGTTTGTTGTGTTGCATGGCCAAGAGGACCTTTTCCAAGTTTGCTCAAATTATGAGTCTGGGTCAAAATTGGCCCTGGCCAAGGTTTTTTCTTTCTTTTTTTTTTTTTGTCCATTGCCAAGTTGTTCGAATATATGTCCTGCGTCAAAACTGACCATGCTCAATGTTCACCTGTCTAATACATAGGCTTATATGGGAGCTATAACATTCAATTTATAACACAGGTACAATTTTTTTTTTAACATGACCCATTAACCAACTTATATATTTTTAAGCTACATCCTTCAAGTTTGACCCAAAGGTACTTTTGAAATGATATTGCTATATTATACTGTACACTAGCTACCTATAGTATAGTAACTTATACATACAATCAAGGCAATGATTCTCCTGTGAAGGACTTCAGGGACATCATGTCCCTCTTATTTCTTAATGTCTTAGAATAAATGCAAATATTTGTATATTTATTGTATTTCTATCACATTCTTATTGTGTGCTGTCTGAGACCATGGCTGTGGATGTAGGTAGGGCAACAGAAGCCATTTTTTACAGGGATACCCACTATCCCCAAGAATGTAGTAGATTCCAGCCATTCTCTGGTCAAAAAGGGCCCAAAGACTGCTCGCTTGTATTATGCGACTGTCATGTGTAGCACCTGGCCACCTTGCCACTACATCAAGAATTTTATATTGGGCATCAAACACAATCTGTAGTAAAAATAAACATTAATTTTAATCATGATAACATTTTTATTGAGTTGAAGATAGAAAAGAATGGGAAAAAACCTGCACAATTTTCAGTTAATACACAATTATTTAAGACACTAATTTTATTAAGTATGCATTACAATAATATTTAAAGGTTTAATAATTAAATACTAAATGGAATGTTATGAATAAAACATCATAATTTCTGTCACTTGTTTGGAGAGGATAAATGGATTTAAAGACGATTTCGGGATTTAGTTATGCGCAACCAAAATGCGCACAAGGGAGATAATCGACTCTCCTAATAGGAGGTTGTTGCACAGAAAATCAAAACACAAATCAGTAAATCCAAACTGCAAAATGTCACACATTTTTCGTCTTCGCGGCAAGTTTGCAAAGAGAATGAAGAGAGTTAATGTTGGATGTCAGTCGGTTCTACCTGAATGCCTCCGTGCATTCGGGGTCTTCCTCCACCTGTAATTAGCTGGACGTCGCTTTATGACTGAAATATTGTCGCAGCGGCGGTAAATTCAAATAGTCAAGTCAAGACATATTTTTAATATTTCTGTGTAAAGCATATTTTTAAAATCCACTGTATGCAATAATGATATATCATGTTTAATTATCATTATGTTATCTGAATGTACCGAAGTAGTTTATAGTTTGAAACCAAAGAATGTGTGTTTTTAAAGCAGCACACATCCAAATTTATGTTGTATTTATGAAATTTTAGAAAGTGGTTCTAAATATTAAAAATTCTTCATAGAAATAATTAATAAATAAATATCATGGTTTAAGTTTGCATGTGGAATTTCTACAGATATTAACTATAATGTGCCAAAATTTGCAAAAATTGACATTTTTCCAATTGTCACGGGTTGAGCTTTAAAAACAAGGTCAAGGACACAGAGAGCATCTCATTTTGTGATCCTTTGCTATTTATAGATCTAGTACATCTTTTTAAAAATGATTTTTCACTATTATTGATAAACTACTGTAAATAAAAAAAAAAAACAATACCAGTTACATTATGATGGTTACTGCATAATGACAACTTTTTTGAATATATTATCAAATGTCGTGGTTCACATAATGTAACTTTGTGAAGAAACTAACTCGGTGACGCATTATTTTTTACATATGTATGTCTTCAGTAGATATTATTCTATGATATATATAAATTTTGGAAATTTCTATGGAACAGTTTTTTTGTAATTGAAGATTTAGTGTGAAAAGTTGTTGTATTTTGTTGAAATTGTGGGACTATTTTTCACACTAGCCCGCCACTATAAAATGTAGTTTTGATTCTAGATACCATCACAGACACTGTATAAGCAATTATATCAATGAAATAAATATCATATTAAATTTTATAGGTGAAAAAAATGCCCTCAGTAATGTTTTGTCTTTTTATCAAACATTTCGTACATATCAGTATGTACTGTATTTGATGCTGAATCAGTTCCAGAAATAACATCTACACCTATCTATGAAATTGGGCTGTATCTCAAAAACGAGTTCGGTGACCCCCTTTTTTCTTTGCATTTTTGAATTTCTCAAACTTATTTCTACAAAATATAAACAAATGAAAAAAGTCTATGGGAGGGAAGAAAATCTAGAAATCGTCTTTAATGCAGCTTGAATTGTCTCCAATATAATAATTAAGTACCTGTGTATTTATTCCACTGTGGAGTGATAGCCCATTCTTTTCACATAGGATGGTTCCTCTGTAGTTGGAGCTTGTATTTGTACATGTGTACCATCTACAACCCCAACTACATTAGGGAAACGGGCCATCCCATAAAACTGCTGCTTGACTTCAGTCTGTTCCATCACTGACGTTGGAAACTTATTGAGGCGGGTACTGAAATCTGGATTGCTCAGTGCATCCGTCACTTTGGCAAATACCAGTGATACAGTCGGTTGAGAAACCCCATGCATATCAGCATAGTTCAGTTGGATCGTACAAGTTGCAAAAGCATAATGTTATCAAAATTTGAAGGCCAGAAAGGCTATGGTTTCTGTTTGTGTTGGATCTTAATATTCCAAGTTCTTGTTTTAAATACAAAATTTCTTTACAATCAAGCCTGTATCTTTCAATTATTTCCATATTTGTTAGCTCTTCAAGGATGTTAGATGTATCGTGATAATTTGAGGAGGAAACTATTTTATTACACTACTTTATCCAAACAAAAGTCACGTGATTCCCATCCCTTATAATTTGATTTAATATTAAAAAAGGTCTTTAAAAGACAAATTAGTATATAAAAACATATGTAACATTCCAGGGACAATCATATCTCGTCCAATCGACTCGTGGTTTGTAAGAGAGTTAATTCAGTCTGGCGTCAGAACAAATTTTGCATCCTGGGACTTCAGCAGCAAAGTCAAATGTCCAGAGATAACATTCAGTAAACATCCTTTGTACAGGGAACAACTTTACTTTTACTGTGACCCAAAGCCTAACATTTTAATGAAGATGACTAATTCAAGTTAAATCGGCATGACTAGATTTCGGGGACCCGTGCTTGAAGAAAGTAATTGACGTTCACTGCTCAGATGATAAGCCTGTTCCAAATCTTGTGCAATATGTATGGTACGGAAACAATGAAATTTATTTATTTTTATTTCACTTCCTAAGTTTTCTCAGCGCTGTTCGTTTTATGAAGCCGTGCCTAATGGTGTTCCATGGGGAACATCTTACAAAAGGAAAGTACTGGGACCTTTTTCATTCCATTGTTTCCAAGAGTAGTGCATATGAGACGGGACCTGGTAAAGGAAATCTATGACCAGAAACTTGCATTTCCACAGCATGGAGCCGGTGTCATGAGAATTGAGGGACTCTACGGTATATCTATATTTTTCGGCGTAGCTGTAAAAAATCGATTTCGATGTTTATTTTTAGACCAAAATCCCCCCTGCAAATCTGCAGAAGTGGACTCACCCACTTTAACCTGTTGATCATGTAGTATGCGGATCGAGGAGGTGGAAGTTAACCCATATATTATAATTAACACATACTTTCCTATCAATTAGGGGGTCTTACTTTATCAATACGGATCTAAGCAACAAACATTATGAATCTTACATATACAATAACATACCTTTGCCCCTTTTTGTAATAAGTAAACTTAACCATGTCAATGTGTACAGAATGTATATAAATAGACTGCATGATCACTATTTTAAGAATACATCTGGGTTCCCTGAAATACAGTCTATTATTAGATTGTAGGAGTTCAGTTTGTTTTCCATTTTACGCCGAATATCTTTTTTTAAAGATATTTCTTGTTTTATCTTAACATGTTTTGTGGACCGAAATACCCTATCGGAACATGTATAGTAGACAATTCTGACACACATTGATTTAATTTGAAAAGCTACCTTGTACAATTATAAATATGTATACCTGATTTTACTACTGCGTAAATAAATTAACTGATTACTTCACATGAAATATCTGAGTTTTCAGACCGGGTATCAATATCACAGCAGTAGGGTGCTAAATGACAATCAGTCCGATACTTCACAGTAGAGAAAAAATCAAGTCTTTTACGTATTCTGTGAAATGGAAATGTTAAAATACTGTTTTTGCAAACCTGACATACATATTCATAAAATGGTTTTGCAATATTATTGTAACGCTAAACGTGCATTAGCTATTTTTTCACAGAATATGGCGGAGTCTACCTTGATACAGACTTATCTTTACTGAGATCCATCAACAATCTCCGGATGTTTCTCTGCACACTTAGCCACGAAATTCCAAACGCATTTTCGAATGCATTCATCATGGCTGAAAGAAATTCGTCCTTTTTTAAATTGTAGCATGAAGGTTACAGGAACTATTCAAACTCATGGAGCCACAATTCCCCCTTCTATCCGTATCATCTCTATGAAATGCACAAGGATTTGCTTCATGTCGAAGGGTTACAATTCGTGCGACCAAATTTTAAGCATATAGATCAGATATACGATGTCAATTATGACTGGTCCACAGACTTTGGGATTCACCTGTATGTCAGGACCTCTAAATGGCCGCTCAACGAGACTATTATTAGGAATCTTAATGCCACATTAGGGGCGGTTTCTTTACACATACTGTTCGGAAACAAAGAACTGTGTCTTCCAGACAATAAAACATAGATTATTAAATTGTCAATAATTAAAATAGCCTGGGTTCCATTAAGAATTATGTAACATGTGAGGTAGAAATCTTGTAGCACGGTTTGTATATTTCGGCGTCTGGGTCAGGGTAAGTGTTTGTGTTAAGGTTCTATTTTGTATGTAGCTTATATGTTTCCTTGGTTTTGGGGCTTGAAATAATGGGAAGCTTCCATGTTGAATTTTATACTGAGGTGTACCTCGGAAAATATATCTCTCTATGACATTTTACATACAGATTGAGGTACAAACCGCAAAAGTGAAGTATGAGTCGCACATGGGATACCTCGCTAAAATAGTAAAACAAGGCTATGTGTGTATTCACGTACTTGAAAAAGATCAGTTTATAGTCACTGGGAGAGTTGGCTTTAAACAATCAGCTACCATTGTATTTTTCTCCAAGAAAATAGCTTCATTTAACTTGTCTTTTCTAACAGACAAAGACAATTCTAATCAACTAATGTGAAAGGCACTAATGTATATTGTAAGTAGCAGGGAGCACCTATTGATTTGGTTGTCTCCAATGGAAGCGTAAGATACGTGTAAAAAGTTAGTGTAAATTTGGGTGTATATACGCGTAAGTAGTATGTAAAAATCATAAGTATATTTTATTATGCAACTATCTGGACAGTGTGTGTGTGTGTTATCCTATTTACAATTGCATTGTTATATTTGACTACTACAATCCACTTATAACTTCAAAGACATTTTCAGCAACAGCAATCATGTTTACCAACAAAGTCCGTCGACAAAAAACGGCGTCATATTTTGTAATATTATTATCTTTAATATTATTATTCTTGACTTGACATTCAGATAAAACAATACAAAAATACGTGTTCAACCAGGTTTTTATTTTTCTTGCATAGTCACGACTACTTTTGCCAAATGAAATTGCTTATGAAATTTACAGGTATCAGTGTGATCATACCACGTGTTATGTAACAACAAAGTGGTCGAACCTTATTCGGAAGAAAACTCGAAGCGCTCAATGCGCTGAGAGACGGAATTGACAGGGAAAAGCTTTAATTCTAAAATCAGCATTTCAGTAGCGATTGAAGCAGTAGAGGCAAAAGCCACAAGACTCCACACCCTTTCCTGCAACTATAGTCGCTAGTGATACAGTCGAATTCGCTCTCTGTTTGTTACATAACAATCTGGAGTTAGGGTCATGAACCTGACTTCATTCATAAGTCGAAAGCCTAAGTAGGTCTTTCCTATATACCTGATTTATACACTATATCTGTTGTTACGTAAGTGTAGAGAATGACAAAATATTTGATTGTTGTTTGCCTTTCTATTTCAAAGTTAAGATATGATCTGGGAGAAACCTAACTAGCCATTTTGCATAATTACGTGTGAACTACTTTAGGTTAATTACAGACATGCGAACTTGCGAAGCGCTACTTTTTTTCTTTTTACACGAGTAGATCTTTATGTATGTAAAATGGGTTGCTGTTCTGATCTATAAATGTCACGAATATTTTGTTCACGCTTAAAATGGATGTTTCCAGAGCTAAATAATGGTAAAAGAAAACATGCTAACAAACAATAACACATGCAAAGCGGTTATGATTTAGGCGTCTGTGTAACATATGCCACTCGTGTTCGTCAGTGAAGAATCGCATTGCATGGATCCGCACTAAGCGCGGAGAGGTACAGTTAAACTTGCCGTTTCAAAATGCAAATCATCAAGGTAAGCAAGGCCTGTTTTCAATTTGCTGCTACTAAAAACGGCTGGCGCTGTCTAAAAAAACTGCTGTAAGACATTAGTATTTAAATCTTCATCAATTTTAATGAGATAAATCACACATGAAGCGGAAATTTGCTACACACATGAGACCTAATGATTCTTTTGTAAAAATTACAGTATTTCCTAATATTTAAGTAAAACATCCAAAGTTCGTGAAAGTTTATTCGTGATTGCCATGAGCGCAAACCATTTCCCTTATCTTAGGACACTGTACAAAACAAATAATTAGAATATATTTGTTGTCTCTTTGCATGCGATTTATCCCATTCAAACTGATGAAGAAAAGGAATGTAAACATTCAACATCATGTGTACAATAATCAGAAAGTGAATGTGATCATTTGAATCAAAATAACATACTTGTTTAAAAATAGTTTGCACAAATATTAAACCTTGTTCCATCCTTTTGGTGTTTATCTTCAAAGTAATTGACATATACTTGGTGACCGAGTGATTAGAGCGTCTGCCTCGGAAGCGGGAGGAGGTCTTAAGTTCTATCACATCAATGTTGTAAAAATGGTACTGGTTTAGCACCCTTGCTTTGTGCTCATATAAGGGTAGTTGCAGGACTTGTTGGCCCGGTTTAAGGTGTGATACCCTGCCACATGTCTACGGTGTGATACTGCTGCAATGTGGCAGCACTATATCTGATTGAAGTAGACATAGTCTCCAGATGACTGAAATGCTGTCGTTTGGTCGTTGAATCAAACAAATAAGCAAACAAACATCAACTGAACAGCTTCTCTACGAAATAAGACTCGGTCTGTTTCTTAACGAGTTTAATAATTATATCTAGTCAAAATAAACGCAATTTCGGAAAAGTGGTTATTTTTTCCGGGTTTACCTTAGAGTGAAAAGAACAGCAAAAACAATTTTATTTTTCGATTTTTGGTCTATATTTTTTATATACTATTATCCGAAATCAGTGGCTGTCATTTATAATAATTGCTTTCATTATGCATGATGTATTTTAGTTTTTCAATGCAAACATATTGCGAACATATATAGATTTTGTGACAATATATTTACTTATAGTGGAATTTCATAAATCTGCCAATAAAATAAATTAATTAGAACATCTTCTGCAACTTCTCCTTTAACTTCTTCTTTTAACACCCCTCGAATGTAAAGGTGTTGAAATAAATAGAAGATAATCGCAAGTAGTTTTAGACTTTGTCCCGAATCTTGAATAATCGGAATTTAGTGCAGGAGAGTATGCACATGAGATAATTCCTAGACACTAACGGCTTTGCCCATATTAACCAAATCATAACATCTCATTATCGTTACAAGTAGGGCAGAAGTGAGGCTAAACAGATACACTGAAAAATAAATTGGCGCTGATAAACATACCAATCTTAATAATCGGATGAATCCAAAAATCATAAACCGGTTAATAACTTAAAGATATTCACAATTTGCTGTATAACAGACATTATTCTATATTCTATGCTGCACATTAATCGGTTACAATAACTTCGTTAAGTGTTGTTTATTGAGTGACATGTGATCTTTACAGCGACCAAATAGATAATCAGATGTCGGAAAGATGTTATGGCGATATTGATTCTGGCAGGTGCATACTAGACATTTTACCGTGAGCAGGTTCATTCGGATTGTCCAAGTCATAAGCCTTTAAGCTGACTTGCAACAAGTCAGTGGTTCTACAGGGAAGTCTCTGTGAACTCGGGGTCTTCCTCCACCTGTAATTAGCAGAGTGTCACTACATCCCTGGAATACTGTCGCTGCGAAATAAACTATAGAACAATTTACAGTTGTTTTGTCTAAAGAAAAACTCCATAGTAATCATTGGTGTGCTATTAACATCTCATTTTCGAATTCCGATTAGGAATATTGTAAGTTGTTTTGGGCTGTGTTAACGGTAAATCTCTATGCTTGGCATTATACCACACCCAGCCACATAATCCTGACACCAGGCCAACCACTCCTGGAATTACCTTGTATATATGCTGAGCGCCAAGAAGGAAACTACCAGAGTCATTTTAAGGGGTTTGATGTATCACAGCCGTGGATCAAACCCACGACCTCCCGCCCCCGAGCCTGAAGGTTTAACAACTCGGCCACAATAGACAGACAGTATAATAACTGAATATAACCTTTGTCTAGGACTTGGATCACAATCCTGGTGAAAGCCATGTATTAGGTAATGCATTCAATATATCCGTAATACTTCTTACGTGTTACTTAGGTATCCGAAACAGGACAGCCACTAATTCCTCGAAGACTATATGAAGGGAGGGGGATACACTTCTGTGTTTACAATATATAATGGGGGCCTCCGTGGCCGAGAGAGTAAAGTCGCTGACTTAAGCACTCACTCAGCCCCTCACCGCGTGTGTTCGAATCCCGGCAGGGTCATTCGGATTTTCATGTGAGGAAGCCTTCCTGCTGACTTGTGGTAGGTTGGTGGTTCTACCCGGATGTCTCAGTGCATTCGGTGTCTTCCTCCACCTGTAATTAGCTGGGCGTCGCTATATGACTGAAATACTGTTGCAGCGACGGTAAACTCAAAAATCAATAAAAAAAAAATCAATATATGACAGAAGATAAAATCTGATAAAATAAATAGGCACATGAAAATTGTATTAGATACTAAAACCAATGACTTAACATCATCCATAAATAATGAATATAAAATCGTGAATAGCATCGTGTTGTAAATTGAATAAATACTGACGAGCTTTATATATCATGTTTTAGATACACACAACTTCTCATTGCACAAATAGACATACTATCTGCTATCAATGTGGCCTCACTCCCATCTCTTCATCTCCTTCCAATGTTTGTCTCGGCATAAAAGAATCATGCAGACAACTATGCACACTTAAAACCGCCATTTTAAGTTGGAATATCATAATTAATTTAAACCAACTAATGAAACAGGTACTCTGTTACTGTTTTCGGCTGTTAATGTTTTTAACCAATATTTAATTGGTGCAAGAATTAAGTCAAAATCCACATTATACAGAATTTTCCGAAAATAACGGTGGTACCGCTCAACTTTTTGCTTCACTCTTACATTGGTTCCGGTCACCACTTGCTTCACACTTACATTGGTTCCGGTCACCTTTTTGCTTCACTCTTACATTGGTTCCGGTCACCACTTGCTTCACACTTACATTGGTTCGATAAGCCGGTTAATGTCAGCATACTTGATTGGCACTTTAGGAACCCTCCATTTCAGGTACTATACAAAAACCTTTTTAAAGAAATATGTATGAACAATCATACATGACCAAGTGAACAATCATACATGACCAAGTATGCATTACTACCTTAATAACTAACAATATTTTTGTTTGTTTGTTTGTTTGTGGGGTTTAACGTCCCGCCGACAGAATTTCAGTCAGTTGCAGACGATGATTATCAATCATAGCGATTTGGGCTCAATTCTCCCTGTGATTTGTATTTAAAAATCATTATGCTAATTATATTGTAAGGAGGCGAGCTATGGAACAACATCACTCATATTAACATATACACTTCATCGTTAAGAAAATTTTACCAATACGCACCCGTTCAGATATGTGCGAATCAATGCTGGGGCTTCATCAGCTCTTCACCACAGTCATCACCAGGAAACTTCTGTTTTTACATTTGATCTTAAGCTTAGACAGCAACTGCACTTGTAGAAACCTTTTCCTAAATAGATATTTCTAATATGTGCATCACAGAAATGTTAAGCCAGGATTTATCTTTGATATATGTCAAATATTGAGTAGTCTCGGAATGCATCATTTTATTAACTCAGTGTCAGTCCGCCCGGATACTCTTCCATCTAAACACCAGTGAAAGCGTTTCATTAAAACTAGTGTACTCACAGGATGAGAGACAATGGAAAGAACGGACGATGGCTGATGATGACTTCAGAATGTTTAATACACTGCACCCAACTATTATCAGAGCAACGGTGTACTTTGTGTTTGATTGTAATCTTTTTAAGCATGTTCGATTCTTTATTGCAAGACTTTGGTACAAATAAGTTAGAGGCTGTTTTCAACAATTCAATAAATGCTGAGAAAATACGGACAATGTGGTTTTTCGCCAGATTTATGAATGCACATTGTATGAACAAGAACGATGGTCTTACGTAATGGATGTTGTAAATCTTGATGCTGACTTTGCGTTCGCGCTGTGTGCATTAGATAGACACCGGTTTTTCTATACTCTTCTAGGTGCAAAGCTCTATCTTGTTCCCTTAAGTTCTATACTTCATCAATGCTCTTAAATGTGTTTGGCTTCATAGCTTAATTGATATGACTCAATACAGACTGTTTCTTATTCGAATTTGATGCTGAAAATGTTTTTTAATATAGCTAATATTTTGTTTCCTTTGTGTTTGTTTTCTTTTGTCTGTTTGTTTGTAAATATATAATTATGTTTGTTCATATCATCATATAAAAATAAAATAAATAAGTTTAAACAGATCACTCAAAATTAAGCCTAATTTTATTTAATATTATTCATTTCCAGTCATTATGCAAAGTTTAAAACAATTCAATAGATTTTTCACTATGCTTCAGCAAATGAACATACTACGTTTTTTCTTGAAAAAAAAAATCTATATATTCGTGTATGTGACTATATTATAAAATCAGTTGCATAGATTTTCTAAAACTTTTACATAGTGACAGGGAACATAGTACCAAACATCGTGTTGAAATTAAATGACGTGTTGCTAGTCCATTTTATTGAGTTATCTGCTCTTGAAAATTTCAGAAAAAAAGCAAAGAAACTCACTTTTAGGGGCAGATGATTAATAAGATTAACTGATATTCATGGTCTTTTATACGCTTAAAAAAGTTTTTGTGATGTGTGTTAACGTTGTTTTTCTGGGCCTCATAAATATATCGTGTATGGTGTGTGTTAACGTTGTTTTCCCGGGCCTCATAAGTGTATCGTATGTGATGAGTGTTCACGTTGTTTTTCCGGGCCTTGTAAGTGTATCGTATGTGATGAGTGTTCACGTTGTTTTTCCGGGCCTTGTAAGTGTATCGTATGTGATGTGTGTTATCGTTGTTTATTTCGGACCTCATTAGTGTATCGTATGTGATGTGTGTTATCCTTGTTTTTTTCCGGGCGTCGTTATTATGGTGAATCGTAAGTGAAGAGTTCCTGGCCTCGTAATTATAGTTTATCGTACATGTAAGTGAAGTGTGTAGCCCTTGTTTTTCCGGACCTTGCATGTGAAGTATATCGTAAGAAAAATGTGTTACCCCCTTTTTATCAGGACTCGTAAGTAAAATATATCGTAAACAAAGTGTGTAAGCATTGTTATGCCTCACAAGTTAAAGGAATCGAAACGGGGTTAATTAGTATCTGCATGTCTGTTTACTGTCCACGTCCATGCCGAAACTGAATATTATGGTATCAGGAGAATTGTCCTCCCGTACAATTCCTCTTCCGCAAATTGTGATAAGGCAGACATTTCCACTCTCATGATATTTACCCTTCCGTGATTTTACAGGGCGGACAATTCCCCTTCCGTTTAGCAACAAATTCCCAGAAAAGAACAGAACATTATTTACTCCAAATACAAGATTATTGTACAACATGAAGTATGGAGTATAAACAATAGTTCCGGTTGACAATTTCAAAAAGTTTAGGCAAGAAAGAACATTCGTATAGACATTAAGGTAATAGTAAGTAAGAAAAATGGGTATAAAATCGGTTGGTGGGGATGTCTTATCATTAAGAGATTCTGAATGAGAATTGGAGAATTGTACGTAAAATACGCAAATGAGTTACACACTGAATAGATCATAGCTTAACGTAAGAAGCATTAGAACTAGTGTAATGAACATATAGACATTGACAAACAAAGCCAGTCAAATGGTAATCAGAAAGTCGATACATGTGTACGTATTGCTGACATGCATTAGATCATTGCCATTTTACGAAAGTAGGCAAGGCAGAGTTTGCAAGCAAAAACAAAACTGGCAACAGAACAGATCTTTATTTTCATCCAGGTATACAAGGTATATATCGTTCGTCCCAGTTTTTCGGTAAGTGTAATAGCTCCTTACATAAAATAAAATTCACTCATTTCACTCTGACAGCTCACAGGTATTACAGGACAGGACTCTGTTTGGTGCCCTCACCCTCTTCCACTCACATACGAAGCGCGCTCATATAGTTAAGTTTGAATATAGCGGTTTTCATCTTTTATTCGCCATTTACATATAGTAACGTTATATGTATTACAATATTCGTATTCAAATAATTCTAATGTTTATCATCCATGTCTTTATCAGTAAAAAAATCACAATAGTCTATATAATAAACAAGGATGCTGAAGGGCACCAATCAGAAATTAGTGTTAAAATTTCTATGAAAAATAAGGCCATCTTTAATATTTGAGCGTTCCCGCTGTCAGCCGATAATTTACTCCATAACTGTTCACATGAAATACAGATATTATTTTCAATGTCTGAAATGTCAAAATTCTGAATAAAAAAATGTTGCGATTGTAATTATTACAGAACAGACAGGTGAGAGTATTCAAATATTCTATTCAAATATTTGTAAATAATAATTTCGAAATACTCTTACCGTTCCGTTCAGTATATAAACAATCGCAACATTTTTTTTATACGGAGATGTCCTTCTCGAAGCGCTCACCTCATAGATGTCGTGCCATGTTCACTTCCAATGATCGAGGTATCATTAGGTTAAAATCACTACACCGCGAGTCGAAATCTTGATTTTTCAGAAATTAAAAGTAATAATATCTGTATTTCTTGTGAACAGTTATGATAAACAATTATCCGCTGACAGTGGAACTCGCCAAAATAACCAAATAACGCTCGAAACGGAAGTTTCATCACTAAAATAGTTTGATGGGACCGGAAGTTTACAATGTATTGAATGGAAAGTCATTATTATCTTATTTAGATATAATTTATTGGGTAGGGGATTCGCGGATTCAAAGATCTACAAACTATGCCTTTAACCAATCAGAAAAGTGGTCACCGAATACTCCATGCCTAAATCGGTGAACTCCTCTAATAAACTGTTTATGATTATAGTAGTTGTCTCCCTTCTCAGACCTGTAGCAAGCAAGTGTAATAACAGTATAGATTTTATATGAAACATGCACATGGACCCTAACAAATAAGAAACTCTTTAAGAAATATGGTCAAAATAACGTGACGTCATGAAAATGTATCAAGCAAGAATCAAAGCTTAATTGACGGAACTTTGCACAGAAATTAAGCAGTTACTTACTCATCCCCTTCTTAAAGCAATGACCTTTTTAAATGTTCATTTTTTTCAATATACAGAAAGGAAGATAAAAATAAATCATAAATATCAGATGTGAACATACCCAAATTTGTACCTTATACCTCATCCTTCTTCAATAATGAAATAATTATATATACGTGGCTGCATTACATATTGATATTTCTATTGGTTTCTACACGTGTTGATACGATAGAAATCACTTGGTTTAAGGAAAGATGGTGGAATCGATGACAACGCCGAATTTATTGATACTGTACTCTCAAGCTCCTTATTCATTGTCCACAGAACAACATAATGAATTACGCATTAAATTCATAATTGGATTGGTGTATGCTTTGAAAATAGAAATTAATAAAACAGGGCAAGTATTAAAAAGGCATACTTTATAACTAGCAAACTACAACTAGCGCTTGTAGCACTGAGAGAACAGGGTTTTCAATGTGATAATGTCGTATTTCTTGTTTATCAAAGTAAATTTATTCAACGATAATCAAAGCGATGAAAGAAATGTTATATCACGCTTTAGCCTTGTGTAAACACGGTCGTTGAAAGAAAAGATGAACACACCATTTGTTTCAATGGACTGCTATAACAATAAGCATATCGTCACTCTTTCTCTCCATTTTACTCTTAGGACTACATGTATATGAATATGTGGCAGCAAATCTAAAACAAAAAACTTTCATTATTTAATGAATATATCTTTTATTTGATTTTATATACACAGGAACTTAATGTAGGTAAATTAAATGGATAAATTAAAGATATTCAATATAACAGAAATATATGTATCGTTTTGCAAAAATAATAATAAGGATTTTGTAAATAATGTTCTCTCGCTGGGACTCACACCTCTCTTCAGACGCCGTTGTTTCAACAAACAGTCTAACTAATTTACCCACTGCACCATTTGGCCAACTGTTCCATATAGAAGAAATTTTATCCATATATCGCTGGAAATTCCAGCCAGTTATGGTGAAAAATATCAACTAATTAGGTGCGATTCTTTCGCTGGCGTCCAGTTTTTTTTCACGACAGTTTATTAAACATGTTGTATTCAGCATCGATTATCAACACAGTTTCATTCATTTCGACTTTCCTTTGAAACTTTTTCTCCGCGTAGTTAAAAAAGGGGGAAATCGATGTCTAAATATAACACGTTGTGCGATGCAGAAATGTGGGCTACCATAGAACAGAGTTGCAAGGAACCCTGTTCAAAAAGCGTATTAAATATACATACGTTACATATGATAGAACAGAAATTATCTAGCAAAAACATGCATCGAAAAAGAATTGTGTACGTATTATAGACACAAATCTAATAAATATATGACAAAAATCGCTTCCAAACAAAAACCAGCATCAAAATTTTGTACTTGCTCACTCTGCGCTTCTAAATACTTAAGTGTCTCATTTACTAGACACTTACAATGCATAGGGATGAAAGCCACGGCAATAAATAAACGTAAACAAAAAATCAGACATTTTAAAAGAAAAGGAAAACTATGACACCAACGTCAAAATAATGACGTCATTTATACGTTTCCAAATAAAAGCCCCTTGTAAAAGAGCACCACTTGGGTAATTATCTTTTAAGGTAAAAAGCTAAATATATCCACGAGAATTAAAATATACATTGCCGAGCATTCATCCCAAAAGAACATCCATTATCCGAAGTTTTACCTAGTGTGGATCCTCGCATTATTGACATGGCGACTGCTATTTAAAGTTGTCTCACTTGTATAGAGTATGACGACAAAATATCCAACAATGGCTGTCCAAAATAAAGCCTTTAAATAACCGTGTTCGTGTAATCTCGATTAAATCAGTAATCCTTAAGACCATTATACATGTTCCTAAAATAAATTAGTGTGTTACAGAAATATCCAAATTATACCACTCTGGTTGAAGTCCGTTATTTCGGGTAAATGACTATTAAATTAGCTAAGCGGATCTTTAATCAAAAAAGAGTAAATTGATAATAGTCATGATTAAATATTCTTTATTATGTATTTGAGTTCACGCTTTTTATTTCGAACAAAGAAATAAAATATTGAAATACGTTTTAAAAGATAAGTTACAAAAGTAGATTATTATGATATGGTCCGACAAGACATGCAAACATGTCGTGCAGTTTGTTCTTGAACAACACACAAAAAGTGAGGTTAGTGCTATGTATAAAAACAATCATGTTGTTCAGAAAGTGCTAGCTATACACAAAATCATGCACTCATTGCAATATTTAGACACGCGTATGATACAGTTAGTGTCGACTGACACACGTTTAATTAGTGCTTGACTTGAACATAATCAGTGCAGTTTGTGCTTGATTTAATTTAACACGCATATAAGACAGTGCCAGATTAAAACACGTTTAATGGAATTGGTGCTGGTCATACACGACACATATATGGTATAAGTGCAATTTGACGTAGACGACATGATTATATAATATATTCAATGTCAAACTTAAACATTGCGGTAGGTCGGTGGTTCTACCCGGGTACCTCTGTGTACTCGGGGGTCTTCCTCCACCTGTAATTAGCTGGACGTCGCTATATGACTGAAATACTATCGCAGCGACGGTAAACCCCAATACAACAACAAAAAATTAAACATGTTTAGTAGGGTTAGTGCTGGACGAAGACGACACATATAAGGTTCTAAGTGCCAAATTTAAACACAGACAACACATGTAAAGTAGTCATTTAGTGCCGATTTTACACACGTTTAGTTGGGATAGTGTTGACGTTGACGATGCATATAAGGTAAATCTCGCAAACTTTTAACATATTTAGTTGAGTTAGTTTTCTGTGTAGGCGACACTTATATGTTAGATCGTGCCAAACTTAAACACATATAATTGAGTTAGTGCTGGACCGAGACGACATATGTAAGGTATTTCGTATGAACTTCAAACACGTGTAGTAGTGCTGGACTAGACGACAAATACAAGGTAAATCTCGCAAACTTTAAACACATTTAGTTGAGTTAGTTCTGGGCGTTTCGTACGACACTTTCACGACATCCGTACAAATTCACGCATTGCCGCAGGGTTGTCGCAACGTCGCAAACAAATTTTCGACATGCACATTTTCGTAGGGATTTTCTTGCGATTTGTGGAGCTCGCAAGGCTGCTGCACGGCAGCATCGAGACACCCGTGCAATCAACGTACGGTTTCCGGCTAGGGCTGGTGTCAGTCACTTTTTGCGTTTGACTTGCGAATACCTCACGGCAACAGCACGAACACCTTGCAGCAGCCTTGCATTTTGTTGCAAAGCTGTAATAGGACTGTCGAGAAACGTACGACTATAGCACGAATTTGCACGCCAGTTGCACGGCCATCATGCGGAATCCGTGCAAATACTTGCGTTTCGTTTTCATACGAAGAAGCTGCTAACACCGTGCGATCCGTGAGATTACTGTGCGAGCATCGTATTGCTGCCTGTGACTGGTGCGGACCTGTCTGAACATGTTGCGAATAAACTTGACACCAAAATAGGTATGGCCACGCCCCGAATGTTCGTCGGAGGTTGTTGAACTAAGGTAACTATTGAAAGCAAGATTCACGTGCATTTGTTTGTCGGAGGATTGTATAGCTTCTCAATGGTTAAACCGATATGCATATTCATTTCTGGGCGTTTTGGCGTCATGTTAATTGTCTACGGCACGTTTGGGCTGCAAAATTTTACGAACAAACAATCGTACGGCTGATGTGAACAGGGCCGTAGACTCTACATATAAGATGTTTTGGGCCATCTTTTAACACACTGAGTTGAGTTAGTGATGAGCATTCATGGCACATATAAGGGAGGTAGTGCCAGATTTAAACACTTTAAGTAGAGTTAGTGTTTATTATCAAATTTTACACGTTTAGCTTCGAAAGTGCTGGACGTAGACGACACATACATGTATATGGTTGTATTTTCCAACTTTAAAGAGGTTTAGTTGCGTTAATTCTCGACGTAGATGGCCCAAATAATGTAGTTAGTGTCATCTCCATAACGTTTAGTTGAGTTAGTGCAGGACTTAGACAAACATATATTTTAATAAGTATCCGATTTAAAGTGGAGTAAATGCACATTTAAGGTAATTATAGACAGATTGCAGTAATTACTGAACATAATCTTATATGTTTTGTGTTTGATACAAATTCTTGCTAGACATTAATCCTAGTAAAATCTGATTTCATGATTGTAAAAATTATGTGCTCGAAAACTTTCCACTTATTATTTGTGATATATATTTTCTTTCCCATAAAAATAATTTCCTCAGTTTCTTGTTATTGTTCATATTTAGATACAGAGAACAACAACAACAAAAAATGAATTTGATATGGTCCGACAATATGTCAATAATTATTACCGAAGATTAACTAAAGACAATTCCTAGAACCATGTGTCCAAGAAGAGTCCTTCAAAGTCGCGCCGGGCGTAAAAGCGCATGCTGCCGCCAGGTAACACTTCATTGTAGAACCGGAAAAATCGAAAGATTTGCAGAAAAAAGATGTTTCATTTAGACACATTTCTAAACATACTGCAGCAGTCGGAATATCTAACAGGGTTACATCGTTGTTTCCTTCAAGCCAAGCATTGAACGTCTTGAATGTAGTTCCATACATCGTACATGCTGAAAGAAAAACAACACATATAGATGCCATACCATTCTACTTTTAAAATTTTCCAATTCGATGACACGGAATTCCATCAAGTCTAGTGCGTTATCATTATTATTCGTGGCGGCCTATTATTCATGAATTTCTTGGTTGATGTTATCCAAGAAAATTATGTTTTTCCACTGAAAATTGTTTAATTAATTTCTAGAACATGAACACGCCAATAACTGTACCAACAAACTTACCTTTTTTCATATTTAACGAAATTTAATTTTAGCGATTTTGTTTTCAGTATTTAAAGGGTGATTTTGGGGTTAAACAAGTTTGTAGATTTAATTCTCATAATGTATCCATACGATAAAAAATGAACAAAACTGGTTGTATTTTGTCACATTAAAATTAACTATAAACCACTGCAATCTTTATTCCAGCAATTGTTTTACTCATTTAATATGGTATGTGACACTTAATATATAGAACTGAATAAAAAGATAATAACCTCACTAACTATATTCAAGGTATTACTATCTGCATTTGTTAAAAGGAACTTGTTTAAAAGCATTTATTTGCCTTTATACCTTTATTGACATTATATAACATCATACATCCAAACCGACGCAAAGTAAAATTTAGGTTACTTTTGCTTTCAATATATAAATTGGGTGAGAAACAAAACATATCAAACAAAAACTCACAATGGCAATTTTCACATCTTCCCGTGATCTGGCTGTATGTGTAATTGGCACTGCAAACACACGTACTGGCAATACAGTCCATATACGGGACAGAATCACAATCGCCTTGGCACGTGCAGGATGATCGGTATACATTTTGGGTAGGATTCTAGAAAAGGATATTATCGTATAGAATGGACTGATACAGAATCGGAATAATGTTATTGTTAATTGATAAATCTTCATCTACATGTATTATTTGTCAAAGAACATCTATTCTTTTATAGATGTTTTAATAGCATTACATGTATTTTTAAAATTGTGAAATCACAATTTATAATTGTTAATATATTATAATGTTATTTAATTTAATGTATTGTTAAAGCTATATTTTTAAAAGTCTCCTTTTAATTTTTAAAACGTTTTATCCATCCAAATTAATTAATATAATTTTAATTTTTAACGTATGTATCATCACATCTATTAACAGAACACCTATTGTTGAAACACTTATATTTATTGAAAAATCATCAACTGTGTTTAAATGAATCCCATCTACTTATAGTAAAACTATATTTATGCCTAATTCCTATCTTCAGCCCCAATTGAATGTTTTCCCTGTCATGCATTTAAATAGGAATTATTTTGGTGTAGGACTGAAAAGATTTTAGTTCATGATAATTTTATCTCTATACATACACTTATGTAGCTAGTTTATTAATCTAAAAAAAAATCTTTTTAGGAAAGGAAATGCTAATCAATCATACTTTAGTCACACAGCCATAGTCAACCAGTGATGCGCAGCTATCATTCTGGAGAGAAGTTCCGTACTCTGAACTCAACCTGCAATTTTGACTGACGTCATTGTACATGAAGGACACGCACGTGCTGGCCTCATTACAGAGAGTCGCACACGAGAGTTTCGAGCGCACGTTTGTGATAACGTTCCCGTAAGTTTGCTCACAGACCTTTAAAGTTTTGAATCGCTTTGTTTCCACGGCAAAAACGTTTGTGAAAATTGTCAAGAAAACAAAAGCATTGGTGAATGCCTCCATTAGAGATGGTGGTGAAATTTGATCCCGATATGGTATCTGAAATGCAAAAATATTTTCATTATCGGTTATTTTAGAGATATTTCTATCCGTTATGAATTAAACTATATTCAAATAAATGACATGAAGTGTATAACAACAACTTAAATCAAATAGATATATGAACAAGATATAAGAAGCTAGTGTAAATAGAAACTATAATTAGTGAATAATCTATATACATGTATTGCGATGTTTTGCCAAAATTAAAAAAAACAAAATACAAGCCTGTTAAACATTTTAACCATGAAGAGATCGCTCTGTAGAATATATTCCAAAGTGATTCTATACGCATATTATACATACATTTATATAAATTTATGATCTTGAAATTTCCGCAGTATATATATATATACCCGTAGTATCTGGAAGCGATTAAGCGTCTTCCCGAATTTTGAAACAGTAATGGTAATATTCACAGACGTCATTTGACATCATGCGGTTTATATCAAATTCTAATGAAAATGGACGGTTTTATGCAGGATGGGACCGACCTGCATGAAAGATTTACGGAACATTTAAAATAAAGGCATCTCATTGTGCACAGTCACTTCCATTACGGTCTAGGTCGCATTCTTATTATCGTTATTTTTGTTGACCTCAAATTCCTCAATATCCGTAATATTTTATCAAGAGAGTAAGCATATACTTTTTATGAATAAGAGCTGATTAAATCAACAACAAAACATTTCTTTTGAATTCATTCACAATTCAGTGTTTGAAGATCAAGTTTTCGAAAGTAAAGTGATGGTATAAAAACGAAAATTGGGCATAAAGCAAGTTGCCTAAGTGTGTTTCACTGTTTATGTTATAAACTATTGTGAATTATAATATAAGCATGATTTCAAGACCATTATGGTAAATACAATATTTTGATATATATTCAATATATATATATATATATATATACGCAAGTGTCACGAAGTTATGAAGGAAATGTTAATGGCTTTTATGTTTTCGGACGGGTTTGTTACATTTCTCAAGTTTAGAGGTCTATAATTCGAAAGCCGTATAAAATAAGTGTAATGTAATATAACCTTCCAAAGGTATAAAGTTTATTAATTTCGGTCTCAGTGTAAGTAAGTTACGAAGAATATGAGAGACCATTGTAGCAGAGTTAGAAAGTTTTGATAGCCGCTTGGGTGAAATGGAATTTGAAATGAAATTTTGACTTGACTTGACTATTTGAGTTTACCGTCGCTTCGACAGTATTTCAGTCATATAGCGACGTCCAGCTAATAACATGTGGAGGAAGACCCCGAATGCACGGAGGCATCCGGATAGAACCACCGACCTACCGCAAGCCAGCTGGAAGGCTTTCTCACATGAAAATCCGAATGACCCTGCCGGGATTCGAACCCACGCGGTGAGGGGCTGAGTGAGTGTTAAAGTCAGCGACTTTACCCTCTCGGCCACGGAGGCTCCCATAAAATTTTGGGCTGATCAGATATTCAGAAAAATATAAACGTGCACATGTATTATGTTTTGTAAATATAATGTTTTGTGACATATATTAAAGCACCCAAACAATTTCGAAATATTTAGTTATATAATGAGGCACATTTCAGCAATAGAAAGTTGCATGTATTAAGTCCTACTTTTTTTTATCACTACAGAAAATACGAGTTTAAAGTAGTGGTCAGCCTGTGAAGAAACAAAAAGAAGTGAAATAAGCGTTTATAAAGACCTCGAGTACATACACGGCGCATATCGGCGGTTTCTCTGCAGACAACCGAATCTATTGGTAATTTTCGACATTTTGACATAACAGAAAAGAAACGAAGAGAGGCTACGATACTCCTACAGAGAGACAGCCGATATGGTTATGCACTGTGATATATAGTAAAGGCAGTTTTACTTACATGCTTTGTTCCGACACAACTTTAAACAGTGGTTTTCAGTGATACACCAACACTTATATATATATATATATATATATATATATATATATATATATATTGCTTGCGTCACTATTGGGAAATCAACCCAACAGTTGGGGATCTGCTTTTGTTTGTAACGTATTCTTTCAAACAATAAAAAAGAATATTTAGACCTTATCAATAATAATCAAATACAATATGCAGACGTTGCACTAAGACACAATAAAATAATTAATAAGAATACTGTAACTTCTACGATATAGAATATTATATCAAAGATCAATGACGATCATGGCCTTGTCAAGGATTGGCTAGGATTGACTTGACAGAGGGAAGGGGTGGGAGAAGTAGAGAAACACATGTAAAAAAGTAAATCATGGATTAATATATCACTGATCCATTAAGGACATAAATTATGCATATTAAATAATCAGATACACAGTTCGCTTTAAACAAGCACAGGTCCACATGGGCAATTCACATGTCACATTTACAGATTCACGACAGGACACTACGAAACAAGACAACATAAACAAAAGCAACCACAGAACAAAGACTCCTGAGGGTAGTTTACTATTGGATAATTTTACATTATTTATTAATCTATGACTTGATACTTCACAACGCATTCATGTAAGATAAAAAAAATCTTGTATCTAGGTAAACAAAGTATATTACGTAGACATGGTTTCCAATGATATTGTTAATTGCTATTTATATTACTGAAGAATCAGTTTCACTCATGTTCACAAAAAATAAATATTCAACATGTCAAACAAAAACAAACACACGTCTCTAAACAGTCCGTACAAATTTAGTACATTTGGGGACGATATACGTGTACTTCAATGCCAGCATGTTAGGGAAATTATTTTTCCAAACCTTGCTACACCTCTAAATGGTACCTTTCTGACTTGACTTGACTATTTGAGTTTACCGTCGCTACGACAGTATTTCAGTCATATAGCGACGTCCAACTAATTACAGGTGGAGGAAGACCCCGAATGCACGGAGGCATCCGGGTAGAACCACCGACCTACCGCAAGCCAGCTGGAAGGCTTCCTCATATAAAAATCCGAATGACCCTGCCGGGATTTGAACTCACGCGGTGAGGGGCTGAGTGAGTGTTAAAGGTACCTTTCTGTTGGATTCCTTCTAATTACTTAACGGCTGTCTTTTCGTAATTGAAGTATACTTGTGTCTGTCATTATCAAATGTTGCTAAGTAAAATTCCGGAAATCAGACCATCATTCCAGACAGCGGTGGATCGTGTGTCAATATCCAGCTCAACATATCAGCTGTAGAAAGCAATACTGCGATTAGTTCTTAATGTGTTGTGATAGATCTAGGAATGGTTTGCCATATAAACATTCATGACACCAATGTCATATGAAATTGATACACTTCTTTACGTAGAACAACTTAGATTTTACATTTCTTTACATCATTTGGGATAAACCGTAAAAACAACTTAACCGAGTGGTAAGAGCCACCGCATTGGGAGCGAGAGGTCGTGGGTTTGATCCCCGGCCGCGACAAAAATTCGTAAAAAATGGTACTGGTATAGCTCCCTTGCTTGGCGCTCATCATATAATGTTAGTTCCAGGACTGGTTGGCCTGGTGTTATGCGACATGTCTACGGCGTGATACTGCAGTGTGGCAGTACTATATCTGTCTCAAGTAGGCATCGTCTCCAAATGACTGAAATACTGTCGATTCGAAAAATGGTCAAGTGGCTTTAGGCTGATGTTGAAAGCAAATCAAAGTCTTTGAGTTCAATTCTTATTGTTTCTTTTGCATACATGTATTATTTTCTAATAAATTGGCATTTTATATCTTTTAAGCTATAATTAAAAAAGAAGCTTAATTATAATGACTAAGTAGGTGTATATATTATTACAGTATTAATATACTGCATATATCTTGGTAATGTTACGAATTGTCTTTTGCATACCCTCAAACTTTCATCTTTATGTGTGTGTGGGTTGTGTGTGTGTTAATTTTATTTTGAACATATGAGATGTGCACCTATTGAACAAATCAAAGGCATCATTTATGTGTTGTTGCATAAATCAAATAGTCAATATTAAGCTGTCACACAAATACGACTAGAACGATACAGTTAGGCAGCAAACAAAAGGAAAACTGTCTATTCCATTTATGTTATTGGTTAAGCAAATAATACCATTGAATATTTAATATACATGCAGTTTTAATTGTTTTTTCCTTGAAAAAGATTAGAAGTTTGTATATTTCAAACGACATTCCTTTTGAACATTTTTTTCATCATCACGAGATAAATACTAGAGTTATATGGACTACGAGAATTTGTACTGACAAATGGACATGTGGATAAACTATTGCTGAATATTAAAAAGCGTGTAATGGCATACGGAAAAAAACAGAAGTTTGCTACACTGATCTATTACAAAAATGTACTCGGACAGACGTACAAATGTGGATAATCTTTTGTTCTATCTAGCCACGTAAGAGCCAATTACAGTCACAGACGAGCATGGAATGAATGACATCAATGGAATTTTTTACCGTTACCAAATGTTTCTATAGCTGCCTTAGTATCTGTACGTGAGTACGGACAAACACACTGATGTACAATCAAGTACAGACAAAGGGGGGGGGGGGTAATAAAACAAGCTTATTATGCAGTTAGGTATATTCTTTAATGTTGTTGAAAGATCTAGAATGTGCAAGTCCTTAAATAAGACAGATAACATATATAATCATGCATACATTTTGAAGGGTAGTTTCATATATATGTGAAATGGAACAAGACGATTTTTGCAGCACTTCACTTTTTTTTTCTCTTTTTATTATTCGTCTTAACATATTACTTAAAGAATAATGAGGATCAGGATTATTTATTAAAAATACAAATTACAACTAACCATTATTGGATGTTTGTTGCTGACGTGGCAAATTGCGCTGAAAACTGTATTTGAATTTATAACAACAACTGAACTGCATGAAGCTATTTGGTTATTGTAACTGCAGGCAATATTAGAAAAATGACTAACAATAAAATCAGAGTGAAAGTCACGCCTATTTATAAATATTCAAATTTGTTTTTTTTTTTTTGTTTTTTTTCTTCAAAAGTTTATCATTGACTCCTGCAAAGCTTGTGTCTCAAGCGAAAACAAAATCAAATCATTGAATTCATCAACAACAAAAATCGTTGGGATATCTTATACATCATGAAGTTTTTAAATTATTTTATTCCATCGTAAAACCATTATTATATTTTGCTAAGCATCACATATATGGCTTATAGGGATATGAATATTCGGAAATATAACAGAAAGTTAAAACTGAAGAGAATTCTCTGTGTGATTGCTTCTGTAAACAACTGTATTGCACTTGGTGCATGTTGGAGAATGACGGTATATGTATTTTATTATACAAATTGCGTAAAGTACTTGTGCAAACATTTCATATGGATCAGTAACGTTATCCTCAGCATTGCTATAAAATATTAAAAATCTTTTGTGTGAATGGTAGGAAAGCTTTGGCTTCAAATGTAAAGCAACTTCTTTTACGGTTTTAGATTTCTGAATATGTTGGAAAACACAAATCTATTTGTATATTATCTTAGACATAGAATAATCGATTTATAATCGAAGACAGATATAACGTGAAAACTACACCCAGCTGTTGTGATTTTGATTGATTTTTCAAATATCTTCTTTATCTAGAAAAATATCTCTCTTTATGAATCAAGAACGACGTTGGCAAAATTTAAATGTACAAGTCACAAACTTCATATAAAACAGAACGTCAAAGAGATCTAGAACGTCATGGCAGAATATGCATATTTTGTCAGGTTTTCTAATAGTACTGTAATCGGAAACGGATGTGATGTATTTTTTATCGTCCTAAATATGAAATCATGCGAGAACAATATTTGTTAAGTTGGTATAATGATAAATCTTCAGAAGCCAGCTGATATAATTTACTCCGAACGGATGACGAATCAAAACTAAATCAAACTATGTTCTTTAAAATTATCATTTGTTGAATGAATGTGAAAATATTTAGTGTTTGAATGAACATAGGGGCACATTTTTATAAAAAAAAAACGTATTGTAATACTTGTAAAAATATTGGGAACTGAAGTATCCGGAGAAGACAACACGGACGGACTGACATCCGACCGACCTGGGTTCGAACACGAGTTGCGTTGTTGAAAACCAATTGCGTTTATACTACGTTTTGCGGGAACCAAGGCTATTTAATGGTCAAATGTTATACGTAATTGTTTAATTATGCCATAAAATACAAGTATAACATACCATTAAAAATCCCAGTAATGTAAGTTATTTGGATGCTTAGAAATGTAGTATTCATTTCGATTTTTTTCTATTCTCCGAGTTCGTAAGCAACAAGGTACGGTGATGGCCAATTCAGTCAAATGAGTTTTCTCCGGGTACTTTGGCTGCTGCATTGTCATCAGTACATCCTCTATTATATGTGGCACCGAGAGTGATTTGTATAAGTTCGCACAAACAAATCTATTTAAAAGTATTATATTGTCAAACTATTTACAAAATGTATCAATACAATAACAAATTTAATGTGAATATATATACACGATAGGTAAAGACCATTCCCATCTTTTGCAATCAATGTATAAGCGGATTAGGGATTATTTATTGTCGTAGAATCGTTTTCTTTTAATAAGCACACTATTCATTCTTACAGTATAATCTCATTTAAAAAAAATATATTTTCGAAATTTAAACATTTTTTAGATGATAATCTAGACTTACTTCGAAATGAAAAAAAAAATATTGTACTTGATTTTCTAACATCATCAATAGCTCCATGTTCGTATTCATTTCTTAGACTATAGCTTCAGTTTACTTCAACAAAAACATTGATTACTTTCTTTATTACAGATAATAGCAAATGTTTAATAAAATTGATTTTCTTCTATGTATGTGACCCTAATTTTAATCAAAAGAACTTTTACATTAAGAATTGATCCCCTAAGGCCCTAACCCAAATATCGTATAAAATATCATAACTTCTTTTTATATGAAGTTACCATAAGTGTAACTCATACACGCTACACTCACTCACATTATCTCATGAAGAATAAAAAAAACACATAAGGCTTCAAAATGATGTCATTAAAATATAACATATAACAGACTTGCTTCACCTAAAGGAAATACAAACAATATTGACCTCGTATGTTGTTGTTTCACATCAACATGCATATAGTTATTTTATTTTGACATTTGGTTTGGTCTATATGTAAAATATTATTTTTTAATAATATCTGTTCAATGAGATTTTTTTTTCAACACGTCATTTAAGGACTAATATAAAGTACAATATGTTTTGCATATTATAAAAAATGGTTGCATATTTAAAGGGACAAAACTTGTGGTATGAATATATATCGCTTTATAAATAATTGTAACAGATAAAGAAAGAACAGAGAGCAATGCTTATACTCATATGCCCTGCATATACATTACATTTACTTTTTGTGTCACCTGCTGTAAGCTTTTCCGTCGTCTGTCTGTCCGTCTGTCTGTCCGTCACACTTCAGCAGGTGACACATGTGTTGAAAAGGACACACTTTTTTTCTTTGTACAAGTGCAACAAAATATCAAGAATATAAAATTTGCTCCTCTACATGCTCAAATTTTACCAACCATACTTAGCGAAAAGAAATAACGTGAATCATTAGGGTGGAATTACATCATTTTTGTTTTTCTAATAAAATATGGAATTATATAGTAAATCAGGAATACTGAAACGAGGTTCTTCTAAATCTTAGAATTAAAGTATTCTTCAGCACTAAGTATTGTTGGTAGATTTTAAGCCTGATCTAGCATGTTTTAGATGAATATTGCGATACAATCGTAAGCATTTAGAAATCTTTGAATAAAAAGGTATCCCGTAATCTTATTCACCATTATGACTTGTTTAGTGTTCAAAATGCCTGAATGCAGGTGCTTTCTTTTCTTTCCTGTTCTCTTCCCCTAAGATTATGTTGACTAATTTTATTGCTTAGTTTGCACTTTGCAATCATTATATATACACTTGTCTATTAATTCCTTTTAAAGTGTCCTGTACTATATACTATCCGTTGTTTTGTCCATGTCTTTTCAGTTCTTGCATGAATGTAATAAAATATTTTGCCGTTTGTATCATAAATTTCATTTGCATTTAGTACTTATGATATCATAAAGTTCATAATTTTCTTATTATTGCCACATTTACAGGTGTAAGTATGGATTATTATTGTTAACGAAATCATACTTTTTCACTTTTTAAACAAATTCACAATTTAAGCACGTCTTTTCCACATTTATCTAAATAGAATTTTGTAGCTCCAACATTGCCAGTTTCTGTATCGCCAACAGTATGACCCGCAGCCTCATCATCGTCATCATCACCGGTGTTCATTCTCTGGCGTGTATATTCTTCTTTAGGAAGGCTTTCATTTGTTCCAGTATCTTCAGTCTTCCGATCATCCACCCACGGATTCCTATTGCAACTTGATGTTTCTTCAGATGTCTCGATTTGAAGGACAATTGCATCTTCTGGAGACTTAGACCTTCTTGTCACTAACGCCCTAGCTCTCTTAGCAACACTCGTGGAGACGTTGCTGAGTCGTGTCTGAAAATATAAATATGTCTAGAGGATTATATTTTGAAGGAAGAAACTCTTGAACGAGAACTATATTTCTGTTACGTTTGAAATATATTCCGGGCTTAATTTTGCTTGCTGTTATCATTTAAAAAAGTAAATGAAACAGTTTTAAGTTTACCTTCATTCCACTTTTGAAGTTCCTTAATACGTTTCTGCTAGTAGCTACGTTTGAAAGACTTTCCTTCGATGGGGGCTAAAACAAATTTAAACGTGTACTGATTTAAGCTGCTTGTCCTTTTAACATATCAATTTTAACATATCAAATATATCTGAAATTCCGGAATTAATCCTAAAATAAGTTTAAAGCACGTAGAATACGTGCTATGAGTTTTACTTACAAATCAGTTTAAAATAAACTTCACACTTGTTTGAGCTGGTTTTATGATAATAAACTAAGTAATACATCGTTCATTCACCCCTCACGAACTTTTGAAATGATCACTTGTACAATGCAATGCAATTGAAATCTACAGACATTCCCATTCATTTTACTGGATTTATTACAGGGCGACACCTTATTCATTGATAGTAATAATCTGATTGAGTAGCAGTAGTGATAGTAGTAGTGTGGAGGAAGAAGTCAAAACAGAATATCACTGTTACATGTTCCTTTGTTGATTTCTCGCTTGCTATCGGCTGCATGGTTTTACTCCCCTCATGTGAAAAAGATGTTTCATCCACTTCAATAGCTTTCGATACAAATGACTTGTCCAAACGTGTCGTTCCCGTATGTGATATTGAAGACATTGTTTCATCTCTCCCATGTGTTTTCTAAACACGGCATGAAGGTAAATATACAGTTTATATACTTGCCTGTATTATTCTAATCAAAACTGTATTTTGATAAACGCATTATTAATTTCTTGTTTTATTGAATACTTTATATTGATTTCATTCACCATTTTAGGTTTTAGAATTTCATTACTTGAAATCGTTGGTTTTGCTTGTACAAAAAATTGATAAACGACCCAAGTATACAATGGTGATTTATAGTTTGTTTGTATTATACATCCATAGACAGTATTTCAATCATTTAGAGACTTTGTAAACATGGGACAAGGGTAGTGCTGCCACACCGCGAAAAATAACAGTGGCATGATACATTACAGTCACAATATCCTGAGGCAGGACAACCAGTACTTGAACTACCAGCATTTGCCGAGTGTCAAGATGACACACAATTTAAAATACAATCATTAAGAATATGTTTTACATCAGTGTCGTAAAAACGTAAAAGCTGTTGTACAATACTTTAATCAAATGTCACTTGTGGAAAACCGAAATAGCCACGATACATCTTTCACAGTTTATTTTCATTTCTTAACATATGTCTTCGTTAAACATGTTGGATTGTTCTACAATTTCAAAATGAATATAAAATAAAAATGAAACCTATCTCCATTGAATGAGAAAAAAACAGTGTTTTACCTCGAAGCTTGTCCCGGAAAGTGATTGTAAGCGTTTAATGGATGCATCAATCGCTGCCTTAAGCTAAAATTACAAAATATTTAGTACACAATGGTATATATATCACTACCTCATTTCCTTATTTTTAGAATTTTCTCAACAATTTTAAAGTCAACATACGCTCATATCTTTTTATAGTTAATCAACTATGTGTTTTAATTTCTATAATAAATAATTGTTAAGTGTTGAATAGTTTATTTCCAACACATAAACCATACTCACTTGTTTATTCAGCAAACAGTGGAACACAAAGAAGACCGGGCCCTAAAATTTTAAAGGAAACTTTTAATATATAGCCTTTAGGTTTATAATTTTATGATATATGTGGAAAGATAAAACTATTCGAGGCTGTTTTTCATTACCTCACTGATATTCTTAGTCTTGGGAAATGTATCTATTTAACATGTATTTTTTTCCGAAATAATACTTTCTGAATGCTTCAATCATTCCAGTTTTCAAAAATAAGTTAATTATTTATTTTGTATTTGAAAATTCTCATAGGTTCTTACATATCTGCAGGACTTTTGACAATTTCAATACTTACTTGTAGAAGGTTACAGAGTAGAAACAAGACTTGCAGAGCAAACAGGTCTTCACTGACAGCTGATAGGAATCCCAAAAGCCCATGTCAGTCCAAGAAGGGGTACAAGAAAGGCCAGTTTCTGTGCCATAGTTCTAATAATAAAATGTATATGGTTTAAACTTCAAATTGAAGAAGAATATATATTATGCTCCATACGTTCATCTTAGAATAAAACAATACTAGTCCTCACACTTGCATAGTCTTTGAACATTTTTTCCCTCATAGAAAGAATGATGTTATTATATTGCTGATCAGCTTTATTGATATTTTTTTAAATGTTTACTATTTGTAATCATAAAGTGGGGTATTAATTTTCATATGTCATGTTTTGGTTTTGTTCGAAGAAGAGCTGATTTCTCCTTGATATATTTCATACGGCTTTAGGATTCATCATGCATTTTTTTATGAATTTTGTATTCAACGAGTATGTCTGTTATTAATATAAATATATTACATATACAAACATTGTTTGTTATCAAAAGTTTTGAATATTCTTGACTAGCATGATATGCAATAGCATTTCTAAAGTTGTGACAGTTTGAAACCAGTATATATCTTTAAAAAGAAATAACCAGAAAACAATTTAATAAAAAAGCTGAGTACTCAGTTCCTGTTGTAACTGGGTATAGAAATTGCATGCAAATGTATATAACTTACCTCGTTTTCTGATGAAAATCCATATTTTGTATGAATGATGTTCCATACATCTTATACAGAACAATTCCTAAAATAACAATGTTCACCTACAACAGAAATAAGGTATTATATCAAATGCTCACATTCAATGATATTGCTCAACATAATTACTGTATAAATTCTTAATTATTGTATATGTATGCCGTCGCCTGCCAGTTGGCATTGTCCTTATTTATTTCATTTCGTGAGGGAGCCTATTCATATTCATATTTTAAATGTAAGTATTGAAAAATATAGTATCTCTTACAGGTATACTTTCAAATATAAAATGACTTTTGCCCCTGGTATCCTCTTAATGTTTCTTGTTTTAAAATGATTTTTTTTCAAAGAAATTTCCCTTTCAATTTTGCAATATCGGTGGCAGTTGTGTTTTCCTGGACATTTAATTCAACTTAAGTCATACACCTTTTTGCTTAAAAATAAATTTAAAGCCTAGTTTTGTTGTTGTTGTTGTTATTTCATCTAAAGTGAATAATTTTATGAGCTTTTATGTAAAGAACATATATGTAATCTCATCATTGATGCAATGATATGGAATTAATAGACAATGACCTAAAAATTGAATTTCGAACACCCACCTTCAATTGTTAACGACATGATGCCAGTGGAAGTTGTTAATGCTGGTCATATCATTATTATCATTTCCATTATTCCATATTATAATCATTAAGGACGTTTCAGCGGGTCACCTCTGATTTTAATTGTGGTAAGTTTTGTTTTGTTTTATTTTTCATTTGTTTTAAGTGCAGTGTTTAAAAAAGATTAACTGTCTCTTACAAACATTGTTAAAAAAATTGCCAAATTTTGTGGGTCCAAAATATCATACTTTTGTGTTTTCATGAAAATTTGGCTAAGATATTAATAAATTTAAAAAACCTTGGATAATATTTAAAATTTATTTGTTGAAAAAAAAATATTAAGAAAATCTGCTGAAAAATTTGAGAAAAATACATCTTAAATTTCAAAGCTTTGCGTTAGTTGTTGTATAAAATGGCGAAATGGATACTTTATGCTCAGTGTGAGATTTTCCACGCATTTTTGACAGTATTACCACCTGTAACATATTTTTATATTATTACTTAAAAATCGATATATTTTTTGAAAATATCATTTAAATATGCTTTTAGAGTATTTAGAAATGAAATATTTCAAAATATTTCATGATTTTCTTTCAGCACATTTTAGCAAACAATGATGTTCTTCCATAAGCTTGAATTTTACATCAAACATGGTGACCCCCTATTTTTACTCCATATATCTTTTGATTCTAGCTTTAAGTATTGTTATTTGCGAGAAGAATCTTTCCGCTAAAAAAAGGCCAAAACGCCCTTAAAAGCAATATTATACCGGGTGTCTTAAAGAAACTATGATTTGCTCACCATAACTATCAGTACAGCCGGAGCAGCAAACGCCCAGAATATGTCACTTCCATGAGCAAACCAGCAGCTAAAATAAAATGCAATGGAAATATACATCCAAAATATGTCATCATTAAAAGATTTGATGGATTAGGAGAACAAAACAGTTAAAAATGGAGCCTACCTAGATTTTGTTTTTATCAAACTATCTTAGCTTAAATTTGTAGATAGTGAATTATGTTGTCAATGGATCTGTAAAAGAATAAAATGCTGACATTTTCCTGAACAGGGTGACATAAAATATCAAGTTTTAGATTTATTTTTATTTTCTTATTTGATTTCAATAATCGGTATTCTAAGTAGATATGATGTTCATGACCATCAGAAATCTCACAGTAGAATATATAGTATTAATAATGATTATATGCTTATAATCCATCAGTGCTACTTGTACACTTACTATTGATCATCACCGTATCCGTCTAGTCCAGTCACAGATGCTGTTATCCCGACAATGATTACTGGAACAACTTTAAAAGAAATTAAATGTCATTTGTCTGAATAAATGATATAGATGAGACGGTTTATTTAATGATACCTCGACAGACGATAAAAAATCTAAATTGGTTGAACAATAAAGATACGATATATAATTATGATATCATATAATGGTGTCGTATGGATTCTCATGCTGTGTTTATTGGAAGATTATAATCACACCCTTAAGTTAAATGAAAATTTAAAGACAAAATGATACAAAAAATATATAAACAAATCAAATAAAATGAAGATTAAACGATTTGAGCAAACCTATATTTAACTTATTTCCGCATTTTGGTACGACTTGTTCGACAATGAATGAACATGAGACAAAATCTAAACCAATATTCCGTTAAGTTGTATCAGACGTATTAGATATATAAACTTTTCAAAATATATAAATGAGTGGGACTATAGGAAACATGAGTTAAACAATAAAAGATACGATATATTCCTAATTTTAGGTTTCTATTTAAACACATATTTTCTCACGTTAGATATTTTCATTTTCTATACTGTTTTTGTAATATCTATATAATAGATATCCAAAAACATTTATTTTGCTAAAATGCCAAACTTTTTCTTAATTAAAAGAAGAAAACAGAAACACTCAATACTGATTCAAACCTACTGTATACCATCAAGATGAACCAAACGTGTTTAAATTATTGTTCCTTACCAAAGGCTGCAATTAGAAGACCTTTAATGTGTGACTGAACATGGAAGATGAAAACAACTCGAATGGTAATGTACAGTCCTTCCGCCAACATAAGGAAGAATATCAGGAGAAATGTGTAGTGTAGGAGAACAGCAACAGAAGTACAGACAACCTAGAAAGAGAAACCATCAAACAAATGATTGTGAATTATTCCAATGAAAATTTTCGTTTTTGAAAAAAAATAAACCGATGTCAGGTTTGTGCCCTTTTAGTCAATTCTAAGAATATGATTAACAGCCGTGGATTTAATGGATATATGGATAGAAGTTCGCCTTTTTCATATAGTGTTGTATCAATATTTATACAATAACATCATTACGTCTTCAATTAAAGCCACGTTTATGGTACTTTTATGATAATGACATTAACATATTTTATTTTGATAAAATATTATTAAATTAATCAATTTGAAAGCATGGTGAAAATGATAATACCAGTTACTGACAATGACATTCTGCAATGATTTGTGGTTTAATTATTATATAAACGTACAAACAGACATAATATATTGATTACTGAAATAGCATATTGATAATCATACCTTTGACTCTGTTCGATTGATACCAAACACGAAAATGCAATAGCCAATGAAGAGACTAATGCATAATACCATTGGGATCATGTTGCTGTCACTCTTGATATTGCTAAAAACAAATTACAAACAACGGGACGTTTTATCAATTATGTCAATATCATGGTATTTAAAGTCTTGAAAGAAAACAACCAGATTTTTTTTTATTATCAAAGCTCATAGAAATAACAAACCATAAATAAATAACAAACGAAATTCTTATATGTTTTGTTTTTTAAAGTCATATAAAAAATTCAATCAATAATTATTTTGTTAAAATAGAAAATGTTTATTCTGAAGTCATGTAAATTTATTCTACAAAGGATAATCATACTTACCGCCAGTATAAGCTGTTTGCTATTATTGTAAGAAGTAAAAATGTCATTGTGATCCCACACCCAACCATTGATAGAATACTCAAAACTGCACTTTGTCCGGGAGGCTACAAATTGTGAGATACAAACAGGTTTGGTATACATACATATACATGTATTTGAAATCCGTGTGACAAGATCAATTATACTTTTAAGATTTCAGTTTAACTTATATATGTAATGTACGAGTTAAACATTGTTACATAAATGTACCTTTTTCAAGAATATAATGGTCTAACTTCAACCATTTGTTATATAAAACGATACGTATAATATTACATTATATTAGGCATGCAAGGTGTAATATAAACCTATTCTGGATTAACAGAATGTACTTACAGGCTTAAGGACTCACAAGTATGGCAAAATTGGTGAGATGACTACACTGGCATTTCACCACGGTTTCATTTCCAAATATTTTTACACATCCTCTTGTTGACCATGATCCGAGACCATTTCTAGAATAAAGTGCCGTATTAGACGAATGGTTTTAATCGACCATTTTCGTTCGCGTTTGCATTTTATATTCAAGCTCATGATAATTCGGTATAATTATATACGAATGTTTACACTGTTATATCATACAGTATTCATAAACACGAATTAATGCTGAGAACCAGATAAGGCCAAGGGAGATATAAAGTACCTTTATTCAAAATTACTCCGCATTTATATATTCTAATGTTTTTAATATTTATTTCGTTTATTTAATTTCGGTGGCTACTGATATTTTACAATTTCTCGAAATACCTGATATTCAAATCAATGCATACCTTAAACTCGCATCCCAAAAAGAGCACTTTGCCTCAGAATTTCTACCAACCTGAAGGAGTAAAGTAAAAGAAATTTTAAAGTGCATGTTCAGGGAAAATGGAAATCAATGTTTGAATTAAAATATACACCACGGACATAGCATAACAACGATGAAGAAACTTAAAAAATGATATTATTTAAACACAATGCAAGTTAAAATGACATTCATTTCACACATCTTAAACAATGCATTATTCTGTCGATGTCAGAATAATTTTTAAATATTCATCCATTCGATTCTTTTAAAAGGAGATATACTGCTTGTATTATGTTGTGGTGGAGTTAACTGTCACTTTTTTCAACTATATCCCGACAACAAAATGACGTAAATTTGTAGAAGACCCTAAGAGTATAAAAAGAGACCTGGGTAGAAACACTGAAATACCGCAAGGCTTCTTCACAGGAAAAAATATGAGTGACCCTTTCGGGATTCGGTCCTCCCGCGGATAGAAGATTAGTGATATAACGCTAATGACTTTACCCACTTGGCAACGGAGGCCCCCATCCTGATTAAAATAAATTATACAATAAGCATTGTAAACACATTATTTAGAACATACGTTTTCAAACATCCGAAAAGCGAGTTCCAGCGGTGGATTAAGTTCTCTAGTTGGCTTCGGGAAGATGTTTATGGCCATCACTTCTGAATTTATTGTTGTCTTTTCTTTGTCTTCGTCTTTGCTTTAATACACACACAAATAAGTATATCATTTTGTTATGCAAATATATATATATTCGTGATGCAAAAAGTAAAGATACCGAATTTTAGGTGAAATGAAATGGTATTGACACATTAAGAAAATAAATATTTTTATATAAGTACTCGTAAAAGATATGTTTTCATAACAGCGTTATCATTAAACCTAAACTTATAAATAATTACATTCCTTCAAACTTATATATGCAGATTTTGTACCTGTCGCTACGTCTCGTAGAGATTAAATCGGATACGTTTTTATATACTACAATAGCCAAGGATTCAATTTTGTCCCCTGGAAATACATAAGATGACAAAATTTATGCATTTAGTTAAAGCAACATTTGTGAGAATGTAGAAGTAATGTGATGCTTTGATTATTAAGTATTAATGAAACAGAATATTTAATATTTTACACAATAAGGTCTTGAATCCACAGCTGATCGGCTTAATTGTCTAATTTTGGGTTTTCTGTTATTCTAGAAAAACCAACTGTAAGCTACAAACCAAAAAAAAATCGGGCATGGTAGCTACTTGATCTGGGTTTGGCCCCCGACTAGGCCGGCTAGTGATGTACATTAACTGAATTCTTGAATAAAGATGTAACCCGTTATACGATTCTTTCTTTTTGACTACTAAAGTCACAGTGAATAAGTGAGAAAATGCAACAAATGAAATTAAAACATATTAAACTAGTAAATATACACCTAAAATCAATTTCAGGGAAACAAACTAAGAATTCGATGAGTAAACTAACAAACTAAACATGAGTTAAAATAAACATAAACAATGCATGAAAAATAAGGAAGAACCAATGTTTAAATAATTGTGTAGTAAGTTACGTTGTTACGCTTTGTAATCAAACAGTATGAGAACTATTTTAATTAACTGTAATAAACAAATGCACTTTGAACAACATTGATGTATTTTACAGGTGAGTGTATGGAAACACACATTTAGTAATAGTAAATGTTGAGATATGAAAATAGCGCTCTTTATATATATATATAAATTAACATTTTATTGAACAAGTAAGTTGCCTTACTATCATGATGTTATATTTAAAAAATCAATAACCTTATTAATATATACCTTTACTTGCGTCTGTCTTCAGAGAGAACGACGAATATGTTCTTTCTTTCACAATTTGATCGTCACCATCAGGGAATACGATATCGCTTTCAGATTCCTTAATTCTTTTTACCTTCAAAACTAATCGATTAACTATCTTAGAGAAAACCATGGACATGGATATATAAATTAATCAGTTAAGGAAGCATGTACAGTTAATTATCATGACACTGCATATATTGCAATATGCACGTATCTTTTAATGAAACTGCAATGAAAGGAAATGCAAATTATCATAAGTAATTATAAAATGGATAACACAGGTTCATATATTTAGAACACAGAGATCAACAGACTGAAACTGGTAGGGTAGAATACATTTGTCTCTTTTTAATCCGTTACTATGTTATTTGCATTTAAAGGAAAACAGTTATACCTATATTTGGCAATTCAACATATATGTTTTCTTCTATTGCAACAGCGATATTTTCTATAAACTCATCAACGACTTTCAGAAAGGTTTCTGCGCCTTTGTCAGTCTAAAAACAGAAGTTAAAAGAAACCAAGATCACCTGAAGCAAAATCAACCGGTAACCTTTAAACCAGAAAATATTTCTTATATATCTCAAGAGATGTCGACTTTTGTTTAATTTTATTTCATTTTTATTTAAAAACTATAAGTTTGAATAGCAAACTATTAAGATAGTAATTCTAAAATCCTCCAACCTGTTTTTTTTTATTTTTAAATAAAGTCATTGACTAAATCGGATATGGGCTGGCAAACAGCAATATAAATTTAAAGATATGTTTATGTTAGTATGTTTTATATCAATAATATTTTTCAAATACTATTATTGCAAAATAAAATTTCGCATTATACCTCTGAGATTTTTTCAGTCCATCCATCAGCTTGCTTAGGGTCCAATATCGTATTTGTTATATTGAAAACATCTGCAATTATAGGGAAAATCATCATATATAACCGAGTTTTTCAGTAAGTACAGATAAATGCATTGTCTTTAAATCAACTTCAAATAGATAAATTTATATTTCAAACAGACCAGTATGATACTTTTTTAATATAAGAACTGCAGAAAATACATTACATTTAATTCCTCGTCATCAACAGTAATGCTATTTTCTTCTTCCTTCACAACGATGTCCAGTATGTTTTCAATGGTGTTTATATCCCCAGAATAAAGACGTTCAGGAACTGCTAAAGATTCGGCCAATATATTTAGAGTGTTCTTGGTGTTGATACTTTTATTCACAGACTGAAAAAATAATTTGGCATATTAAACATTTTATTTTGATATTGAGTTTCTTTTATTTTTCACTGACACATAATGTGAAGAGGTACAACTTAACTTTAGGGACACATTTTAGATATAATTTTTAACACTGACACACAATGCAAAATTTCCATTCCATAAGTCAATATCTTTATAAACCATACTGAAAATAGAACTTCATTAACATGTTTACAGGTTTGAACAAATTGTATTGCTATTTAACATTAGGTTTCGAACAATATTGATCTGCTATATATTAAAATTTAACAAGACCTGTTCCAAAACATCGTTAAAAATTTCCAGTGAGCAGTTATACGACGGCTTATAGAACTGTCCATTTTCGTCACAGTACCTTCTTACAAACCCTGGAATTACAAAGACGTTTATTTTGTGTATATCTGTCCAATATATTCGTATACAATTATTAACGAAATATGTTGAATCACATTTGAATAAAATACTAAACATACCATTTGCACACCGTTAACTATCAGTTGTCTATACAAAAAGGAACAGACACAGGGAAACTTTAGTGAAGTTCAAGAAGTGTTTTATTTTCTCATTTAAAGTATGCTGATAAAGGTATATAAAGACATAAGAAATGCTTAAAATGATATGTTTAATTTTGGAAAGGCAAGTAATATATGCTTAAAATCGGATGGTAAAGTATTGAATCTTGATTTTCAGTTAAGTAGTAAAATTGTCTAACCTGTGTTTCTTTTCCACTTTAGTGAATAACATATATGCATGCTACGTGTAATTCATCGCAGTTAAAATATGAATTTGGTAATCTGGGCTGGTATATCAAGCTAAACAATGTGAAATTCGGAATGATAATACCATAACATATTCATGTATATATCTATTCAACAGAGCTCAATATATAATTTTCTTACCAGTGTATCCGTCAGGGCAACTCTTGTATACAAATGTATTTGTGTCTGTGTTCTCCCAGGATATTTGATGATGCAGGTCAGCAGGGCAATGCGTGACACCTACAAATGCAAACAAAGCATTTGTAATATCACAAATGTCAAAAACATCTCTAGAAAATCTTAACATTTAACTTAAAATGAAAAGATGTTCGCAACAAACTACACTAGCACTATACACTGCGAAACAACACTTGTTTTTCGATTTTCGCTAATTGAATTATACTTTTATATTTTCAGAATCATGCCAAGACTGATACTTATTGAAAATATGCTGACAAATATGACGTATTTCATTTTCAAAAGTATTGAAATCTTAGGAAAAATATGAAATATTTATACATTACTGTACATTACTATATATTACATTACAATACATTACTGGTAGAAATAATACATTACATTAAATTTAAGGATAATATGAGTGTACACTTTTTTTCCTTTTTTAAATTCAATTTTTAATTATAAAAAAATAAAAATATACACATCTACACGAAAGAGATGGAGATGAAGACGACAGTGCCTCTTTCATGTCGATAAATATTTAAGTCATATTTATACATTTAATCATTTCAAGACATTCTTTATGCTTTCATGATACACTGAAGGTCAAATGAGCCTCTCAACTGATTAAAATTAATATAAATATTTCTTAATATAATTTTTTCAAATGCGTATCCATTTTGACACATGCATCGACTGACGTTATTCTTATCAAACTTGCAAGCAGACTGCCAAGTTGAACATTGAAAGTCGCCTTTACACCGAATTCCTAAATCGTGTTCTATAGAAATAAAAGGGAACTTAAACTTTCAAATTCTTTTCAAATTATACATTAGCATTTAATGAAAAATAAATAGACACATACCAGCGAAATGTAAGACAAAACTGGTTACGTTTGCCTGCTGTACTTATAATGATGAATATTCTTATATTAACAAAATTGTGATCGCATCTTAAAGTTAAACAACCAATTGGTCTGGTTTGCGTTGAGAGCTTCAATAAATATACTGGTTTTGACTACTGTCATGGTATCTACGCATGAAGTTTTTCCGTCCATTATGCCATTCTGTCAAATGTTTGTTTTATCTTGTTATAAAGTACATGTTATCATATGTAAATGTCAATTAATCATATATTTGTATTTCAATAACTTACTTTTTGTACATGTCTTTTTTCCTGGTTTCCCGTCTGATTTATAAAAGCCTGAATTGCAGGCGCATTTGTGAAGTCCTGTCTCCTTTTCAATCGAACATACACTATTAGAATCTAAACAAGTGTCTGTTTTGGATAAAACATCCGGACATATTTCCCCCAACCCTGCTTCTGGAATTTTCAAAGAAAATAAGACATTTTTATGAAAAACGGATCGAATGATGTAAACAGAGCAATGTTCTTTTTGAGCTTTAAACTTAATATACTTATTGCCGTCATCTCAGATATGTCAATGACTTTACCTGTAACATATCAATAGAGGATATTAAAGATGTATAATTTGATAAAAAATACGATAAATAAATATCATTTTGCATATAACAATTTTACATGTGTATCATAACATGCATTAGCTTTCCTTGAAGGAACAAAAATACTCGTATATAAAGGTATCTGACAGAGTGTCAGAATTTACAAAGTAGTTTAAAATCAGTCCTTATGATTATTTTATTTCTTAGATGGCAAATACGGAAAAATCTTACTTTTTAAACAGTTTCCACCGGCAATAAGATCACCATTATCATCAAAATAGTCTCTGACACAAAGACAGGCATAGTCTGATCGATTATTACCAGAGACACATTCAGAGTTGATGTCGAGACACGGGAATATTGCATCAAAAGTTTTCCCTGGAAGGCTTTGACAAAGGTCCCCAAGTGCTCTCTCTGAAGATCGAATTGCATTTTTATACACATGTACATTAAAAAGTGCCACTTTCTTAGTAGTTTATAAAATGCTCACGGAAATATGTTTTCTTATGATATTAAATTGTTTGACAATAATGAGACAATGCGTTATATTTATTTACTTCATGTTTATATTGATTCAATTATTGTGATATAAAACAAAATGAAAGAGGAACTTTATTACAATGAGAATCGTACTCATTTACCACTGTTTAGTAAACAGCGAGGAATAAACCCGGTATAATGGAAGAAACGTGAAAAGTAAGTTCCTAATGGCAGGATTTTTGTTGTTGTTGATTTGCATGAATACACATAGCACAGAGAAATTCCGGGCAAATTGTTTAATGTGTTTGAAAAAAATATACATGTCATAAAATAATATTGATTTAAATAGTTGCCATACCTAACTCTTTTTCTTCTTTAAACATCTCATTGTCAATGATATAAAATAACAACATTGCGGCTAAGCTATGACCAAATATTAACCAAGTATCACTTAAACTTCGCAAAGTGTAATTTCATGAAGAACAAATTTATCACATTTGCAAGAAAAAAGTTACATACTTAATATGCATGTTCCTCCGATAGTGTGTTCACCATTATCGTCATAATAAGATGGCACGCAACTACAAATGTATTCCGTGCCATTATTCATTCTTTTGCAAACAGCGTTCGGATCAAAACATTGTTCTTCTGGTGATAAACCTACTTCATGTGGATTTACGCAGCTTCCTCCGAGATTTTCTCTTGAATAGCCATTAAAAATATTCTTACTGAGAGAAAAAGTTTGCGTAGAACGATCATATTGCTAATATAGATACAAAACAGTGAGAAGAGAACATACACTACTGACAGTTTTCCTTAAACTCTTTAGTGTCTCAGCCACAATCATTAAGGATCGTGACTTTTCAATATTAATATTCTAGTAAATAAGATGCAGATGATTTAAATGATGATAATTATGATGCATAATGTGCATATCATGGTGATAATATAATTATTGTTTTTATCAGAAACAAATAGCAACAGTCATAATCAAAACAATAATTGTCTAATTTGTTGCTATAAGGATGAGACTTATATGATAGTGCTGATTTTAATGGTGATCACTATCATCACAATCTCTACTCCATTAACTTTTGTCAAAAAATGTTTTCTTACAACAATTGCTTCTTATCAATGTTATTTGATTTTTAAAACATGATGAAATTAAAAGTGACA
>CM037787.1:43413044-43463044 GCA_021229015.1 Solen grandis | reverse complement strand
TGTGCAAAATTCTTGAAATTCTATAAATGTAAAATTTAAAATTTCCACTGTTACTGATGTTTGAATTTGTGTACTTCATTATTTTTTTCCCTGTCAATTTGAAAATTCAGGTCATTCTTTTGTTTATTGAAGATCATAATCAAAGTTGTTCAAAGTTTATCCCTACATTTTAGTCTGACAGTTATATAGCTGTTGTCATACTTTATGACCCACCATCTGACAGCATCCTAATTAATGACCTTTGCATTTGTCAGCCGTTCTAAACTGGTGCTATACACACTTTTCAAGTCTTCACCCTTCCACTTTAAAAACCTTTACTTGACAAGTTTATTTTTAGATTTTATACATTAAATACCATTATCGTCTTCCGGATTTCTCATGGTTTTAAAACTATCCTATTTGCTTGGTTTAGTATTATTTAAGCATGTAGTTTTCCTAATTTTTAATCAGGTTTTCAACGAAAATCCTAGTTATTAGAATGGGTACATGGTTGGGTAGGCTGGTAGATTGGCATCAAACAGTTTGTTTCTGTCGAATATCTCCTGTTCGAATAGAGATTCAGTTTTCATAGGGTCTTCCTCCACCTGTGATTAGTTGGACGTCGCTATATGACTGAAATTCTGTTGAAACAACGGTAAACTCAAAATAGTCAAGTCAGTTTTCACATTTGGTAGGTAGGTACCTTAATATGGGAAGAGGAAATTTTGGATTGATTTTCAGGTCAATGTCTAAATTAGTTTTGCTTGCCTGGGACAACATTTAAAAACCTGATTTCACGCCACTTGATGTGTTTCTTGTATTTCATTCAGTACAGTACAGGATTCCTTGTTAATTAAAGTTTGAGACTTTACTTTTTTGGAAAAGATTTCCTTTTTTCCTGAGCGGCTCCTTTATGAATATGCAGGAGGACTTAAACTTTTGGCAAATCTTTCTCGAGGACTCATGCTTTCTCAGTTCTATCGAGAACCCTGGGTACAATGAAAATGAGACACATGTAGAATTGGTGACAGGTTTAATATCATATTCATTTTATAGTGCTGTTCTGTTCTTAACTTTAAATATTTATTCAGTTTACGTTCAGTCTTTAACTTAGAAGTCTTTGGTGGTTAAAATTTTTTAGCAAAGGACGTGTTGGAAGTTTCAAAATCAGTTGGAATTCCACAATGTAGATGCTTAACTTCAGGTATAAGAAAGATTGGTGGAAGTACCAATCAGAATTTCTAAAAGAAATAATGGATTTTCCCTTACCAGGATACTGAGATTTGATTTTGTCATCACAAGTTATGTTTAATTTCACTGGCTTGAATTTGGTACAAATTGTTTGGCTTGAAATTTTATTAACATTATGATTGTATTAAATAGTTGTATGTAACACAAAATGCGAGTTAAGTTATTTTTATTTTTTTCCATGACATGTTCATTATCAAAAAAATGTTTGTGAAAATGAGTATTCAAACTTTAACTAAAATTTATATCTGACATTGAAAAATTTCATCTTTTAAAAAGAGTGTAAATATGTGATAAATATCGTATCCACATCCCCCCTCATTTTGGAATGTTAGTTATATGTATATTCTATCAATCAAAAATCCATAGATGACATTACTAAACATCTCATACAGTGGTTGTACAAAGTTGGTTTAAGTGTACATTTTTTGACATCAAAATTTGAAATCAGTATTTACAATTCATATCGAGGGTTGAAAGCGAAACTATGCTAAGTGCATATAAATATATAAGCACTTGGCATAGTTTCGCTCTCACCCCTCAAAATACTTTATATGAGATAAAATCAGTACTTTCAGTACATTATTAGTACTTCCAAGAATTGGGTATAAAAGGAAATGTTTTGACATGAGATGATTTAATTTTGAAGAGGCAGTAATTGAGAGAAAGTGGTTTTGGTGTCGGATATTTCATTAATTTATTTACATCATAAACTCCATTTCTTACCATGGTCACCACAGAAAATCCAAATCAGCTTCAAACTTCAAAAAATTTTAGGTTAGAAAAATACTTTTAGTGTTACATGTACATTATGGTCCCCAAGGCACTAGAAAGTATAAAGAAGTGTAAAATCTGATAAGTTCTTGTTTTCCTCACAGACTTAATTGGTTTTGATCTGGTCAACAGGGGACCTTTTGAAGTATTTTTGTTATGACTTCTATATTCAAGTGTTTAAGAAATTGTTATATGTCATAATGAGATTGAAATTGTAAAAATGTTAGTGCGAGTGATTTTATAAGTGTAACTGGCTATATATGACGTCCTTTGTCAACTATGCTTGGCAAGTTCCACATACACAAGCTTCCCAAAGGGGCCTGGCACGTAAGAAGGTTCGTATATTACTATATATAATATATATATAGTGATGTATGACCCTTCTCTTGTGCCAGACCCCTTTGAAGCTTCCTAGAGGTGTGGGTTGTATAGGAATTGCTGTCACGTCCCAGCACGTCGAGTTTTGTCCTGTCACGTGTTGTCACATCAAATGTCCACTCACATTGCATAAAAACAAAGTGGGATACATGGGTAGTATTCATCAACTTCAGATATCTAAATACTAAGCCTGAGATCAAGTTAAATGATTTATATGAAATATCTTAAAACCAGCCCATTAAACCTGCAGCTTTTAATACCTAAGAAATGTATTTGGACCTTGAAATACCCTCATGTTACTGAGAAATATAATCAGCCATTCAACATGCTGTTTCAATATCTCTGGTTTGTTTGTTTCCAAATGGATGGTTCCTAAACTGTCAATCAAGTGTGTTTTCATTAACTGGCTTATCCAACCAGTGTAAGTGTGAAGCATATGGTGAACAGTTGACCTAATTTACACAAAAGAACATGTGCTTTTTGTTTGTGATACTGTTTGTGAGCACTTGACCTAGGTATGAATAGAAACTGTCAAATTATCAATAGGGGAGGAGTTGTTGTTCTCCATTTGTCTCTTTCAAGGACTAGAGCTGGATTTGGGCTTGGTTGTTCTCGGCAATGTGGAACTGTGTACATCAACTCTTGCCAGATCTTCTTCACCCAATTTAAATCAGGCATTCTATATCTGCGTGGCTGTACCATCTTTATCTCTTTAAATCTGGAATTTGAACAAAAGTATTGAGGTACAGTAAATTATAAATATAAATCTTTTGTGAAAAGCAAAAAAAAATAAATACAGTCGATAATATGCCTGTCAGGTATTTTAAATTGCAAAATTAGTTGTTTCTTCCCTAACCAGAATGTAATAATGTGTGATTTAGTATTTATTTATTGACATTCTACAAAATAAATCATCCTATTTACCCAGTGTATATCATATTTCATGTACATTAATATAGTAGTACTGAATTATATTGGTGATCATTTGTTAGTTAAATATTTAGAGGAAAGTAAACATGTTCATATTGAAGGAAAGTTGTTATCTTGGTTCATGATTATGATAGGTATAAGCTTGTCTTTAACTTAGGTTCATGTATACAGTTTAAGCTTAAAATGATAAAGTAAACTATTGATTTTAAGACCCCTTGGAATATAGTAAACTTCATTATAAGACCAGGGGCCTCCGTGGCCAAGAGAGTAAAGTCTGCTGACTTTTAACACTCACTCAACCCCTCACCGCGTGGGTTCGAATCCTGGCAGGGTCATTCAGATTTTCATGTGAGGAAGCCTTCCAGCAGGCTTGCGGTAGGTCGGTGGTTCTACCCGGATGCCTCTGTGCATGCGGGGTCTTCCTCCACCTGTAATTAGCTGGGCGTCGCTATATGGCTGAAATACTGTCGAAGAGACGGTAAACTCAAATAGTCAAGTCATTATAAGACCCCTTGTGGGGGAACTTGCCTTAATATTGAAGTGGTCTGATGATCAGTTTAAATTCAGAAGATGATGGTTTCAGTTGGAGGTGGTCTTATATTGAGGTGGTCTGATTAGCAGGTCAAATTCTTCTCATCAATTTGTTCTCAATAGTGGTTTCATTTTGAGGTGGTCTTTATTTGAGGTTTTAATGAATGTTTAGCAGGTTTAATTTGGACAATTTTGGATCTAAAATAGCTTTGCACATCTTGATAAAATGGACTCTTCTCCTCCAAAGGAAGGTCCCATTATAACTTACTCTTAACTTCAGATTTGATAAAGTTTTATGGTCTTTTAACCATTGTACAGGATCAATGCACAAGTTCAGTTTTTAAAATATATACTCAACTCTTCCTTAAATGTAATGTAATGGCAATAAACTTTTCTCAAGTTTGTAATACGTCTTGAGATTTTGAGCTCTTTGTTTTTGAACCATTAAGAATGATTTGTATTAGCTGTAAGATTTTGTTTACGGATGAACTTGGAAGATATAATTGTTATAGTGGTACATTCATTGTTTTGTTATTCATATAGTTGGATCTTATGTTAAGGCATGTCAGTGTTTTGATTTGTTATACACTGTTCCTATAGAAATGTCTCAAAACAACGTATTTCCTTTGTTAACCTTACAATCCATGCAGTCTGATCATGGTCTGCACTGTTTGCTATTCAGCACTCCCTTAAAAACCCAATGGAAATGTCCAAAATGAAAAAAGACAAATTTAAAAATATGGCATGGTAAGGGTTAAACAATATTCAGTCTTGCATGTGGTTTTAGTCAGATTTTTTTTACTGTGAATTAATGTGTATTATTTAGTTATATTCGTCCACACTGTCTGTTTGATTTATTCATTATATCACTATCCTTTTATCATCCATAATGTTTGTTATATCAGGGGCTGTATGTGTGTATTATCAGACGATATAGCATAATACACATTATGATGTGATGTGAAAACTACGGATGGATAAGATTTTTTGACTTAAATTAAGTCCCTGTAATGGTTCCGCTTTGTCTTGGACCACTTAACCTCTACAGAGATAACCAAGGTACCCTAAATGAAACATTAGGAAACCTTGGTTGTCTCCGTGAAAGGCCATGAGGTCTGAAATGTAGTGGAATGATTACAGGGACTTCACCTTAATTCAGTTTTTTTTCTCTCTCTCTCTGGCTTCTCATTAAAGTGTACATGTAATAATATATTTTTTTTTTTTTTTTCACAAAACCCCGATCTGTTGTTTATCAGTCTGTTCAGGCTTGAAATCCACCAACCAAACTTACCGCTAAGTAAATACTTAAATACTGGAACATATCAAAGCCCTATTAAATTAATTACTTAGATTGGCAACTAGTCCAAGTCTCAGAAAAGCACGTAACAAATTATCTAATTCTCGCAAAGTCACATTTATCTCCCTTTCTATAAGTAAATTGTATCTTAGGATGGAACATAACCATATCAATGATGCATGTTTTATGTAATGGGTTTTTACTACACTGGTTAAATTTACATCATAATTTAAACAAATTTTTAAAATAAATCAAACTAGAAATAATTCCTTGTAGTGGAGAAATGATTGTTTTATGATATAGTTACATTTTCCCCTGTGATTTGTTCAATTTTTTTTTTTAAGTTAGCAATTTTCAATTATCTGCTGTGTGCCTTAACAGCATTTTCCCTCGGCTTTTACAGAAGTGGGCGAAATCTATCAATATAGTTTTTGTAAATATAATTCCCAAGTATTTGAGAAGCCTCCGTGGCTGAGAGGGTAAAGTCGCTGAATTTAACACTCACTCAGCCCCTTACCGCGTGGGTTCAAATCCTGGCAGGGTCATTCGGATTTTCATGTGAGGAAGCCTTCCAGCTGGCTTGCGTTAGGTCGGTGGTTCTACCCGGATGTCTCCGTGCTTTCGGGGGGTCTTCCTTCAGCTGTAATAAGCTGGACGTCACTTTATGACTGAAATACTGTCGAAGCGACGCTAAACTTAAATAGTCGAGTCATTTTTAGCTCGACTATTTGAAAAATAGTAGAGCTTTTGTAGTCGTCCTTGTGTCGGCGTCGGCGTTGGCGTTGCAGCTTTTGGTTAAAGTTTTGCATGCAAGTTACTACCAACCTTATATTTCAATAACCATTAATGCTATTGACTTGAAAGTTTATAAATATGTTAAGAGGCATCAGACAACCAAGGTAGACAACTCTTGATGGAATTTATTACAAATTATGGCCCATTTTTAACTTAGAAATTTTGGTACTTTCATGCTTATATTCAACCAGTTGCGATGATTTGAACATCTTTAATATGTTAGGGTTTCATACTATCAAGGTAGATAATTTGATGGAATATATTATTAAGTTTGGCCTTTTATTGATCAAGTTTTGCAGCAAGGTACGTATTTATATCTCAGAGTCCAGGAGGATATTGAACACTTAATATTTAGGGTTCAACTACATAGATAATTGATGGAATATTGTAATTATGCCCTTTATTATAATTTTGGTTAAATTTCATAAAGGATTTCATGTTATATTTCGTAAATAGCATGGGTTTGATTGAACTTTTAATTTCAGTGGTATCATACTATAGTGGCAGATAGTTTTGGACTGAATATAATGCAGATTAGGGCCACTTTTTGACTTAGACTTTTTGGTTAACGTTTGCATGCAAGCTACTATCCAGCTTATATCTCAGAAATTGTTTATGAAATTGACTAGAAAGTTTTAAGAGTGTGTTCAGGGGCATCAGAAAACCAAGGAGGATAACTCTTGGACTGAATTTTATACAAATTATGACCCCTTTTTTAACTTGGATACTTGGTTAAAGTTTTGCATGCACAGTGTCATTATGTTTATGTCTCCATAACTAGGCATGGGATTGATTTTAGACTTCATAAACCTATTTAGGGGTATTAGACTATCAAGGTATATTATTTTAAACTATTATTATATACAGGGTATATGAAGGGCAAGAATTGAAATAGATTTCATTGATTTACCAACAATCATTTTGAATAGTCGAGCGTGCTGTCCTGTGATAGCGCTTTTATTTATTTTTGTGCACATAACTCTAGCTTTCTAAATTATAACCTATTTACGTCCTAAATGAGTTTCCCCCGTTTCCACACTGCTTTATTAATTCAAAATAACATTGACCGCAACGATGTATTTTTCTGTCTATTTCCCCATGTTGTAAGGATCATACCTGGGGCGAAAATAAAGATCTGTTTGCAATGCAAACCGCCGACAAGCCGCAAGTAAATGGTCTTCTTCACACAGCGTTGCTAGAGGCTGTAAACACGGCACGGCAAATTAGACAAGCAATAAAACTGACAAACAAGTCCGATGTAAGACTTATGTAGACAAATTCACGTTGCGTGCAATTATTTCAGTTGTGATTAATGGCAGAGAAAATGGCAGGGGAGTTTGTTCGTCAACGCGTTGGGAAGTATCTGTTTTCTCCCATAAAATTTACTTGGGGTTTAAGATTTCCATCGCTTTGGAGAAAACAGAAAGGCTATACAATGAGTTATAGACGGTGGACTAAATTTAAAAGTTGTATGTGTAATTCTATATAAACGCAGGCACTTGTGAAAGGTTGAACGATTCACCCAGTCTCATCAAAGCCTGTTTGTCTGTATGTCTCCAAATCTCTATCGCTAGGCCCCGTTCTCTCCTTTTTAAATAGCGTTTGCAACCTCAATGAAATTGCATCGTGTAACAAGAAACGTTACTTGGTAAAATTATTTGAATTTTAAATAACATTTAAATGCGTATAGCTTATGTTAAAATCTTATGTTGATTTCATATTCTTGACACGGACGGTGGCTAATGTCTTTGAAATTTGAAACTATATTTTTTGTGCATCTAAAATGGATTTTAATAGACTAAGGAATAAGTGAATATGTATGCTCTTCATTTTTGAACATTTTAAGCGGATTTTAATGTGTTAATTTCCGCCACACAATGTTCAATTACATAATCATTCTTGAGAAATACACATATAGGGGGTTCTTAAATGGTTCTTTAATTCTGCCCACACGAGCGGAGATTTAGATTATGAATTTATGATTCAGACATTTTTGCTTAACTTTCTCGCGATAACATGAGAAAAAGGAGAAGAAAAAAATATGTAAATTACCGGTAAGCTCTATTTGACTGAAGTTCTTAACATTCCAGGTGGATTTGGAGCAAATAAATGATTTTGATTTGTTTTCCTAGAGATGTAACTGATAGGGATGTATTTAGCCAGCTGTCGGCAGCTGTAAAAACTGTTGAAAACTACTTTATGGCCAAAGTCTTGACACTCTTCACCAATCGTGTACCTTCGCCAGTTTCCGGAACCCTTCATATTTTCTTGAAGACAGATAATATAATAAATGTTTTTTCTTATATATTATATTATTATATATTGTATATATAAGAAATAATACCAGACCGAGCACATTAAAATGTCTACACAGGACGTCACACTCTACGTCAGTCGGACAGGAATCTCTCTGAATGCCTAATGGTCATGTTTCGAAAATGCAAGAAATCGGGATTTGAAATATTTTATTCAAATGAAAAGCATAATTTTATCCTGATTATAAGCAGTCCATGATATTAAGTTATGCAAGAATATTACATTAAAGTTTAATTGGACATGGACAGTTATATTCAGGATATAGAACAACTAAATGGACAGGGTCTTCTCAGATGGGTGTATTTAATTATTCTTTGATCGGCTCCCTAACAAATGGGTTCTCATTAAAGTCGGTTAATGTTACATGATCACTTATGTTTTGCTTATGGCAAGTGGGACTCGCTTTGTCGGAAAGAGAGATGGGTCAGTAGGTTGAGGTCGGTCATATAAATTTATCACCCACTATCGAAAATGGATTGATATCTTTTGGATATGACGTGACGGTACTCTCCGTTGAGAGCTTGTTTTGGCAGTTAGCTGGGAAGTATTATAAGACTGTTTGTTACAGTTTTAGAGGGGCGTGATTGGATAAAAAGTGCAGAGTGCTTACAAACATCGGTCCTTGGTCATGATTTGAGGAGTAACATTTATGAGTACGTAGCACATGCTGTTCATTTGATATGCTTTCAAACTTTATTTCGATTAAGCATGCTTAGGATCACAAATATCACGATCGACAAAAGCATAAACAGAAAATTTGTATGCCAAATACACAAACAGAACATGACTTACACGTGACACATGGGAAGACGGCCATATAAGATATGTGACAGACGATATTAATTCTTATAAATACGATCGTAAAACAATTGCTTTTAATCATCATCAAACCGTTTTCCGTTAATAAATAATGAATGATTGAATGATGAACAAATATATCATGTGAAACATATTTTTTAATCTGACAGAATCATATATATATATATATATTCTAATTAATATGTCTCAAAATATTTCATTATTTTATCAACCATTATAGAAGGAATTTTTAATATTTATATTTTCACATGAGAGCAACTCAACATATTTAGAAACATTTGGACTTGTATAGTTATATCTTTATATATATATTTATTTGTTCAAATATCACTAAAAAGTGGACATGTCAGAACATGGCGGTATTCGTCTCCTATATTATTACATCCAAAAACACATTTTCTATTATATATAGGGATATTTTTCAACACGGTTTCTGCAGAAATGTGATTACTGTTATTAAAGTTATTAGGCATTTACAGTGATTACTAGGTAATGATTTTATACAGTGGCTTTAACCTTGTAAAATTTGTACATATCGTATATGGTTATTAGACGTTAAAGATATATCTGATTGCCAAGTCTGTATGACCATATCTTTTACTTTAGTTTTCAAGGATTTGCTTAACCATTTTCCATATAGTGTTTTGGGTATCCACAATCCCTGAGTTACCACTTGTGCATAAAATATTTAAATTGTTTCTATCCATTTGGATTAAAAGAGTTAGAGTTATACATATGAAAAGTAACGAATATATTATAGAAGATATTTTTTTTTAGTATTTTCGTTATTTATATCGTTCATTCTTCTCATCCAAAAATTTAACATTCAAATTTTGATATCATTTATTAATGGTGTAATTCCAATTTATCTGCATATCATGTCATTGGTGTTGATTTTTTTAGCTTAAATATATTTTTTTATTTCACGTCTATATAGGAGAAAAGTTTGATTTTTTTCAAAGAGGTCAATCTGTGCATCAATGGGGAGTTACAAAGATCTGATATTTCGCAATTAAGAGAATAAGTGCTTATTTGCTTTTCGGCTATATATTTCTTTGCCTTGAAAAATGGTCCTGTTTTATAACAAAAAAGTTATTTGGATTATAAAGTTTGCAAGCGAGGAAGCATTGGCGGATTATTTCCGAAAAGGTATTTTTCGTTAACTTTTTGTTTGTATGGAAGTAAAGCAGAGAGTGTTCGTTATTATTTCAATACGGTTTTATAACGTACAATTTTTAGACATTTTAATGACAACATTTCACATATCATTATCTCAAGTCAATAAGAAATTGACTACAAATGAAGTTTAACCCTTTCCCTCATAGAGGACACCATGAAAAGACCTATGCGAACAGCATAAAACCAGATCAGCCTGCGAGTAACTCGCAGGCTGATCAGGTTTTATGTTGTTCACTGCTCCTCAGTGGTCTGGAAATGAGGACTTTATAATTAAATTTGGTAAGGTTTAACTGTGGTTTTCTGCAGATCAGGCTTTATGTGGTACCTATTGAGTGCGTCAAAATGAGTCTATATGAGGGAAAAGGTTAAGGCAAATGGTATATGGACGTATAGGGTATATTAGATACACGTATTGATGAGGACTGATTCATTAAATTATAATAATAGAGTGTAGCATGTCTGCATGGTCATTTAACATACACCGACACAGGTGATGCTTTTGGAATCACTGAATAATTTTTAACAAGAGCACATTCACGTTGTGGTTAACAAAAATATGCGAGGGGGCAAATAGCGTGCCTTTTAGTGCAGGCTTACATATGAACTTTTTTCCTTGATTATGTGAAAGTGTGGTATTTTGTGTCTCCATACAACTGTCAAGTTTGAACTGTTTCGTTGGCAAAAAAAGTGATTTCGAACCTCATACAAGTGAGGTTATAGGAGGTAAACTTGAGTAAGGCGTACTGGAAGTATTCTCTCATGCAGTCAGTACAGGTCACTCTATATACCCGCGTGTGCAGGAGGGCTGACTAATTAATTTGAACATATTTCATTTTACGTCGATATGGAAACACGTTCCTGTAAAACATACGAATCCATCTCGATGTGTCCCGGGAAGGATATATGTTTTGCGCCCGTGAAAAGGTAAAGAAAGAGCACTGCCCCCTGAAGGACGTTCGAACCCACAACTGTGGGATCTAGAGTCATGTAAGTCACCACTGGATCACTGGGTGGTCCACCTGCAGCTCCTAGACAGTCGTGTTTAACTTCATCTAGACATAATGTGCGTGTCTTTATTTGTTTTAGTGTCACGATTTTAAGGTGATGGCGTTTCGGACAGGACTGTGATGTAGCTATCGCATGCGGCAATGCATGTATTGTGACACATGTTATTATCGCCGGCCCTCCTTTTCTTCTCTCCTTGATTTCCCTAGTCTTGTCATTCCCTTGTTCGTCCTCTTCCACTTAATCAAGTTTTTCTTTATTTACTTCCCATTAAAATGAAGAAATGTGTTTAAATACTTAGAGAAATATTATCTTAAAGACTACATAAACACTTTTTATCTTATTCAGAATCAATCACTCTGTCTAATCTTATTAACTCCCTGTAAACTCGTTTGACAGGACATAAATTTAATAATTTCTGCTTTACAGCACGATCAGTTTTTAATTGTCAACTCCTTTATTTGCCTCGGTGTGTTTGGTTCTTATTCTGCTTCTGTGGATTATGTCGACACTAGTCTCTAATCCGATCGACCGTCCCCGGTGGTCGAGTGGTTAGAGCATCCGCATCGGGAGCGTGAGGTCGTGGGTTAGATCCCCGACCGGCGCCATACCTAAGTTGTAAAAAATGGCACTGTTATAGATGCCTTGCTTGGCGCTCAGCATATAAGGGTAATTGCAGGACTGGTTGATCCGGTGTCAGGATAATGTGATTGTGTGTGGTATCATGCCACATGTCTACGGCGTGATACTGCAGTGTTGCAGCACTATATCTGTAGACATCGTCTCCAAATGACTGAAATTCTGTTGGTGGGAACAAACAAACAAACAATCCGGTCGATTTAGGGGCTTATAATTCTCAGATTTCGTCTTTATTTATATCAAATCTAATATCCTAGAATTCCGCTCTGGACGTTGATACAAACAAGAGTACACGTGTAGAAAAAGAGGGTCAATTTTCAATCTAGTTTTCTTTTCTCTCTCCTGAAAGTCCCACAATTACTATTGCCAGTACATGTTTTTAAACATATTTTCACACGCATTTGCAGATTAATTTCTTTTCTTTTTTCTTATCATTACCTGATTGCACTTATCTAATGATTTCCGTTTATTGATATGCATTAAAAAATAATACCGGTCGATACTGTAGATGATTTTCACCTATATCTCTTCTTGTTTAGTTTCCAAGACTTAAATGATGTGAACATTTACTTATTTTCATTCTTGATGATAAGCCACACAATGCAATGCTGATTATAACTGGTTCAGGTATTTACACCTTAGTCCCCGCACTTCCCTCATTGCACGTACAGGTGTTTCACATCGATCAAAACGCGATTTTTATCGATCTCGAGACGTTGACCCTAATTGTGGCAGGTGAAAACAGTGTCGTACACTTGTTAGAGAGGCGACCTTTTCCCGCTAGGAAGCGCCTTGAAATATTTTTCAAATTATAAAACAGCACACCGACTTTGTGTTTTTGTTTTCACTGACGATTATAATATATGACATATCGTCTTATTCGCCTGTCTCTTGTCTTTGATTATATCCGTTTGGCTTTCTTCCTCTGTCTTAGTTTCGTTTCCTTTGATCCATCACATTCGCTTTTATTCAGTTATTATGTAGAAAGTAGTTTGAGGACGCAATTATAGTCGGCACTCGTTATCTCGAATTTCATGGGACCAAAAATAAGACTTCGAGATGTCCGTAATTTGACCAATCCGAAATGAGGTGTTTTCGACTTGTGAACAAGAAATCTTACCTGTATCATTGTATTAATATTGTGTCGATATCATGAAGAAGATGGCATATTTTTTTTTTAATATATTATTGATAAATAATAATCCATAAGTAGCATATTTTTCTTTATTCATTCAGCCGCTTCTTTCTATAAATACAGAAAGGTAAACGAAATAAACAAATAGGGTTACAACAATAATATAGATAGAAAACATGCGGACTGCATTCCATTAATAAAGAGCACTTATGTACATGCACAATATTCAATGCACTTTGCACAACGCCAGATTGCTCAGCCCTCAAAGATGGACAAGTAGGTTCTAGAGACATTGTGAATTATTACCTGGGTTTATTCTTCGATAGTATATAAAAAAAAAAATCTGGCACATTTTGAGCAAAGATTGTCAAGCACAACGCCTTTTGTTTGGCCATATAATTACCATGCAAATATTTCGTCAAAATATAATCTGGTAATTATTGAAAGCCTAAAATTACGATTTGTCGTACAGATAGCTCCGTGCAAAGCTAGTGTCACCAGTTTACTGATAGGTGTGAAAAATATCGGCGGGCTAATTAGCGTCTGTGGAATTTGAGATAAACAAATATGCATTGTACTATAAGGCGAGGGTCCAAATTTCCTCTTTGAGATAGCAGTAATTTGAAATAAATAAATTTTGAGACACACGAAGTTAATGTATATAGACAAAGAAGGGAAAAAAATAATTTGACATAGCCGAAAGTTCGAATTTCGTATATATACGCGAAATGGAGATAACGAGTACCAACTGTAGATGAATTATCTTTAATATTTCACTCTTTTTAGCTCATCTAAGCACAACGTGCTCAAGGTGAGCTTTTCTGATCGCCTTTTGTCCGGCGTCCGTCGTCCGTGCGTCCGTGCGTCCGTGCGTCCGGCGTCAACAATTGCTTCAAACAACATCTCCTTCTAAACGGCTTGGCCAATTTGAAAAATATTTTGCAGGAATGTTCCTTGGATGAAGCTCTACTAAAGTTGTATAAATGATTCTGGTCCATTGCATAATAAGGTCACAGGAGCTAAAAATAGATTTTAAAAATGCAAACATTGAAAATCTTTTTCTGCAAAACTGCAAGGCCTAGAGCTTAGATATTTGGTATGTAGCATCATCTTATGGGTCATTACCAAGATTGTACAAATCATAGCCCTACGGTGATAAATGCCCCCGCACCAGGGGTCAATTGTTTTACAAAGAGTTATATAGGAAAATCTTTAAAAATCTTCTTCTATGAATCCATAAGGCCTAGAGATTAGATATTTGGTATGTAGCATCATCTTATGGTTCATTACCAAGATTGTACAAATCATGACCCTATGGTGATAAATGCCCCCGCACCAGGGGTCACTTGTTTAACATAGAGTTATATAGGAAAATCTTTAAAAATCTTCTTCTATGAATCCATAAGGCCTAGAGATGAGATATTTGGTATGTAGCATCATCTTATGGTTCATTACCAAGATTGTACAAATCATGACCTTATGGTGATAAATGCCCCCGCACCAGGGGTCACTTGTTTTACATAGAATTATATAGGAAAATCTTTAAAAAAATCTTCTACTATGAATCCATAAGGCCTATAGCTTAGATTTTTGGTATGTAGCATCATCTAATGGTTCATTATCAAGATTTTCAAAATGGTGGCCCTTTGGAGATAAATGACCCCGCACTAAGTCTTCTCCTCTGAAACCATAAGGCCCAGTGCTTATATATTTGGTGTGTAGTATTGTGAGGGCTAAAATGTTTAAGATTGAGTTATATCAGAATTCTTGTCTGTTTAAAAACCTTGTAATCAGTTGTAGCAATGGTACTCAGGTGAGCGTTTCAGGGCCATCATGGCCCTCTTGTTTTATTCAATATTACATACTGTGTTCATCCGGGGTTAGAGTGATAGTGATTGACCGGTGTCATAGGAAAAGAACTAGCCGTAAACTGAGACGATATAATCTACTATCACACCGTGTAACTTGCTGAATTTATCTAGCCTAGGACAATTATGTGTCATATTTCACGGCAATTTTGTCACATCAGTTGTTTACATCTTCATTTTTTTTATCTCAACAAAGGTCTGAATCACCAAGCTTAGACAAGAAAAACCAGTTGCTTGCATTTGAAAAAACAAGAAATGGCTTTAGAGCCAGACATCTAAGGGAGATGAATCGTGTTAGTTACGGGGACGTTAAGAGTTAAGAGTTATGCTTGGAATCACTCGGACTGCTTGAGTTTCTGTGGCGGTTCAATACATCAAAATATTACAGATACATTTGAATCTCTGCAAACCGGAAAACTCTAAACTTTATGCTTATCATTTAACAAATTTTGATATCCTTCCATATGGCGGCCGCGTGATCGCTTGAAATATGCTAAAGTACGGTGTCCTGATCGGATCAGTTTAATCCTCGCATTAGCGTTGTCGCTCTGTCGCGTAGGTTTATTTTGTCGAGGAACACACGGTGACAACCCGGCAAAACGAAATTGCATTTTTTTTACAAAGTCTCTCGATGATTTAAACACACACACACACACACACAAGAAAAAAAAAGACTCGCGTCGTCGCTCTGTCTTTTTGTAGATTGAATCAATTCCCGATACGAGATTTAAGACATACACAACAATTAACACACATACAGACAGATATGCTAAGAGTATGACTAGTCTAATTAACTCTTATCAAATGTCACTTTCCCGGAATCGGGAGGCCGTGGGTTCGATCCACGGTCGCGACATACTTAAGTCGTAAAAATGGTACTGGTATAGCTCCCTTGCTTGGCTCTCAGCATATATGGTTAGTTGCAGGACTGGTTGGCCTGGTGTCAAGATAATGTGACTGGGTGTGGTATCATGTCACATGTCTACGGCGTGATACTGCAGTGTGGCAGCACTATATCTGTCTCAAGTAGACATCGTCTCCAAATGACTTAAATAAAAAAACATATATCATAATGTACATGTCATATTTGTTACTATGGAGGCCGGTCTCTGTCACACTTTATAAACGCGCTATCAAAACAGTGCGAAATAAAGATTTTTGTCGCGTTACCGTTGTTCTAACACCGTCCTTAAAAGCACGACATGGCAGAAATCAGCAACCATATATTACAGCGATGTGGTCCCATTTTACTTTTTAAACTACCGGTATATGTTCAATATTGCACGGAAGTTTTAACTGCAATATTGATGTACAGACTAACTAAGGAAACATGTTTTTAGGTAAGTGCATAAAACCTAACTTAACATACTGAAACCGGCTGAGTTTTCTCTATTGATCTGAGACATACTAGTGCAAATTAAGCCGGCACTAGACAGTTATTTAAAATTTTAAAGAAAGCAGACTTTCCTCAGTTAATGGCACGCTAGAGGGTATTGGGCGTGCAGTGTAATCAATTTCCATGGTAATATAATTGGATAAGTTTTCTCTGATTACAAATACTATACAATAAATAAGTCTATAATACAGGTTTACATTTTTCAAAATGTCAAGGGACTGGAACGACACCCTTGTTTTACTTCAGTAGAAACGATAAAGACAACATTATCAAATATATACAAGTAATCATTTACATATATAGACACAGCTTTGCCCTAAGTCTGTCTATTTTAAGTAACAGTGACCTTGACACCCAGTCCAAATAATTATAACCACAATCTACTGTGAAATCATTAATTTTCTTTGGACACTTATTTTCGTCGATTTCGTGGAGGGTTTTATCTACATTAATCTCCACGAAATTTTGTCTCCTATAGAGACCTGTCGGTTTCTAGAAAATAGATCCACGAATAAATGTACTCACGAATTTCCCTTAGGTACATAATCAACGAAATTTAATGTCAAGGAAGACACTTAAGACACCAGCATTTATGAACAGGCGAGCGCAGCCTTCGTGGAAACCAGAATTTCATTCGCCAGGTCACTGTTCAATCTTGGTAAAATAAAGTTTGAAAGTTTTATTGTCAATTTAGCCTACGAGGAAATGACTGATATAACTTATAATAAATAGATTCATTGGAAATTAAAGCATGCATTATAAATGCATATAACATCTTGTAATGTGAATCAAAATCCTAATCTCTCTCTCTCTCTCTTATACTACTATATAATAATTAAGCTTGAAAATTAAGGGAAACAAAAAACAACAACAAAACAACAACAACAACAACAACATCGTATGGGTAATTCAGGTAGAGGCAAGGAACACGACGAGATGGAAAGGGGTCGCGACACTTTCGGAAAAGCGTATTATTTACCAAGTGAATAGAGGAATACTAGTAATGTTATCAGTTTAAATTTATTCATTTTAGGTCGATTGGGAAACAAGTTTTTATAACTAATTCCTCCCTATGGTTGCTAGATTAGACCAGTACTTTGCGCCTGGGAAGGTCATGTAAAAATACTTGCCCCATTTGGGTTCGAACCCACAACCTTCGGATCCGTAATCAGGTTTCTTACCACTAGAGCACGAAACCCTTGTTAATGTCTTAAAATGATAATAAAAAAGCCACAGAATTTGCAAAACAACAACAACAACAACAACAACAACACATGATACCCCCAAAGAAGAATAAAAGATCAAACGAGTTTTTGACATGTTTACATTTTGTCATAGGTTACATTAATAAGATAAGGAAAAATAGATGAGAATACTCGACACACAGCTGATACTTTCATTATTTTTATATCGTTGAAAACGTTTGGTTAATTTATATCAGCATTTTATTACATCACGCAGACATGAGATAAATAGCGTCTGGTATTTTTGATAAATTAATTGGAATAATATATGTTTACTAAATACTGGATGATATCTATAAGAAGTTTATTTCATTTCTTTTATATCTAATCTGCTACAGTAACATATACACGGCTCTATCGCCTATTTATAAACATACACGTAAAAACAAATTAAATCAAGAACAGAAAAAAGTACTATACCTCCCGCACACACCCCAAAAACAAACTACAACAAATTAGTTACCTAACAGTGAAACGTAGCCGCAGACAAAATATAAAATTACCATCTATTCCAACGTGCATTTGCTCGGTTGCGTAATCAACAAGAGTCTGTCATCATAAGAGTGTTATATTCTGAAAAGGTTTGCTTTTTGAAGCATTGAAAATGGAATGACCCGGAATTTGCTATATAACGATGCACATGGGGTGCCTGGATAGCGTAGTGGTAACGCGCTTCGCTTCTCACCAATGCGTCCCTGGTTCGATTCCTTATCACGTACGTGAGAGGGTACAGTGGTCGCCCGTCAAGACAAGTGGGTTTTCTTCCGGGTTCTCCGGTTTCCTCCCACAATAATGACCACATACGCCGCCACCAGGGCCATTGAGAGTGATTAATATAAGTTGTAAGAACTTGTTTCGTAATTAATGTAAAATAAAGTTTAAACTTTTTTTAACGATTCACCTAAAATTATTAGTTTAAATCTATCATCAGTTTTTGTAACTTTTAAAGATAATTAAGTATCATGAATTTACAGTTAAAAAGAAAAGTTCACTATGAAAGAACGCTACTTAAATAAATCTTTCACTCCTTATTGACAAGGAAAGCGCTGCTTGGATAGGATAGTTGTAACGTACTTTGCCTCTAACCTATGCGTCCCGGGTTCGAATCCTGGTCTCGTACTTGAGAGGATACCGTTGTAGCCCGTCCACACATGTGGGATGTCCTCCGGGTGCCCTGGTTTCCTCGAATAATAATGACTGCATCCGAGCCATCGAGAGTAATTAATATTTGTGTGGGGAATTGGTTGCGTAATTGATGTAAAATAAACAAAGTCGGGGAGGAAACGCAGCTTTTCAAAGTTTGAATTTTTTTCCATCACATTTTTTTATTTCACGGAATTACACATTTAAGCACTTCCTATATAAAAATGCGGTTGCAGTTTTTGAATCAATGATTACTTATTCACACTTTCTATAACTTTCTATAACTTTCCAGGAAGTAGATCTACTAGGGTCTTGTAAGTGTGAAGATAATGAAATATCACTTGCACCCTCCGTCACTTGACCACGGCACACCTTCTATATTAAAGGTGCAACTCTGGAATCTTAAGATAAAGATATGGCACGGAGCCTTGAAGAAAAAAGAGAGAAAAAACACGTGCACTTTTATCTTGATCAAATACCATGCAAGCATCCATCATTTCGGCTAATTAATCTCGGGATTTAGTTTTATCAACCTTATTTAAGTAGATTCCCTCGAAAAAAATCACACAAGCAATTCAATCGATGTCTGTTTTTCACTTCTCGTTATTTTTGTGATTTGCCCCGCGACCGCAGTTTGCGGCAGACGATATTTTGTACAGTGCCTCAAACGTATCACGTGACTCTGCGAGAGCGCGGGATTCTCAAAGACCGGTAGAACCACAAGTCATGTAGGAAAACTATAGGATTGTTGTCAAAAAATAATGGTAGATTTGTGAATGTTTTGCTGCTTAATTAATAGCGAACGCAGGACGGGATTTCGTTTAATTATTTGTTTTTGGATTACACATGCTGGGATATGGCAGCGAAACAAAGTAAGTACGGCATGGTATTGGCGTCGGTAAATAGTGGAATTGTAACGCACTGTGTAGTCAAGTTATTGATTCATCGTAGAACTGCTTAAGTCATCGAGGGACTAAAAACACAGTCTGTAAATCGAGGCGAATATGCACGTATAATACGAATTGCCATTGAGTGTAATGTGTTTGTTTATTGCATCTTTGTAACATTGCATTCAATAGGTTTGTACAACCGCCCCACCTGTTATATGCTAGTTTTATACGTTTTGTAATTAAGTTTTCCCATTGCATTTATGTTAGTGCATAATAGGGGTTTAAGTTTGGGAGATATTTATTTGTTCACGTGTTAACTGATGTCACACACGATGTGAACTGTACATTGAAATCACCTGCATTAGATGATGCTAAGAACTGGCTATCTTAAAAATATATTAAGTAAAAAATTTTTTAAAATTATTTTATTTAAATTCATTTTGAATTTTGTATTGTCTTTTTGGTGATTGCTTACTTTAGACCGAATTTTGAATAAACGTCAGCATCATAGACTAACTGAACTGGCATGAAATGAAACACAAACAAAGTAAAGATCTGGAATACATATTATACTTAAGCACAATCTTAGGCTCAAAAATAAGTCGTTCAGAAATACTTATTAAATCTAATGACCAAACTTTGAGTTTGAGCATTCAAATAATACTAGTTATTAATCTAATGACCAAACTTTGAGTTTGAGCATTCAAATAATACTAGTTATTAAATCTAATGACCAAACTTTGAGTTTGAGCATTCAAATAATACTACTTATTAAATCTAATGACCAAACTTTGAGTTTGAGCATTCAAATAATACTACTTATTAAATCTAATGACCAAACTTTGAGTTTGAGCATTCAAATAATACTTCTTTTTTCTTTTTTTTTATCGTACACTTAGGACCAGGTTCAGTCTTCTTCCCATTTATACTCAAAACAAAAATCTATTAAATAAAGATTGGCAACTAGTCTTAATTTCACAATAGCACCTAACAAATTGTCCAATTCTCGCAAAGTCATGTTTTCAAAGATCTCTCACACTCACTCAGCCCCTCACCGCGAGGGTTTGAATCCCGGCAGGGACATTTAGATTTTCATGTGAGGAAGCCTTCCAGCTGGCTTGCGGTAGGTCGGTGGTTCTACCCGGATGCCTCCGTGCATTGGGGTCTTCCTCCACCTGTAATTAGCTGGACGTCGCTATATGACTGAAATACTGTCGAAGCGATGGTAAACTCAAATAATCAAGTCAAGTCAAATATCTCTTTTTTTTTTTATTGAAGGTATGTGAGTATAAAATAAGTAAAGAAATAAAAATGTTTTATGCAAAATAGAAAAGGAACCGCAGGATGATAACTACGTAAAATGTTTTTCTGCTACACTTCTTGAATAAAATAAGAATTTTTAAAATAAATCATACATGTATTAAACAAATCCTTACAGTACAGAAACGATTATTTTATAATATGGTTACATTTTTTTCCTCTGTGATTTTTCCAAACATTTTTTTGTTGTTGAAAATTTGCGATATTCAATGATCTGCTGTGTGCTTAAACAATATTTTCTATTGGCCTTTACAGGAGTTTCCTATATTTGTTTAATATGTCTGTGCTCAAACCTTGATTCATCATTAAATTTCATAGCCTTTTTCATCGCTGAAATCTCCATCTTTCATTATTCTGTGTATTTTTGTGCATCCATTTCTCAGTGTTTGCCTCATTTAAGGAGGTAATTGTAATGGATGATGGATGATCATCCCGAGATATTAATGGATTATAAATCAAGCTTTTCCCTGAACCGTCTCTCAAGAAATGCAGATATGGTCCGAAATTTGCTGATTCAAATATAGATGCTTTGCACTATTTCAAGTAATTGCAGAAATTCATCTCGTCTTTTCGTAATTGCTTATTATTGCAGTAACCACCTCTGTAACCACTCTTGTACATTTCTTTATCTTCTAGCCTCTTTTTCTCGAGATAGATAGATTGCTATCTGTCTTCTGTCTGTCTATCTGTCTGTCTCATTTCCTTTCTTTAATATTCTAAACATTAGCACTGCATTTACAGAAATAAAGAGAAACTTGTTTAATCCCCCAATGAATACGGGCTTTTAGTCCATCCTAATCAAATTACAGATGTCCTTTATAATGCCACATCACCATTATCAGGAAGCCGTAGGAACGTTTTTTGCACTCATAATCCCCAGATTTATATAATTAATCGTGGGTTTCCCCAAAGCCCCCCGACGTAGGCCTTTTTTATTTGCTAATCTAGCACTGTCGTAAATTTTACATGGCTTTTTTGATGTAGCATTTGCCTCTAACCGCAGTTTGAAAATAATAAAACGTGTATAAAATTAGGTAGGGATTCGTTTTATTGTTATTTTTTTTCGCCATACTTATTGGACGGCTTTCAAATGTTATAGCAGCTTCAATGTTAACTGTGAAGATTATATACAAATGTACCATCCATCCAACTATCCATCCATTATCCTATTTATCTATCATCTTGAAGTTTTAAGACAATTTTAAGATTAAAATTGTCATTTACCATTTTCATACCTTATCTGTCCATATGTCTTTCTGTCCCTATGTTACTCTCTCTCTCTCTCTCTCTCTCTCTCTAACATTGGCAGTCTCACATTTTTCTACCGCATTTAAATTTCTTTCCAACTTTTACATCTCTTCTACATCATCTTTCCATATCTCTAATCCTCCATATCTTCTCTCTTCCTTGCTTCCCCATACTTACCTCTCTAGACCTTATTCCCAGAACATTTCTTCTCTCACTTATCCCAAAACCCTATAAACTCTTACCATAGTCTTTCATTCACTCAAATCCACTACGATCTAAATACAAACGCCTTCATAGAATTAAACCCGCTTTAATCACCAATCCCAACAAAATAGTTTGACAGTCTCTGAAAGCTTGATTATTCTCTCGCACTGCTGTTTATGAAGTCTATGACATTAGTCATAATTCTATGATTCATATGTGTACAACGATACTCACTGATCTTAACTGGTCATGTTTTTTCACATACATGTACAGTGCAAGATTGTAAAATGAACTTCTGTTAATAGAGGCTCTGTTCGTTTCTTTTTTTTTCTTCGTCATTTGTGGAATATGCAATTTTATTAATCGAGTGAATTCCAAAATACAGTAATCTGACTCGTGAGAATACGATTTTCAGAGTTCATAAGATGAAAAAAAAAATCGTTTTATTTTACGTTGGAAAGAGTTAATTATATTCTTATAAATTTTCACAGTGAAATTAACAAAATGATTTTATTTCACAGTAATCCACTCCAAAATCATAACACACTTGTAAATAAGTCTGAGTTGAACATACACTGTATATTGGTTTTAAGCTATTTTTGTTATTCAGTAATCCATTGGAACACAATGAATTAATAAGGACCGTGGCATTATGCACAATGGGGGCTAGAAAAAAAGTTTTGATAATTTTATGTTATTATATTTTGCATAGACTTTCCCTCCTCATATAATGATTCCAAAAGCATTCCAAACTTCCATGGCGTTACCATGCACAGAAATGATAGACGTAAAAGATTTACGAAAATTACGAAAATTTACGAAATTAGCATATAATCGAATAAGCGTGTGAATCTAACAGACGTAAACTCGTGTACTTATACAGTATACAATTTCGAAGCTATGGTGGCATATTTCTGCCAGCCACTTATCCACTTATGATAACTGAATACCATGCATTTTTTTCCAGTAATTATGTGGAAAAATGCTTTTATCCACATAATTACTGAAAAAAAGCATGGTATATTAATACTAAGTGAATATATGGCTGGCAGTAGTGGGCACTAACAGCAGTTTGTCCTTCAGATACTAATGAATACACAAATTTGTATTCCCGAAATACCGAATATGTGACAATTTTTCAGAAAAGTTTCGACATAAGCAATTCAATTCGTCCATTTAATGCCAAAAGGGGTTATCATCCTTGTTATAGATTTGCTTATAACACTTTCTAGCATTCAATGGTCGATATTTGATTAACATTCTTTATAATATACAACATGGCGCTCATTCTGTAACACAACCAATCGTGTATAGAAGAGCCGATATAAATCACAAACTGTAATTAAAGACAATTGCCAATACCATTAAGCCTAATAGAACTTCCTTCATGCAATTCTTTGCAGTTTTGCAGGGGCACTTTTAACCCCAAGCACAGCAGGTAATGCCTGTATGTAATTTACTCGACACTGGTATCTTATTTTGTCATCCTTTTCTGAATCGACTGAAAACACGTGCATTTTACTTGGATTGCAAACAAGTCATCACAGCTTATATCAATCACTCTCGATGGATACTGTACCTTCTCAAGTACGTGACCAGGAATCGAACCAGCTACGCATTGGTAGGCGAGGTGCGTTACCACTTCGCTATCCAGGCACCTTGTTTAAAGTAATTTGGAGAGACACCGGTGATAGGACGCCGCAGCAATTTCTTTTCATCCATATAAATCTACATTGCATATTTTTAATTTGGTAATTACTTCAGTTTACACTAATCAAGTATTTATGCACACCGACTGGGCAAAATAATATACATGTATATGAGTACAGATGGAATGTCTCGTCCAGACTATAGTTTCTCAGTTTTCACCGTGAATCGTCTGTGGCAGACGACTCTACTTTGATAACTGTACAAAGCACGCGCGTCGGTGCTTTCTTTACCGTCTGCTAGGATTTCGGCTTCAGGGATTATCCGATATTCATCCGGTCATGGGGTTATACTATCCAAAGACAGTCGGCATAGAATCCCGGTAACCCCAGCCCTTTTAGCGTTCCCTGCACGTGCTAGCTGTTTCCGATATTGTTCGTAATGTGATTGTGTGTAGTTCTGTATGCCAGAAAAAAATCGCTGCAGATGGCTCCAAGCCTCACTTTGGTCCTTATATTGGAGTGGATATAATTGGCCCTCGTGTCAGTTTCATTTTCAGCAGACGTCCGCCGGGTCTCTCTTCTGCATGTCCTCAGCACGTAGGAACAATTAAATCATGGCATTACTCTTTGTCAATTGTAAAGTTAGAATCCCTTAAGAGATAAGCTGTCAAACTGAGCTGTTTTAATGTCGAGAGTTTTAATTAATAAATATGAGAAAACTCATGCAATCCGGAAGTGAGGGAGGATGTTAATCAATTAACGCACTGTTGTATGGTCGGGATCTCGTTGCTAATTAGTCCCTGGTCTGATACCGATCATAAAATGTTACACGAAAAACATTTAAAATTCATCATCATTATCATCATCACCATCATCTGTATTTTTTCCTATTCAGCTGTCTATTTTACATGATCATTCCGTCTTTTCAGCTTTTAAATCACTGTTGAATATCATATATATTTTGTTTACAATATGTCTACCTTTTTTTGCTTCTTCAAAATTATAATTAGCCTAGTGAAGATTTTCCCGTAACTTTGTGTGAGGTGCATTTTCATAAACGATATTTTTGTTTATCTCTCTAAATTGAGATGAAATATGCAAAGGAGATACTAAAAGAATTGAGAGCCTGCATCTTTATGACCAAATGCATGTTTTCTTAATGGAAAAGTGTTTTAATGTCCTATTCAGTGAATTTACGATGCGTTATCATGTCATGAATTAAAAGTTTGAAATAACTCTCAGGACAAAAGGTGACACTTTTATTTACATACAGACTAGAATTAATGCTTCATTAACGTAACATTTAGATAATTTCGTAGTAAAACGACTTGAATAAAAACCCGCAGTTTTGACATTAGAATTTATCAAAGAACAAATTCAAAGCATTCCGAGTGCGCCCTTTGACTGGTACCATGCCTTGCAGGCTAGGGTCGTATACTTTTTAACGACCATGTTACTTTATACAGACTTTGATTTGAACGCGGCTGTTCTGCACGAATTCAAACTAGTGTTAATTTCACAGACCCAGTTAATCTGTACGTATGAGATTAAACTTTGAATCAAAGCGATTTCTCCAGCGCCATTGACATTTTCCATGTACTACTGTTCGATTTTGTGTTATAAGCGGATATTAAAACGACAGTCTGTTTTACGTCAATGATTCTTAGTTGAATCGTGAAAGCTGAATGTGGAAGCCATTAAATCTACGAATACTTCACCCTGAATGGAATATTCCGATACGTTTTAACTTTAGCAACTGTATGCACTATATAATAGCCTTTTGTCTTAGGAACGATTCGAACATGGTAAGAACGGAAATTCGTTACACCTTCTAAGACTTCAGTACCAGTCGCCTTAAATTTAATCTGATTGAATTTTTCTTTAAATGCAAGTGATACTTTATCGTTTCATTTTGCATCTATTATGATACTCTGCATATTTAATTACAATCTTAAACGGGTCTTATACTCTGATCAAGTTGAGTCTGTGTACATGATATTGATCTGAGCGGTTACTATGCTCAACTTAATGCTACGTTTACATTATGTTCCCGGCGGCCACGGCGATCAGGTTTCAGGCCACCGTGGACAAAACGGGTTGGACGTGAGAGAACGTAGGGGAACTGGATAGGCAAACGTGAGAGGCCGTGATCGCCGTGAATGCCGGGCAAGATTTTTAGACTATCAAAAAATTCGACACGACAGGACAATCACGGTGCGGATTAGAAACCCAGTAGGCCGTAGTAAAACGGGACGAACGCTGCAAGACGTGACAGGCCGAAATAGGCCGTAACGAAACTTAGAGGTGGTCCGTAGTGGGTCGGGGAGCATTTCTCATGTTGTCTCGAACAACGATTCTTTTTATTTGGATTCTGCGTAACGTATTCTGCATCGAACAACATTTCGGGGCTTTATCTAAATAAATTTTTACAACGCAGAGATATAGGTCTGATTATTTTTCAACTAGTGATGTTAATTTTTATGTATATTTAGTACGGTTTCATTATGGAAGTCAAAACCGACTTCTTTTTTATTCTAATCCCCAAACATAGGGTACTGGAAATTAGTCAAAATCCCCAAATTATATACTATCAAAAGTCCTTTTTTCACGGATAATTATATAATTGACATTATTGCAGTAATGAAGTATTGCATTAATTTCGTTTGAAAATTTGAATAAATGCCACTGTAGTGAATATAAAACATGTTCTGTCAGCGGTAATGGCGTTTTGATTTATACCGTGGTTACGAACGTGCCCCAAAGTTACCCGGCGTCCACGTTTCATCCGTAGAAAGTCAAGACAGAACGTAAGAAACGTATCAGACCTTTATCAGAACGTAAGAAACGTGAGGGAACCCATCAGAACGTGGCGGACCGGGGTAGGGGGAAACGTACTGGCAGACCGCAGACTGCAACGTGATGCGCCTTTTTCGCTCCATAGCTCGTCATGGATATACCGTGATAGAACGTGAGAAAACTTGACAGAACGTAACGCACCTTGTATATCTGGTAAACAATGACCAAAATCCCACTACGTTTCGTGCTGCCGTGGCCACCGGGAGCTTAGCGTAAACATAGCATTAGTTTAAGAAGTTGAGCATGATAATCATTCTTAAGTCTGAATTTTAATTTGAGCGATATTCATTTTTTTGAGAAATTGGGGCATTATCAAATTTATAAGTGGGGAGAGAGGAGGTGGTGGGTGTCGTGGTCCATTGGTAACAAACATGGCCGTGGACCCGAGGGTAGTAAGGTCCGAACCCATAAGGGGCAATAATTCACCATAGCAATTCCGGGAGCAAAGTACTGGTCCAAACCAGGAACCATCGTGAAGGACTAGAATAAGTTGTCAAAATGTTTATTCAATCGACGTAAATGCTTCAATAAAATGTAAACGCGCCAACAACAACAACAACAACAACAAATATATGTAATATTAAATATAATTTATTAACAGAAAAAGCTGAAATTTGACTTTAAAAGACAGAGACAACAACAAACAAATACTAGACATAATTATTAACAAAACTAATTGAAATGTGAGTTAAAATATAATAAACACATAGTATTTTACAGATAAGCTAATTACATCCTACATGTAAATGCCTAATTTACTTGCTCAGCTGGTAAAAAAGCAGTTCACTTACTCAAATTCTGCGTACCAAAGCACCTCAACTTCTTTTAATGTTTCGTTATCTAAGGTAGAAGCAACAACGTGTAGCATCGATTGAGTAAGTGTTTTATTTGATTAGATACTGACTTGTATATTAAGTTACAAGTTGTTAAGTGCACCTTTCGCACAGTTTAATTTATTACAGAGGTGTTGAAAAAAGAGAGTAGTTTTTTTCGCGTTTTAAAGTTTAAAATATGATAAGGGTGCCTTGAATCAAGGGTTATATGAAAAATACTTTTTTTAATCTGTTAAGGCATGGCGAAAACACCATACGGGTTTCAAACTATCTCCTGCTCGTATACGTATCGTGTATTGGATCTAAGAGAGGGGGGCGTATGAAAGATTCGAAACATCACTACAAACATGTTTTGTTGTTAGTTTTTAGTCTTTATTTCATATTAACATTTAAATGTTTTTCGTGTTCGGTGATAATTTTATACAGTTATGAACATCAGTAAGTGATATAAAACATGTCGAATACAAGAAAGAAATAAGTCTGTTTTAAAAAATTATGGTTGATATAAAAAAAGAAATCACAAAACAATATATTTGAACATAAAAAGAACACATTAAAATGTCGGACGGAACAATTTTATCCATCAATAAAGGATTTGCACATAGTTTCAGAGAGTGTCGAAATAGACCTAGAAAAAAAGTAAAGAAACTCGTCCTGCATGTATTTCTTTGCGAAACAGTTTAAAATGTAGTTAAATACATGCGCACTCAGTTTTGATAATGGTCTTACTGTGTTGGTAAAATATGATTCAATGAGATCTTGATATGCAAGGTGAAAAGTATTTAACTATGAACTAGTCGATGGTGCTTGAATACAGAAAACTGATATTTCTCAAAGGCTTAAGTTAATTGTGAGATCTTCTATTTAATAAACGTTCTCTAATCGAATATAAAACCTTGAAAGTTCCTGGAAACGCTGGTATTGGAAAATGCACATATGATAATTTCACAGTGAAACTATAATGATACTATTTCTAACATAAAATACAAAGAAAAATTGCTTCTTCGTTTGTGTGTGTGTGTGTGTGTGTGGAAGATAGTTACTCGTAATTTTCGAAGTTCACTCGCTGAAATAAAATTGCATCTTCAACAAACTTACCCAAAACCTACTGTTAGCCTTAAAGTAATTTTGACAAACGATTCACATTGCAAATTTCATAATTAAAGGACGATTTTCAAATAATTCAAATAACTATTTAAAAAAAAATCTCCGAGCAATACTTAACTATCATTCATAAATGATTAATGCTATGGGGTATTTTTTTTGTTTACAAAAATGAAAAATTGCATATTTGAGTAAAATATCATAGAACTTGGAATATTCAGTTGATCAAGTGTTGTAATACAGATCTGGATATTTGGACTTGATCAACTGAACATTACTTTATTTGTTTGTTTGGTTGGTTTAACGTCCCGACGACAGTATTTCAGTCATTTGGAGACAATGTCTACTTGGGACAGGTAAAGTCATGAAAGTGCTGCCACACTGCAGTATCACGTTGTAGACATGTGGTATGATACCACACCCAGTCATATTATCCTGACACCGGACCAACCAGTCCTGGAAATACCCTTATATACTGAGCCCAAAGCAAGGAGGCTATACCAGTAACATATTTTACTTTGGTATGTCATGGCCTGGGATCGAATCCACGACTTTACTTAATTTGAAGTATTTCCTTTGACAATTTCTTCTGCATAAAACATTGTAAAACATTCAAAACCATCAGTGGTTTCAATCTTTGTAGGCTTAATTTACAAATATTCATCGCCTGTATAAATTGCACCTCATCCCAATTCACCGTACTGAACACTTTCTTATAGTTCTTTTTCTTCTGACATACATGTATTTCGACGACGGTTGCTTAAATCAGAACTGAATTAAGGTAAAGTCCCTGTAATGGTTCCGCTACATTTCGGACCTTATGGCCGTTTACAAAGATAACCAAGGTTTCCTGAATGTTTCATTAGGGTACCTTGGTTATCCTGGTAGAGGTTAATTGGTCCAAGACGTTGCGTAACCATTACAGGGACTTTACCTTAAACTCCTTTTCCTACGTCAGTACATTTTGCAGACACAAATGCTGATACGTTTCCTTCAATCTTGTTATCAGGAAGTGTCAATGTCACCCAGCTATCTTATATAGCGTTTCTATCTCAAATCACTTTAAAACTCCTGTTCCCGTACCTCATATAGACTCATTTAAACGTAATGCCAAGCTGGAACTATTTACTTGAAAAAACGATACGGGAGATACAATATTCTGTTTGAAGTTAAATCACTTGTACCTTCAATATTTATCCCTTAGCACTACTCATTCCTGGCCTTTTCGCAGTGAACACTTAAGTAATATACATATATAACAGCAATTTCTATAAATTTTAATATTGTAAAGTTTCTCTCAAGTCCCCGAAGTTTTAGACTAAAGAGTTCATATTTAGAAGTACTGCATTTAAAAGGATATCGATTCAGAACGAAAAAGGAAACTTAATCCAATAGATACATGTACTGAAGCGATTTCGTCTAAAAGATTGAATACCCTACTGGCTTAAAATTTGCATTCCTATGCAATGTTCCATGAATTTAATTTACATTCAGAAAATCGTATTATTTACATGAAATGGCTTTTAGAGGTTCTGGCCAAAATAAATGTTAAAGATATTGGAATGATCGTAAGTAACTGGATATGGGGACCGTAGTTCTTTTCTACTTTGGTTTTGCATTTTTGATTGACTTGACCGTTTTCGTTTAAACGTTATACCGGAAGTGTTTTCAGACATGATACAAATAATATGCTTTCTTGCTGTGTTATGACGCCGTAGATAAGTGGTAGGATGCAAATCTAGAGACAAATTATCCCAACCAACCATTCCTGGAACAGCGGTTATTTACTGAGAAGTATGGTATTGAACATCTGACCTTCAACTCCATGATTTGCGGTTTTAATAGTTGGTTTGATTAACAGCCCCATCAACAGATGGACCTTTTTTAATAGAGACAGTTTATATAATGTCACACCCAGTAACGTTCAATCCTTGATACACCGGCAGTGTATGTAAATCTCGACTTCGCCGAGAATTAGAGAACTGCTGCCAATACCGGAAGTCAACTTTGCTGTTGTAAAAAAGATTAATAAATCCGTCACATGACTTTTAGTGCCGGAATCCGAGTTTGCCCTTGTAATCGAAGGTTGACTGTACTCTTATTTGTAAAGTCCCACACAAAAGTAAGATACACCAGTATCAATTTAACGACTTTAAAATGCCGGAAATTGAACTATAATAATATAACGCCAGGTGAATTTATGGATGTAGATTGGGATGGAAGTAGGACCAAAATAAAACACATTCTTCCAAAGGAAAACTTTTTAGCTCTCCCTATTTTCAAGAGAATAGGGAATACAGTTTTTTTCCCACTCTTTTCATTTGGGAATGTAACATGTCTTGATCTCACTGAATTAATATCAGTATGATTAATTTGTTTGAAATGTAATGTTTTAATTGGTATTTTATGTTTTATTAGGTTATTTCTTTCAATTTATGGATCAAAACACCATTAAACATTTGCATGCATTAACATTTTGCATATATTTTAGCACTCTCTGTGTCCTTTTCACAAACGAAATTTTCTTTTTTTTAATTATGTCAGAATACTTTAGGAAATATTTTATTTGGTCGTCTACCGGTATTTCATTTACTTAGTTTTGCAATTAAGACAATGCGTCGAAAAAAATCCACTGTTCCACATGTAATTACTGTATATATTATTCAGGGCATAAAAACGTCAAATATAAATCGACCCACCGTTCTACTAATTGACCTATCGTTGTAATGAGGAACTGAATTTTTATCCCAGCCCTTTCATTAACGACAAGATCGTGGTTAATTATTCAAACTAGTTAGCATATTTGGCGCAGCACGGCGTGGAACGCCGTTTTTATAACGTACAGTTTCTAGTTTAGGGTAGTCTTTTACCTTACACTCGGTTAATGAGGCGATGTAATGCAGTCATTGCTATGCTAGATTTGTTTCCATGTCCATCACTTTCTTCAACGTATAATTAGGCAGGGAGAGAGAGACTTTCAGTGTACCCCATCTCTTCCATGAGTTTGTGAAAGAAAACATGGGTTATCTTTAAAAAAGATTATTCAGCATTGGTAGAATTTTTTTTTTTGTATGAATAATATAATGTGCACAGTTTCGCCAGGTTTGACCAATGAAATAATAGTATTTATTTATTCGGGACTAATTACATTCTCCGTATCGATTGGCCAGTTAAGTAGGTCAAATATTGGGTTCGTACAATGTTTTATGAGTATCATATGGAAGTGTAAATGAGAAAAAAAAGTGAAGATAAAGATAAAGAAAGAGGGAGAATGGTAAAACGAGAGAGAGAAAGTAAGAAAGACAGTGAGACAGAGCATGTATTTACATCATTCCCAGCATATTGATGTACTATAAAAACTGTACATTCTATGTCTTGAATCAATAAAAGATACGCCTACGCATAAACAACAACAACAACAACAACAACAGCAACAACAAAAAAAAAAAAAGCAAAATAAATAACATCTGTAAGATATTATTTTTTAAACGATAGAAACAAGTGCCTGGTACATTCAATCGTACAGAAGTAATATCATTTCCCCGCAATGACTGAGAATCACGCTAACAACACTAATCTTTCGGCCTGATTCTTTGACGCTTGCGTCAAAAGTTTTCTTGTATGTAGTTATCTATTTTTTGCACAAAGCTCTTATGAAAGAATATAATGATAGGCTGTTAGACTCAAAGACCTATTAAACAAAGATTGGCAACTAGTCTTAATCTCACAAAAGCACGTAACAAAATTGTACAATTCTCGCAAAGTCACGTTTTCAAATATCTCTTTTTCTATGAAAGATATGTGAAAGTAAATTGTGTTTTAAAAAGAGCATTAAACTACCATTAAAATGATACCTTATTTATTTAAATAAGTAAAGAAATAAAGGAAAATGTTTTATTTAAAATTCATCACCTGCTTGGTGATAACTATGATTTTTTCTGCTACACTGGTTGAATTTAAATAATTATAATTTAAAGTATTTTTAAAATAAATCAACTAAAATAATTTCTTAGAGTAGAGACATTATTATTTTATATGTTAATTTTCTTCTGTGATCTTTCCATACTTTTTTGAAAATTTGCAATATTCTACCTGCTGGGTGTCTAATAAATATTTTCCACTGGCTTTTACAGGAGTTTCCTATCTCTGTTTAAAATGTCTTTGTTAGACTCTAGAAAGTTGAGTCTATTTTTAACTAGTTACCCTTGAATCCGAATGTACTAGGTTTGTAAGTCATCAAAAATAAGACCATGAACATAAGATATCTCTGTAAAGTTTTTTACGATATTTTTTATCTTTTTCGTTTTTGATGTATCTATTACGTTTTTTTCTTCATGAATTTAGCGTACGAAGATCCATAAACCTATAAAACTCACACGCTGCCTACGTTTCATGAGAAATAGCTAAAACCTATCTGTTGAAAACAACGTTTATTTTCTCATTTGTATCGTGAATATATCCTTTCAAAATAGAGGAAAAGAGGAGCAAAAGAATCCGTGATATACGAGCACTCAGGGCGTTCATCCTGAACCCAAGGCGTTTCTCAATAAACTCCTCCGTGTGCAAAAATAGCCTATGAAATAACACCCTCGTTTTTTATCTTTAAGTGGCAGTCTATTCAGACCTTTGCCGTCAGTTGGGTAATTATATCTATTATGATAAAGATTCACACATTTATTATGGCCTGGTCAGACAGTTTTACAGGGCTAGTAACCATGGCAACACCAGGCGGCTGACCGCTGAAATTATCTGCTCGAATTTATTTATTTCTTCTATCTCTGTTTCTGTCTACACCTTTCTCTTTGAAAAGCAACATGGCCTAGTGGCACAATCGTAACTACTCGGTAATTCCGTCGGTGCTCGGATATAAGGCTCGAGTCTATTTCGAAGAAATGGGCGAAAGTGCCGAACGCAGATGGTTGTGTCTATTGAGCTCAGCACTTTCCGAATAAAGTTGATACACTGACGTCATCAGTGAATTTCCGAAAATCAAACGACCGATTATGGAGATAGACGGAGAAACACAATTGAATCCGGTATATATTCGAAGCTATCAGACCGGGAAATATTCTAAAAGAAGTTTAGCGGTAGACCTGTATTTAGCGTTCAGTTATAATATTACCAAACCAGCATTTTGTTTCATTTGTTTGTTGGGTTTTACGTCCCACCGACAGTATCCCAGTCACTTGGAGGCGATGTCTACTCGAGACAGATATAGTGCTGCCACACTGCAGTCTCACGCCATAGACATGTGGCATGATACCACACCCAGTCACATTATCCTGACACCGGACCAATCAGTCCTGCAACTACCCTTATATGCTAAGCGCCAAGCAAGGGAGCTATAACAATACCATTTTTTACGACTGTGGTATGTCGCGGACGGGGCCACCGGGGAAAGTCATTTTGTTTTATGTTTAACCTTCATTTAGCAGCCACCTCTGCTAAGCGGCCTCTTTCTCTTGTTATCTTGAATGACCTCTTGAGACAGGTTTGACTGCATTTTATAATTATATAAAAAGAAAAGATAAAACAACAATTACAATTTGTAGACTATCACAATCTGATGTAAAATAACATATAAACGCATTAGAATTGTTGATCAAATTATGCTATTTAGTATTTTGTATGGATGTCAAAATACTCTCATTGTTTACATTTTGCGTTGGCGAGTATTCCCGAAGACGGTCCATAATAATTTGAAAAACCGTGACCGAATCATAATTTGTTTATCTGCTACGTCATCAATTTATATACTCACAATACGGTATCGGAAACAAACGGAAGATTTATGGAAAACGTCAGAAAATTGAGGAAATGCGAAATATGCAAATAAGATATTTTTGTAAACAATCGAATGAAGATTATTTCTTATTAATGCATTGTAGTCATGTTCTCGTCAATGAGTATGTACACATCTCTTTACATATCTGTAGCACATATTTTTTTGTTTCTCTCCGAATAATACACACTGATTTTGGATGAATAATGGGCCTTATGAGCTAAGCAGAGGAAAAAATGATATTGTTAAATGATAGTGTTGAAATATCGAAATGTGTTGCGTCTACGATGTTGACTTATTATAAATCTACAATGCTGATTTATTATAAAGAAAATATTGTGTTATGAATGTTGTCAGAATTGTTTTCCCTTTTTTACTGGAACATAAATTCATATGAAGTCCTCGACTGTAAGCCGTTTCCCGGCATGCATCAGTATCCATAATACAGATTTTTCATCGCTTGATGGTCTCAGAGACTTTTCTTTCGCCAAGTTTGAAACAGAACCCTCCCTTGTCGTGCTTCTATCTGGTTTTAACATAAAACACCTGTCAATCAAGACGCACGTGAATGGCACGTGCTGCACGTGATAATAATGTAACAACCGTCTCGTCATGGTATTCGCATTACGCCAGTTTCCGGAATACCTCGTGGAATAATTGAATGTGACATGGAATTCCCGGGTCTTAATGAATAATTACCATGTCAGAAAAAATATATATAAAGATGAGTATAGGTTTTAGATACTTGTTATCAAGACAGCGAAAATTCACATTTATTACCAGGAAAAAAAAGATATTTGTGTTTTTGTTAAGTCTGTGCCACCTTTTGTTTTGACGTCCGTCGTCTGTCCTTTACATATGAGGGATACGCTGCAAGGTAATTTTATTGGCCAGTGTCTGCTCTACAGGATCGGCATGGGATTTAGGATGCCTGGATAGAGTAGTGGTAACTCGCTTCGCTTCTCACCAATGCGTCCCGGGTTCGATTCCTAGTCACGTACGTGGACACGGGAGATTTCTCCGCGTTCTCCGGTTTCCTCGCACAATAATGACCACATAACGCAGCCACCAGAGCCACCGCAAATGATTGATATAAGTTGTAAGAACTTGTTTCGTAATCGATGTAAATAAAGTTTAAACTTAACTTCTGGCGTTTTTTTTTCTCTTGTAATTGGCATTTTTGTTTTCTCTTTTGAGTTTACCAAAGATAAAAGGAAGATCAAAGAGATTACCCCTAAACTAACCTCTTCTGACGGACCGTCTGGAGCCACATCTTGGAGGTGGTTGGTTAGATTTTATTGAAATTAGACATGTTGAGTACATGACGCACATGAAAGGCCATTTAAGTCCATCGATGCATATTTGAGGCATTTTTATAGGAAAATTTCCGTCCGGAGCATTTTCTACCGTGTTACTCTCAAAAATCAAATTTAGTATTTCATATTCACAGAAATTGTATTTTTCCCATAGACTTAAATGTTACCTTAAATACAGATTATCTCCCCCACATGTAACAAAACATGGAAAAACTCTCGATGAAACATTTTTTGATGTCTTCAAAGTGAAGAAAGTGTCATAGAAATATTATCCACCAGTGACAAGACATGGAATATGGCTATAATGGGGTTCAGACTTTAATGCATCTTGTCTGCGACGATGAAGACTACATTTATCTCATGTAGACGGTAAGCCCCCATGTCTCCGAAGCATATGTTTTCTTCTCAAGCTTTAACTTGTTAATCTGCGGAATCACCGATTCAATAGTACACATCGAAAACGCCTCGGGATCGGGAGGTCGTGGGTTCGATCCCCAGCCGCGACATACCAAAAGTGGTACTGGTATAGCCCCTTTGCTTGGCTCTCAGCATATAAGGGTAGTTCAAGGACTGGTTGGTCCGGTGTCAGGATAATGTGACTGGGTGTGGTATCATGCCACATGTCTACGGCGTGAAATTGCAGTGTGGCAGCACTATATCTGTCTCAAGAAGACATAGGATGCAAATGACTGAAATGCTGTCAATGGAACGTAAAACCCAACAAACAAACAAGCACACCGAAGAGGCAAATAATAAGGCTTTACTACAAGAGAATCCCATTAAAAATAATTTGCATCTTCATTTTCATACGTTTATGGATTGACATGTGGGCGGGCAAGCGGCTTCCAGCGATGTTGTGGATTTTTACCAAACTTGGTTACGATGTATATGGGCACAATGTCCCGGCCAATATCTATAACCAGCTAGATTGTCACATACACTCTATTGTCCTTGATTTTAAGATTAAGAATTGCTAAATATATAGTGTCCACTCAGTGTTAACCGATCCTGTCCAAATTTGGTCACAATGTAATGGGCGAATATCTAACCAAGTTCGAAAACCAGCCAAAAAGTCTCGATCACTCCAGAGTTATGGCCTTTCAATTGATAAAAAAATTGCAATATTAACAGTGTCTGCTCACTGTAACTGACATTTGTGAACCAACCTTTACCAAACCTTGTCAGTTTGTGTATTGGCATAGTATCTCAACCAGTTTGAATGTCTCAAACACTCCAGAGTTACAACCCTTGAATTGATATAATTGCAGGACGGGCGTATTTTGCAATAACCAGCGCTCTTGTTTTAATCACATTTTAGTTTCTGTTTTGAAGACCGTTGTTGTCTTTTATATTCTTTATCAATTAAAACATTATATTTAGCATTTCTTTTTGGCCTTGGGCTCCATCTTTTCCATTATTGAAATTTCCATTTTTCTGTTCATCGAAAAATGTCCAAACAAATGTGAATCAATTTTGCTTCTCAGGCTCTTTTTATACAAATATTGCAGACATTAATCTTGGAATTCTTTCAATTTCAAACCGGAAGGCATTGCTCATGCAAGTCAAATGACATTAAACTGGGATCAGCTGTTTCGTTTGCATCTTTAATTGTGTTTTCATTGTCGTCTGCCATGTTATATGCCTCAGTTTCGTGTAGCTTTTGATGGAGAAATTATGGAATTGGTGTATTGAATTAAAAAAAAAAAATAAAGCACCCCCCATTATTTTAATATCCTGAATTGGATTTTGATGGAGTTTGTTTGTTATAATGGACATTTTGATTGATAAATTTTTTAAAATAATTGAGCATGAATAATTTAAACATTGATCCAAAGTTCTGTCTAAGCAGGGGTATATAATGATGATAGCAGAATACTGAAATTCCGCTGTGACGTGTAACATAAGAGGGATAACATGAAAATATTATCGCAGTGTTGGGAAAATATTCATTCAATGTCATTTGAGGGTATGAAGAAACAACAAAAAACATTCAGTTACCTCTCTCTCTCTCTCTCTCTCTCTCTCAGTATATGCATTTAAGACCTTATTTAGATGGTTCCTAAGAACAGTTTCTACGGTTATCCTATGCTATTACCGATGCACGTTGAATTCCAGCACAACTGGACAATTTGATAGCTACTGAATTTCACATTGAAACCGGAAGTAGACTATACCGTCCCACAGAAACGATAAATCGGACAGAGACATCAATCCAAAAAGAAGTAAATGGCCTTTGGTAGTTTGTATTGTTGGAGGAAGATATAAATCCTCATGAATGTTGTCGATGTAGATATTTGAGGGTATTAATTTTCTTTTAATGGATTTCGCAAAGGATCGGAAAATATTTATAATCACTAGTGTCATAAATGAATCAACAAATTGCTTTCTAAAATGATAATTTCGTTATTAAAGCTTTAATCGTTGTTTGTTGTAAATTAAACTATGATATTCTGCATGTCAGATGTTGCTGTTTGAGAGATATGAATCAACTTAAAATGCATGTGTATGTATGAAATCAATTTTAAAACTTATATCTCTATGAAAGCAATTTTAATTTTATATGTAACGTTAGAAAAAAATTTAGGAAGTCTATAACCAATTCTATATGAAGATGCAATCAGTAGCCTAGGCGGGAAGTAAAATTTTTTTTTAAAAATAAAATGTATTTCGAAAATTCTTTCAATCAGCAAAACCAAATTATACCCGTCGGACCAGGGTTATCAAAGTTAATAAATCAATGTACTGCAAAACGATTATATTTCGTTCACATTAAATTTCCTGAAATTTTTGATAAAGTCGCTGGTACATCCTTAGATTCGTGGGCTCCTTTTCTGGAAAATGTGAGTTCTAATAAATAAACACTTTTCGCGTGGATTAATTTTCGTGGATATATTTATCCACGAAATCGACAAATATTAATCCTACTCGAAAATTAAAGATTATACAGTAATTTATTTTATATACACTTATAGATGTAATTAAAACTGCAAGACTGGTGCCTAGTCTAGAAACAAGTGTTTACAGATATTTCCGTTACTAGGTTCACCGTGGTCAAAGCAAGCATGTGTTCATAGTTTTTACCTACCCGAGAGAAAATGCTAAATTCTAAAATAACACCTGTATTCATTTAAGTTATTTTAATAGCGAAAGGTATATTTGTTTAAACAAGATGGCGGCGTTTACAACTCTTGAGAGACAGATTGTCTATAATTGTCTAACATTTTCTTCACTGTTATATAGGAAAGGCATAAATAAAGACGTAACGGGAAATAGATTGGAGAATGTGTCTTCAGTGGCTTGAGTGGGTTAAAAGGATTTTCAAACCTGGTATCGGTTCAGCTAAGCTTTAGGTTGCCACTTGGGGGCCAATGCTTTAAAGCGTCCGCCCAGTAACCTTGAGGTCGTGGGTTTGATTCTCGGCCGCAACATGCGATTAAAAGTAATACTGGTAGCTAACTTTCTGTTTGGTGCTTCGAATTTATGATATACAATATATAGGTGTTCCAAGACTGGTTGATTTGGTGACAGGGTGTGGTATCATTACTGTAACACATGTGTACGGCGTGCAGTGGGACATCACAAATAATAATCACCTGCCTTAAGTGATTTAGTCTCAAAATGACCACAATACTGCCGAGTGGAAGTACAACCTTTTAAACAAATGTCTCTAGCATTGGTTCATAGAAGGAAAAATAGTTTGGAAGATTTATTGCCTGGTTGTTAAATAAATTTGAAAAGTCGAACATTGGCTGAATAAGTATTTAGATATTTTGTAGTGTATTAAAACATTCATTTTAATAGATTGTTAGTACAGTTGAATTTGTTTGTTTGTTTCCTTGTGTTTTAATGTCCCGTTGACAGTTAACATTTATTTGGAGGCGTTTCTCTATATGAGACAGATAGAGTTTGCCTCATTTGCCATGTGACGTCTACCACATCTAGACAAATAATCCTGGACCGGTCCAGCCAGTCCTGGAACTACCCTAATTAGCTGAGCGTCAATCACAAGGCATATATACCTGTTCTATTTTTAAGTCATAGCCTGGGGTCGAACCCACAACCTTCCGGTTACGTGGCGGACGCTCTAACTACCCGGCTACATGCAGTTATCGATACAGTTTAATCTAACTATGTAAGTAATAAACCCTTTCATTCTGATACGAGAGGTAGACCTACAAAAAATCAACGAGTACTATCCGAACACCTAATCTACATGCTGGCGTACAATTTCACTCATTGTTCAATGGGAAATAAACATCCCCAGTCGCTAATTTGTCAGTTTAGATTAGCGAGTTATACCGAGTACTCCTGGAGAAATAAATCAATCTTTCGCACATTTATGGATTAAACATTTTTGACATTTATTTGATACAGTGTAAGACCTCACGCAAGAAACACAGGAGATGTATTGAATGAATAAAAAATAAACTAAATTATATAACGGTATACGAGCTCAAAGTCGCGTTTCAAATAAATCATGTAAAATATCACAATGCATTATATATTTATTGCAAATATGAATAGATAAATATACATCCTTCCAGAATATGGCGGCTACGCGGATGAATACATTGTCTCCCATTGGATTTATTCGTCCTTCAGCACGAATTAAAGAGAAATTGCAATTGATTCTTTCGTAACTAGGAACAGGGGAGATCTCACGTCTCTATTCTCTAGCGTCACGCGCCTTCAGTCCTAAAAAAGCGGAAGTAATTAATCACGTGATATGCATGCGGACATGTCAATCTGTAATATTACTTTGAATGAAATCTAATAATAAAATGTTCATATTAGAATGACCTATTATATTTTAATTTTGATAAGAATGTTTTGTAATATAAACATATACATGTATTTGATTTTATATCTGTATTTTTTTTCGACGCATTTTAGAATTTAAGACGTAAGCTGATTTTATCATTTTTTCTCACGCTCAAAATAATGCTACATAAAGTTTACTTTATCAGAATACAATGGTATCATTACTGGGCGTATACGAATTTTTGAACTTAAATCCACACTCCTATTTAGCACAAAACAATGGCAAATACCTTTTTTTCGGGTCATCTTATTAATGATTTCATTCTATGGGCGTGTACGATTTTTTTTAGATAGAAAGTCAAACAGGTGTTTAGTGTAGAACAATGGCTTCCAATCTATTTATAGATAACATTCCTATCTCCAAAGGCCTCACCTGTTTCTGTGTATCATCTGCCAAACGCTTTCTCGCCATTAAAAGTGCACCGTGACATCAATCAAACGTCACGTCCGTCTGACGTTTATAAAAATATTCGTCTGTACTTGAGATGTAGACCATGATACAGTCAATGTCAATATAAGACTAAATAAATAAATAAATAAATAAATAAATAGATAAATAAGTTTTTTTTCTCCCACACGAAAACGCAATGTAATGTAATGACTGCAACGACACGCTAGTGGCATCCTTAAAATCAGGCCCCATTTTCTCGAAAACAACAACAACAAAACAACAACAACAACAACAAAACACTGAAGTACGATTTCAGGCTTTTACTCAAATATCTGCTCAAATTTGATTTAAGGCATAAGTATAATATTTATAAAAGAAGATAACTATGTAAGTCGTTTCAAAAAAAAATCTCAAAAAATTATTTTCAGACATAATTGGCAACAAATCTAAATCTCAAAAAAAAAAAAAAAAAAAAAAAAAAAAAAAAGAAAGTCTAATTCTCGCAAAGTCACGTTTTCAAATATCTCTTATTCTATCGAAGATATGAAAATTAATCATATGTTATGTTAGAACATAACATAACTTTCATACCTTGTGTATTAAAATAAGTCCAGAAATAAGAATGTGTCATGTATTGTTGTATTGGGGTTTACCATCGCTGCGATAGTATTTCAATCATATAGCGACGTCCAGCTAATTACATGTGGAGGAAGACCCCGAGTACACAGAGGTACCCGGGTAGAACCACCGACCTACCGCAAGCCAGATAGAAGGCTTCCTCACATGAAAAATCCGAAGTCCCTACCGTGATTCGAACCCACAGCGGTGAGGGGCTGAGAGATTTGTAGTCCACGACTGTAACCGCTCGGCCACGGCGGCCCCGTGTCATGTGAAATAGAAAAGTACCTGCAAGATGATGATGACTGTATCAAATGTATTGTTTTTCTGCTACACCGGTTGAATTTAAATCATAATTTAAAATAATTTTTAAAATAAATCAAACTGAAAATAATTCCTTGCAGCAGAGAAATAATTATTTTATAATAGAGTTACGTTTTTATCTGTGATTTTTTTCTTTTTTACAGTTTGCAATATTCGTTGATCTACTGTGTGCCTAAACAATATTTTCCACTGGGCTGTTTACAGGAGTTAATATGTATTTACTCATATGAGATTTTGTGGATACCGCTCTATTACCAAACAACGTTGAGTATGGGATACTCATATTAAGTGAAGTTGACTTGACTTGACTATTTGAGTTTACCGTCGCGTCGACAGTATTTCAGTCATATAGCGACGTCCAGCTAATTACAGGTGGAGGAAGACCCCGAATGCACAGAGGCATCCAGGTAGAACCACCGATCTACAGCAAGCCAGCTGGAAGGCTTTCTCACATGAAAATCCGAATGACCCTGCCGGGATTCAAACCCACGCGGTAAGGGGCTAAGTAAGTGTTAAACTCTGCGACTTTACCCTCTCGTCCACGGAGGCCCCTTAAGTGAAGTTAAGTCAAGTCTGGTTTTGAATATGAGTGAGGATCCAGCCATTTATCTCAAAGGGGGTGGGAGAGAGGGTGGGGTGGTCCGTGTGTGTGTAGGTGTGTGTGTGTAGCGGGTTGGGGGGGGGGGGGGGGGTGAGTATTTGGGATGGGTCTGTGTGTGTATAGGGGGCAGGGTCCGTTCCTTATTTCATACTTCCCTCTTCTTCAGTGCGGGGGGAAGGAGAGTCTTTACTATTTTTGTAGAGTGGGTAAGGTGGTTCTTTTCTTCTTTACTCTTAATAGAAAAGCCTAATCCCGCCCCCCCCCCCCCCACACACACACGCTCGATCTGCGCATGAGTACGACTTTGAATATCTTAGAGATCTTGGGGACAGATAACCCACCAACTTTGGCCTAGTAGACATGACTTTCATTAAATTACGCCTACGCCATATTTATAAGAAATAGTGTCCACCCACTTTTGTTTTCCTATAGGAGACCAAGAGGGGGGGGGGGGGGGGGGGGGGGGGGGGGGGGGGGGGGGGGGGGGGGCGGGGGCTGCAAAAAAACAAACATAAAAAGAAACGGCACAATTCTTCAGACGTGTTTAATAGCTACGTGACTTAAATATATTCCAATGAAACTTGGTCAATTATGCGGTTTTAGTGTCAGTAGGTAAGATATTAACACCCATTCCAAAATGACAATTTTATTAAATCATACATACTTGCCAAAATCTTACATTTAATCCAAGAGAATTTTCCAGTTAGAGTTATGTCACGGAAAATACCTAGTTTTACTGAAGAGTATGTAATCCAAGATTACACAGAGAAATGCCTGCTGTGCGTTTCAGAAACAACCCATTATTTATTTATTTTTTACAATTCTTGTAACGAGCATGCAGCGGTTGTATTATTTGAAATGCTTGCTTTATTCGAATGTATTATTTTAATATCAATCGCTCTCACGAAAATGGAGAACAATGCTCTACTTTTTAACAATTGTAAATTAAGATTAATGACGCATTAAGTGTACTTTAGTTTTTGGTATCTTTAACATAATTGTTTCCTACTTTCATATAAAACCGAAAAAAAAAAAGTGCTTGGTGCTCATCATAAAAATGGAGTTTCGTGTCTAGTTGGCCTGTTATCAGGAATATGTGACCTTGTTAGCGGCGTGATGCTGCATTGAGGCAGCACTATACCTGTCTCAAGTAGACATTGTCTCTAACTGAATGAAATACTGTCGGCGACACGCTAGACCCCAGAAAACAAGCAAAAATCAAATAAACAAACATATTTTTTGGCTTTCAAATTTATCTCTTAATTTCATCCTTATCTTGCATTGAAACAACAACAACAAAACAACAACAACAAAAAAACAAAAACAAAAAAACAACAACAAACAATGCATTATTAAGACGTTGTTTTGTAAATAATATATTCATTATCATTTCTCGGCTCCTTGAATGCCTGTCCCGAGTGGTATGAGCGTCTGTCCCGTACCCAGGAGGTCGTGGGTTCGATCCCTGCATTCGGCTAACCAAATTCGTGAAAAGTACTTGGCGTTCGGCAAGAGTGATTGACTCTGTGTCAAGATAGTGTAACTTGATGTTTTATTATGTCACCTGTCTACGGCATGATATATTAAGACAGTATCCTAATGTATCTATCACATATAGACAAGTTCCCTAAAGTAACTGAGGTGCCTCCGTGGCCGAGTGGGTCAGTCGCTGACTTTAACACTCACTCAGCCCCTCACCGCGTGGGTTCGAATTCCGGCAAGAGTCATTCGGATTTTCATGTGAGGAAGCCTTTCAGCTGGCTTGCGGTAGGTCGGTGGTTCTACCCGGATGTCTCCGTGCATTCGGGGTCTTCCTTCACTTGTAATTAGTTGGGCGTCGCTATATGACTGAAATACTGTCGACGGTAAACTCAAATAGTCAAGTCAAGCCTAAAGTAACTGAAATACTGTCGATGAAACTAGTATCAGTTTCTTAAAAAATGAGTATTTTGTTGTTTTATATCTTGTGCAATCGTTTATATATAGCCCATATATTTTGCCTACCAGAGCTTTCCCGGGATGAGATTCTGTCAGTCATGTGCCGTACGCAGTCTGTCAACAATTACTTTTTGACATTCACATCTTTTTTCGACAAATATTCATGAAACTTATTCAGGCTCTTTTTCGTCTGAATAGGATGAATTCAGAACTGGGTCACGTGGAACCAAGAGCTGCATCACGAGTACAAACCACTACTTAAACATTATTACCACTCTAGAGGCAAAAACAAAGGCGCCTTTGGTCCCTTTTTATCTATAATTTAAATTACTTTGCTTCTGTCCCTTATCTGCTTTATATAAAGCTCATAGCGTGTTGCTTTGTTTTCTCAGAAAATATGAAGGCTGCAATAAGAAAGATTTATCCCATAATAATGTATTCAGGTGTTTAAGGATCTAGTGATAATTTAATGTTTTTTTTATAAGCCACCCACCCACTTAGGTATGTAAAGTTACACATATATCTTGCCTGGACAGATGTGTGTTCATAGATTAAAAAAAAATACCAAGGAAAAAAAAGCAACAACCTCTTTGAAATGATATGTCTTAGATTTTTGCTTTAAGGTAATCCATCCATCATTAAATTGTGATTATGGTCCATCAAGTGATCATGGGAATTTTACGGTAAATGCAAGCTTTTATAGACTTTGAGCAAAATAGCTTATAATATCAGGTCATTGGATGCTTGCATCTACTCTGAAGTCTTTTTCAGGCATTTGGAGAACCATGATTATGATTTATTGATGGATGGGTTACTTACTTTACTGGAGGTAAATGCGTGGCTGATATTGCTGTTTGAAAGCAAAACATAAATTTTGTAAGGTATCATACGGTCATCTTGATATGAGGCAAGCGTGGTTTCTTTATCTTTATTATTTACCGTACGATATAAAAAATATAAAACTGGCAATTAAGTTATGAAATATTTCTATTTTTTTTATATTAGATCATTTTTTTAGGAAATAAGCTTTTTGCTTTTTATTTGTAAGGTCTCTGTAACTCTAAATTGCTTTAATAAAACACGAGTAGAACATTTTTCAAAAATGACATTTTTATCAGTTCTTCTCAAATTGTTTATTTCTCTGAGGAGAGAACATTTTATTATAAGTAAAGGTCTCTAGCTGTTAAATGTACAAGATCGCATGATTACAACCGTTGCACGAAATCATAAAAATAACAAAGATGTATAAAACTTACGAAGCCTACATAATCTTTATATTACAGGATAAGTGTCTCTGAATTGATTCAATATTAATTTTCACTTTATTTCTCCCGGCTAACGCGAGATTAACGTGAGAATAGCTACTGCGCTTCAAGTAGGAGTAGAGATTACGCGATCTGTGTGCATGTCTCTGACGCAACCTTCTTTAATAGTTAAAACTGACGATTGATATTATCTTAATGCTGTTGTTGATACATACGTTTTCTTATGGGACTTTATTGGAAAGTTTCCCACATTGTTTACTATGTTAATTTTTTTGTCCGTCCAGTGGCAAATAATTTCTTTCAATTTGTACTTATCCCTATTTATGTTTTTTTGGGGGTTGGACCAGTACTTTGTGCCCAGGAAGATCGTGAATGATTCTTGTCCCCAATGAGACTCGAGCCTAGACCCTTTGCATTTGCAATTATTTACTCTTCTCCTGGGTATTTAAGGTAATCCATCCATCATTAGATTGTGATCATGGTCCATTATGTAATGAAGAGAGTTTTAAAGTAAATACAAGCCTCAGCAAACTTAGATACAAATAGCCTATTAATTTTATTTAATGGATACTTGTAAGCATTTGAAGGACCATGATTATAATCTAATAAGGATGGATTACCTTAAGGCGAGGTCAAGAGTTCGACCTCAGGTCATAACAGACTAAAGCATAAATATATATCTTGGTATAGCTATCCCTTTTTCATGTTCATCCAACTAGCTTCTTTATATATTTTTCATATTTCTATTTTATGTCAGGGTTATTTTACTGTTTACAAAATAAAACCAAATGGCCTAATCGATCACACCATTTTGTACTTGTATTTCAGAAAAAGTGAAAATCATTTATGTATGACTAGAACCTTGAAATTATGAAGCCCAAAACAATAATTAATTCATCTCTAACAGAGATGGTTTAGTTCTTTCATTTTTTTTTTTTTTTTTTTTTTTAATTTGATGCCACACAATAGTATTCCCTATTTTCCTTTTTTCATTCTTTTTAACAGATTTTGAATACTAAGCATTCATTTCGAACTTTATTTTTTTTTCTCCTGCAGATATGATTTCCACTGGACAAGCAATTCTTTTTACCTCAATGGTTGCCATGATTTCTGGATACAAGCACTTCCAGGACAAAATTCCTAACGGAAATGCAATTCCCCACCCATGTAACAGCGGCGAGATTTGGCAAGGTGTCGGTCATTTGAATCCAATGGGAACCGGAAGGAGAAACCAGTTCGGAATTGACTTTAAAACAGCGGGAATGGTAAGTGACATACTGATATCCCCATTCTGTTCTCTTTGAAATTTTCTCATTTTATTCCTTTTTTCACACACTTTTTTTTAAATCGCTGAATCACTCTTCTTGTCTTCATGCCAATATACATATGTAAATACATGTATACAGTATATATTGGCTTTAAGACATCAAACAGAAATCGCACTAAAGTACATATGTAAATAAGTGTGATTTCTATTTGTTTTCCTTCCTATCTCCCCCGTCATGCTCCTAATCTTTAGTTGTAAATGACGCATCTTAACTAATAAAAACGTCTGGAGATCGACAAATATAAACTGATGCTCATTTAGGCGATAACGCCACTGTAATGCAATAACGAAAGTGACGTTATTTGTGAGCTTTCAGGCATTTGCTGTTGTCTGAAAGAACACGCATTAAACCAGCTAGCAAACATGTTCTAAAACAAAAGCTATTACTGTAAAGTGACGTCGAGTTGTCTCAGTATTGTGAATATTGTCTCCTCCCGCCTCGAATTACATCATTCCAATTACACCAAAAATAGTATGCGGTAAATAATACTCACATTCTCATATTTGGTAAATGCATTTCCGCATATCTGTTTTATGAAAAATGCATTAAAATGACTGTTTAGTTGACACAGATACCTGCCTTCAAGTTGGTACATTTTTGCACTTAAATGGCAATGGTGTCACTTTCGGAAATCATTTATATGACAAAGATAACCTTTCCGGATTCCTCGTAACCCGAACACCGATATTCGGATCCTTCGTAACCCGAACACCGATTTCGGATCCTTCGTAACCCGAACACCGATATTTCCGGATTCCTCGTAACCCGAACACCGATATTTCCGGATTCCTCGTAATCCGAACACCGATATTTCCGGATTCCTCGTAACCCGAACACCGATATTTCCGGATTCCTTCGTAACCCGAACACCGATTTCCGGATTTCTCGTAACCCGAACACAACCCGAACACCGATATTTCCGGATTTCCTCCTTCTGTTTTAGATGTAAGCATTTCTTATTCATTTTTCCAGCTGTTCCACCATCTAGCCATACGTTAGCAATGGAAACGTTTTAACAAGACTCCACTGTCAGATTAGTTCGCATTCGCATTAGCATTACTAAATTGTACTTAAATATTCGTGTTCTCTCTCTCTAACAACAACAGTAGCAGCAGAGCAGCAACAACAACAACAAATTTTTTTTTTATTTCTTAGCAAATGTTGTTTGTTATTAGGCAGTTCCTCGTGAACTTGAATATTTCTTAGTACAGAAATGTTGAAATGCGTATCTATCAAATTTGAGATATTAATTAATACTTAGCGCAAACCATTGTCGGTGGAAATCAAATAAGAGCATATCTTATTATGTGTCTCTCCGCTACGGGTCTCTTTGCAGTCTCTAAATATCCATTTGTCTCCTCTAGAAACTGCTATTGTTTTAGATAATGACGTTAATCTCCACTGCTATGCTCCTAATCAGTTATTCAAATGAAAGTTATTTTGTCTTTTAATGAATTGATTAAGGAAATCATACGAATAATGTGCGTGAGAGAGACATCTGTTTAGGCATACGCTGAAATCCAATTATAATTACAAACGGAATTTATTTATTTTCCGACTGTATTTTAAAGTAATCCATTATTGAAATATAATCATGGTTCCTTAAAATGCTTAAAACAATCTTCAGTGCAGATGCAATCACCAACTGACCTGGAGTTTTACTTTTGCTCAAGGTCTATAGAGGCTTTGATTTACTATAAAATTTCCAAGATCACTTTATGGATCATGATCACAATGTAAGGATGGATGTAATGCCTTAAGTGTACAGTATAATATTTTGTGACATTAGTTACCAATACATACAAAATGTTGCCGTTCATATATTGATTAAGTGTTTTCACTTATTATATCAAATATTATTTCTTTGGGGGGAACTTATAAAAGAAGGTAACAAAGTAATGTAAATTTAGCATCCATAGGTATGTATGTATGTAGACAGATAGACAAAGAAAGAAATGTATGTAGACAGATAGACAAAGAAAGAAATGTATGTAGACAGATAGACAAAGAAAGAAATGTATGTAGACAGATAGACAAAGAAAGAAATGTATATATGTATGTATTTAGGTAGGTAGGTATTTTTCTAAGTATAGAAATTCTACTATCAAACAAGATAGCATTAAAATGAATTGTGATATTAAAATTAGAACAACACTTGAGTCTGCTAGGTGTAGATCGTCGCTAGTAGACATCGATACATCACGGTTATCGTTCTTATCGTGAACAAGTGTGATTCTCTTACGATAGCTCTCGACGTGGGGTCAACAGATAGATGTAGTTTATGCTTTAAGTTATCGCGCAAAAATCCAGCAGAATTGTGAAAGTCATCGTAGTAACTGAAAATATGTGTTCTCACATGACATGATGTTGGTGAAAGATGCGAGATGTGTTCTGGAAATAGAAATAGAGGAGTATTAATATGAGGAGGGTCAAAGTTGACGATAAGTTTCCTGATAGATTGTTCTTTGTTTACATGGCTACACGGTGGTTGCGCAAAATCAATTAATTTGTATGTTCCCGAATAATTTAAATCTTTTTTTTTATTTTTCTGATAGATGTTATTAATGTGCCGCTATTTTTATCTACTCCCGTTGTCCAAGAATTCAATGTATTCCAGGTGACCGAGGTGTTCGATGGAGGGAGGTCATGGGTTTCATCCTTGAAATCGACATACCAAAGTCGTAAAATTGTACTGTATAGCTCCCTGTTTGAATCAGAATACATGGTAGTTCCAGGACTGGTTGGCCCGGTGTCAGGATAATGTGACTGGGTGTGGTATCATTCCACATGACTACGGCGTGATACTGCAGTGCGGCAGCATTTTACCTGTCTCGAG
>CM037787.1:43362944-43412944 GCA_021229015.1 Solen grandis | reverse complement strand
AAAAAAATATCAGGCATACGTTTGTAGGGGCCTTATGGACCATTGTTAGAGTACTAGTGCCACTGACTACGGCTAAGAATGTAGTAATTTTGTGTACCGGAAGCAGCATGGTTATTTTATGACTTCCCAGCTGGCGCAAAGCACTAGTCCACACCAGGAATTGTCAACAGTGTCATTGTTCAAGTTGTCAAACTTGTCAAATAAATATAAAAAGAAAAGAAATGAGATTAAGTTTAACTTATATGAAACAATTTAAAATTAAGGTAAGTCATGACAAGGCAATAACGACAGGCACTGGTAGCAGTAACAGAAGTAGAAATTGGAATTTCCAGTAATATTGTTTCACAAATCTTAGAGTGTATAATTATAACGACTTAAATTTAATTCCATAATGAATAATTGAAGGCATTGTAATGTAATTGGACTCTAGCTAGATGGTATTGTTACATTTTCATTGTTACTAACCTATTATAGATACAATTAGAGATTATAACAGGACCGTTGCATTAGTTATGCAACGTCTGTCTCAGTTGTGACTGTCGTTAATACAAATATTTGTTATTATTTAATACATATGGTTACTGTCTGGCTGGATGGTAACTAACCAATATATAATCTGACCGGTCAAGAGTCTAGGTAAGCAGATCTTGTGGGATACCAAGAGAGATCTTGTTAGAGCCTCGAGACTACCTCCCGCACGACCTTGCCTAATACCTTGGGGACTGAATAAATCTATTGCCAGCCACCACCGTCTCGTGTTAGTTTATTCTAGCCATAACACTACAGCATTATGTAACTGGAACGTGTGTTTCCTACCTACATATATTGCCCAAAATATTTTAAACTTGTCCGTTACCTCTGAATATTTGAAATTGATTTTGCCTGAACAAAACTGCATGTATTTATACTAGCATTTAGATTAGATGCTCGAGTCTGTATCATAGTTGAGAACCACGCTGTTACGTTTCCTTTAGAATCCCTAGTATCTGTTTCAATAGCTTATATTTCTGCCTATATTGCTCTCCAAACAAACCCGTCGTAATTAATCTCTCTCTCTTTCTCTCTCTCTTTCTCTCTCTGTCCTCTGCCCCACCCTACTTACTAAACAAATACCAAAATATGCTAAGAAAAAGAATATGTAAAATATTATCAGAATACCCTAATGAACATTAGTTGGTAAATCTTCCAGTGTACAAATCAATTAAAAAAGTAAGAAGCCCAAGAAATCTAAACTTTTTAAGGCAACCCACCTGGGTGTGACAAGCCTGTTTTTGCCGCTGGAGTTTCACCCTGCCGCCAGACACACTGCGGGTCCCCTAGCTCCTCTCCGTTCGTCTGTCCGTCTCCGTCTGAGTCCTTCATACACAGATCACGTGACCATTTCTGAAATTAAAGGCGCATACTTTGTCTGTTAAATTTAGCAGAGTGGTATGAATAGATGTGATAAGTCTCTTTCTTAACCCTTACCATGCTAAATTTCTTAACTGAACTTGTCTTTTCTTCATTTTGGACTACATGTATACCACTAGTTGTTTATGGGGGTGCTTGCTGAAAACGTATCACTGAATAGCAAAACGTGAAGACCATAATCAGACTACAAGGATGTGCAGAATAATCATGGTCTGTCAGTCACAGGTGCCCGAAGCTTTATACATAGGGGTTAAATTTGACGCAATTATGTGTTCTCTTAGTGTGGGGTACCTTCCCCTTATTACTTGAGTATATTCCCCTTATTACTGAAGTAAAGGGCTTAGTGTCCTCTTAGAAAATTGTTTTACTTTTCGAAGAAGAAAACGCGCGTATACGAACAACTGCGTAACGAGATATCAATGCCGCAACTCATTTTATGTATTCACAATACAGTGCTTGGATAAGGAACAAAATTTGTTTTAAATAAAGGTATACGTGTACCTCATTTATAACAGTAAGGGGAGGTAACAATTACGGTAATATGTAAAAGACAATGACATCATCTGGCTAAAAGATATCTTCCAAGTTCTTATTCTGGAAAATCCATCAATGTCAGCTTTAGGCATCTATTTAACAAAGAAGTGTTTTGTTAAATATGTGAAAATAGCAAAATACATTAAATGTAATATTGCATTTCCGCTGCTGCATGTCTGACTGAAGAATACAAAGTATTAAAAGAAAGGGGGTCTCTGTAGTGTAAAAAGTACCCCCCCCCCCCCCCCGCAAGAAAAAAAATCATCTCACGTTTTCAACACTTCAACCCTTTTCCGTTTCTCAAGTATCTAACTGATTAAGAAACATACGTTCCTCAAATTAGCAAAATGGTTGTGCAGTTTGCACGAATTGTAGAGTGATGAATTTCCAGTAATCGGCTTAAAGAGGTCATTTAAACTACGTAATGAATAATTTTACTCACATTTGATTAACAAACAACTAGGACAGCTAACGAATTGAGGAAAATCTCAGAAGGAAATCTCTGTAAATCCAGCATAATATGTCGATTTAAATACATTTACATTGTAAAACTGTAACTATTTCTGCCGTGTTCTGTGGTGGGTATTCGGGGCAAACAATTGTAAAACGATATTTCGAGGTTTATCTTTTCGCCTCGAAATCCATCGTCGAATACCCCCGGCGGACTTATTCCGTTTCACTTCATGACATTATAGATATCGATCGGCCGTGGGTAATCGACGATACCCGAAATATTGCCCCGAATTTCTGACTTTTCATGTCGTCGCCTCGCCAAACTGTTTTTTTTTTTTTTTTTTTTGTTTTTTTTTTTCTCGACTTTTGCCATCGACAATTCGCCCCGAAAACCCTTTACGTGAAATGGCAGGAAACAACAACTAATCGTTTCAAAAATACAGCAAATATCAAATTATTGTCGTAAAATATTAACTAGTGAAATTATTGCATTTCTTCATCGAGTTTTTCTGCTGGAAATGGAGGGTACATCTCGGATAGGATCCGATATAAGAATTCACTAGACCCAAAAGCATAGTCATTTGGCTAACAAGAAGTATCTTTTAACAAAATATGTGTGATAATTTTTCTACAATCTGTGCCCAATTTCTTATTCCAAAATTCAGCCAAGTAGAGATTACTGCAGTGATATCAAATTCAGGGATTTTAATCGGGACCCAATTTCTTATGTAGGAGGTTAGTTCGGTAAAATCCAATTCTGGACCCAATTCTAGCATTTAACTAGAGAAAATTGGATTTAGCAGGCTGGGGTTAATCATTTGAATAAAAGGTATTCTATATACCCGATTCTTTATTTTTAATGACACACAACACTGCTCTAAGTATAGGATAAAGTCTATTAAGACATTTCTACAGTCAGCAGTAAACCGAAGCGATCTCAGGCTTCTATTGCCTGCAGAAATGTCTTTAAATTCTAACCGATTAAGATGTCCCCCTAAATTTGCTAAACACTTGATTTTGTCAAATAGATCTATCTATTTTTGCAAAAATTAATTTTAAATTTAAATAATTCTGCACCCGTCAGTACGAATTTGTCAGAGTGCGAAAAATTCATTAGTGTAGGTTTCAAGCAAATATTCAACGGACTAATTGACCACTTAACAACGCTGCATGTTCATACGCAAACAAACGGACATTGTGGTCAATAATATTAACAGCTGTAGGGCTTATGTTCTGTTTTAAAGTTCATTAATCAAAACAAGCAATGTCGGTTCAGTTTCCCTACCGCAGAAAGATCACATAACACTAAATGTGCGTATATTTTATCACACATAGAAAATATTTCATCGCGGACTCTCCGTTATCATTAAATATAAAGAGATATAGGAACCGGTTGTTCCACGTAAGAACACTTAAACATCTTTAAAGACGTTCGAGTCTCATACAAAAAAAATGCGAAAAAAAAAACACACAAAGATACCCATAAACGCCGGTATTTCAGAAAGGTTCACATGCACTATAGAGGTCTCCGAAACTCGTAGAAACCACAGACATATTCTCATACGAGCACATTGTTTTCGAGGGTACGTGTAATATTATTGTGTTGTATACTTCTTTCTAAACCAGATACTGCTAAAAGATACGAGCATTTGTTCTTATTGTATCTTCCGTTTGGAAGGAATCTATAATATTGTTACACTACGAATGGCTGATTTAGTCTCAGCTGTCTTTAATCATGTTTGCCTACGCAATATCACGTGACCTAACAACTTATAGCTGGGGACTAGAACAAACGTTTAGTCAAGGACGCCATCTTTTTGACAGAGGAAGATCATATCTCACACATACTTTGACCAATCAATGGCTATGAAAGAGTCACGTGACAATATTTGGAGCCCAAGCGAGGAAATACGTGACCTGGTTTATCTAAAGTGAGGGTAGTAACCTTGATTTAATTCAAACGGTCCAATAAAAGCAGTGTTTCTCTTCACGCTCCGTAACTCTCAGCATCTTAAGGGGTCATGGCCTCAATTCCATTCATGAGCTACAGTACTTAAAAGGTCGACACGTTCGCACATTCGCTGTGAATCTGATGTAGATTTTATCTTAACTGTTGCTGCGTACGTGCAGAAGTTTGGTAAGTTACGTTATTGTTAAGCTTGCCTCTCTATTCTGAAGAAATGCAAGAAGGAACGTTTGATACGCAAAAAAAAAAACATTGTCATTGTTTGATCTCATTTAAAAATCCTAACTCTGAAACAAAACAGAACCATGGCATTAGGGTAAAGTGAGTAAAATTATTAAAAAAATAATTTGAATTGAATCTATTACAGTATTATTCTTGCATCAGTTTATTTATCAAAGTGCTAGATTATGGTAACTACAAATAAATAAAGACAATAGTTACAAAAGTTTTGCACCAAGCCCTCGTAATGTCCTTCATCAGATTGTGGATAAACTGCGCGCACGTGCGCGCGCGCACACACACACGGTTTCATTTTCAGTTATAATAGTAAATGATTCATATCGTCCTAGCGATTTGTCTTCTCTCGTGGGGTAGATTTAGTGTAGCGTAACCCTGACTCCTGTATTCGGTTCGCCCCCTGCCGTGCTTGTTTTGTAAACATGATGGTCAGTAAATTAGCGGTTTGATGAAAGGGGAAGTCCTCCATGTGTGTTTGATAAGGCCACACATGTAGACTTCCATTTCTATAGAGTAGATAGATGGTAAATAGGGCATTAATAGTAGTCGCATACGAAACAATTTGCCTATCATCAAAATTTCTTTAATACTTTTCTGTGACTTAGCGATCAAAGTGGTAATATTCACAATTTCAAACATTGAAATTTATAATTTTTATAATTTTCACTGATTTATAACGGGACTATTTTTTTCTCTTTTTAGAGCCATAAAAATAACAAGAATTCACTAAATAATAAAAAAATTGTTAATTTTAGATTAAATAAGATAAATATCATTTTTAATTCATCAAGTGAAAAGGAAAATCAATATTTTACGAGTGGGGTAAAAACAATTACCTATTATTAATTCACATTTATGTTATCTCTGCGTATCATTTTCCTTGGTTATTTCCCAGCAAAAACATAAGAAAACAAATAGAAAATTCACATGCTATGATTACTGAATTGTAGTACATCAATTATATCTTAATCTAAAAATGCAGCAAACACTAATAGGCGTGGTAAAAGGGGACTTATCGTTTGATCTTTTAATAAATGCAGTGAAATTTTCACACACTGCGCATATTATAAATTGCAGTATCACAAACCTCCAAAATATTATCAAATATGATCCTGTCAGTTACGAATGAATTAAATCTACTATCTACCTACTGACATAAAGTTCTCGAAATAAACCATTCATAACAACAAAAAACACATCTCGGCACGCAATTCGATATCTAAGCAACAAGTTTTACATTTCTGGCATATCTTGTTTTGAAATAAGAGTATGCAAACTCCTCATTCATCTGCCTGAATTCAAACGTTTCATCGCGTCTTTTCCTGATACCAAGTGACACCATTTTTTTTGTATATTTTTCGCAATACCATCAAAACCGCCTTGCATATATGCCAAAGATTAGTGCAATCTGATTACTTCCGTCCTTTAACGGAAAATACCGAGCAATGCCGCATAGATACGATTGGAATGCAATCCGTCATACCGTTCATGCAAAGCAAAACATACAAATGTTATCGTACCACTTGCAAATTTATGCCCTCATTAATCATTGTCTAACAAGAAAACGCAATTTTGACATATCGTTGCATTGATTAATCTTATCCTGCTGGTGCATTTGCTGATTCAGTCATTTCATTAACACTTGTAGTTTCATTTGAACCCAACCTTTTTTTGTAAAAGCTGACTTTTAATTTCGTTAATTTTTCCTTTGTAAGTTTTTGATACACTAACTAAAATTAATTATATATATATAAATGATAACATTGCTAAGAGAACATTCGAAATGAAAATATTTAAGAACGAAGAAAACTGTTTTAACAACTTTAAAACAGACAAAAGAACAATATTGTAAAAGAGACTCGACAAAAGAACAATATTCTAAAAGAGATTCGACAAAAGAACAATATTGTAAAAGAGTTGCATTGCAGTGACAAACAATGTGCGCGAAAAAAAATGTGAAGAAGTGTGCTTTTGGAATCATCGCTGCGACAGCATTTTAGTCCTAACGCGACACCCAGCGACAGTATTTTAGTCCTAACGCGACACCCAGCGACAGTATTTTAGTCCTAACGCGACACCCAGCGACAGTATTTTAGTCCTAACGCGATGCCCAGCAGACGAGCAGATTCGACCTAACGCAAACAAGCTTAAAGGCTTAACCCTTTCCCTCATAGAGGACACCATGAAAAGACCTATGCGAACAGCATAAAACCAGATCAGCCTGCGAGTGACTCGCAGGCTGATCAGGTTTTATGCTGTTCGCTGCTCCTCAGTGGTCTTGAAATGAGGACTTTATAATTAAATTTGGTAAGGTTTAACTGTGGTTTTCTGCAGATCAGGCTTTATGTGGTACCTACTGAGTGCGTCAAAATGAGTCTATATGAGGGAAAGGGTTTAAGGTGCCATATTACTGAAACAGAAGAAGGAACCAATTATAAATATATTTTTTAAAAACTCTGAATGTCATATTTCGACCATTTGTTGTTCTTTTCTTTTTTTCCAAGGACTAAAACAATGTTTAATCGATGAAAGTTTTCCGCAGGAAAAACATATCAATTTTACACACAACCGATGCTAGCAATTCCTTGGAAGAACATGCACATTTCCGGCGCCTACGATGTAAGAATGCAAATATTTTCTTATTTCTAGATTGTTTCCACCCAAAAATCATTGCAAAACAAAATCATTCTCCGTAGGCCTTTTTGTGTCTTGCATCGAGGGTAGATTAGAAAGTTCCTGGCCTGGATCTTTTTCTTTTCCCAGGTCAATAACCAAGAAAATACATGGAGACATGACAGAATACTCCAGGTGATGACTTTCCTTCATATTCTTCCTACAAATTGGGCCGCAGTGTTCCAAAGTTACTTCTCTACCACTGACACCATAAGAACTATGTATATAATGAAATCAAATAAGAATAGTTCATAATAATGAGAATATCGTCTTTAGCGCATGGCATTTAGCCCTCGCCCATTCAGGGCTAGTATTTGTTCATAGTCACCGTGGACTATAACGCGTAGTCCAACACTTTTGTAAAAATCACTAAGTGTGGACTATGCAACCTCATTAATCACATTTTTGTGACGTTTTGTCACTAGTGAAAGGAAAATGTCGTGTCCTAAATTGCTTAGTTCATAATTGCCTTTAACTTCACGACATAGTCACTAGTTGAACTAACCTATACAGCTACCGCACTGGTTTATCTATCGTCACGTGAATTATTTGGTAGAAGTGGTTAAAATAGCGTATAGTGACGTAACCAACACCAGGAGTATGACAGTGTTCAAGATACGGAGACAATTTATGAGAAACGGAGAGAAAAGCACTTTTTGCTCCATGACAATACGCTTATCAACACCACATAAGTTGCAGTAGCAGCATCCCAATTAAATGTGACATCAATTCCTGGCCTCATCCCAGTTTGGCACCCTCTGATATTTACATGTTTCCAAAACATTAATTAGAACTGCGAGGGAAGCATCTTAACAGCGAGGATGTTGTCATTTGGGTTGCTGAGGTCATATTTGGACCGTAAACATGAAAAGTTGATCCGGAATCGCAAAATTAAATTGGAGCATCTTTAGGACAAATATAAGGGTGTTAATTTGAAAATTAGACACGGATTTTGTTTAAAATGTTCAACCAAAAACTTTTTGATTACCCCTCGTATGTGTTTTCTTGTAACAGTATATTTCAAGGAGAAGTCTTCCGTATAAATAATTCAGAAAAGAATCAATTTTGTCGCATATTACTTGAGGAAATGCATAACAAAATGAATTTATACCCCTTGAATAGGTTTCCTTGAACATTTCCTGTCAAACAACGCCTGTAAATAACACCAAGTCGAGTGTTGGCTTAACTCGTGAAATAAATTTGCATAACAAATATTTATTCTTTCATTTGTTTGGAGGGATAAACAATTTTCTTGAATACTGAAGTGAAAATATCTGACACTTTATTTATAACATTAATATTTATAAATTTTATCAATGGTCTTAATTTTTTTAACCTTTTGATGTGAACTGTAGTCACATGTGATCACAAAATATATAATAAAAAAAAATAAAACAACAAATTTGATTATTGCAAATGTAAGTATCTCGTGACAACAACAAACGTATCTCGTTAAGACGGGTAAGTATTTCATTAAACAAGAAAATATCTCCCTATAACGACTCTCAAAACACGAAATACTGCCTGTTATAACGAAAGTTGCGCAATAGCACGTATGGGCTTCCGTGTTTTTATTATCATTATTACATTTATTTTTTTTCTTTTGCTTCAAAATGACAAAGAACTGGTAAATAATTGGGACCCGAGAGAATTACACGGACATAACTGTACTTTAATGGGATGTCAATTACTCAAAAGATGGTGCTCTGCAAGTTTCCGAGGAAAACGTTTAACTGCATTGTTAGCGAAGCAGTGTGCGTCTTCTAATAAGACCATTGTTTAGGGGTTTATCAGCACATTTATTGGATTCTTTAAGTGATCTATTTCAGGAAAGGATGATAAACTATGACCAGCAGTAAACAAATATAAGTCGACTTGAAAAAGGTCATCGCGAAATGGAACACATGACTTAGGGAAAGATATCTACTACGCGAATAAAGAGTGTGAAAAAAAGAAAGGAATTATAAGATAGCTAAATATCACAATCTTTTATGTTATGTTCATAACTAGAACTATCACTAAATGTGATTAATACCCCCGCAATATCTTTAATTATAACCGGGTTCTTGACCATTGTATAAAATTGTTTTGAATTCCAACCAGTAGTTTTAAAGTTAAGCTCCGGACAAGGAAAAGTAACAACGGGCAATAACTCTGTAATTACAATAGATAGAGTTATGGTTCTTGTGCACTGCACTTCCTCTTATTGTGGTTGACAATTGTATGAAATTGTTTTGAATTCCAACCAGTTCTTTTCAAGTTATGCTATGGACAAGGAAAAGTAACAAAGGGAAATAACTCTGTAATTACTCTAGATAGAGTTATGGTTCTTGTGCACTGCACTTCCTCATATTGTGGTTGACTATTGTATGATATTGTTTTGAAATCCAACTTGTACTTTTCAAGTTATGCTCCGGACAAGGAAAAGTAACAAAGGGCAATAACTCTGTAATTACTCTAGATAGAGTTATGGTTCTTGTGCACTGCACTTCCTCATATTGTGGTTGACTATTGTATGATATTGTTTTGAAATCCAACTTGTACTTTTCAAGTTATGCTCCGGACAAGGAAAAGTAACAAAGGGCAATAACTCTGTAATAAGTCAAGATGGAGTTATGGTTCTTGTACACTGCACTTCCTCTCCGTGTGCTTGATCATTGCATAAAGTTGTATTGAATTCCAATAATGCAACGGACCGCTGGACCGACCGACCGACCAACCGACCGACCGACCACCGGGTGACTCCTATATACCCCCCCCCCCCCCCCCCCCCCCCCACCCAAACTTCGTTTCGGGGGTATAAATATTGCAATGTTGTCTTCATTATTTTCTTGAGCATTCAATACGCAAAGATAAATCATCATCATCATCATCATATCATTGCTATTTAAAACATTTCTAGCTACTTTATTTCTCTGTAAGTTTTGTCCATTTTAGCCCTTGTATGAAAATATAGTTTCGAGATTTTTTTTTGCTGGGATTCAATTGTTTGACATTTCATTTCCAATGAAAACATTTTTTCTTATTTATCTTATGCTCTTTCACTTTCTGACAACTTTTGGAATTTATTGTGACAAATCAAGATTTTAAAGAAATAGGGAAAAAATGATACCCTTTCTCCCTCCTACCAATCTATCTATTTTCTTTATATACAGCATATACAATTTATGCAGCAATACTATACCTCATTTAATTTGTGATTATCAATTCAATAAAATATTCTAAAAATAAAATGAATTGATTAAATAACATTTTTGAAAAAAATAACCTTAGTTTGAAACAAACATGGTTTTGCATATAGGCAATATCATTAACATTTATACAAATCAAGTAGAAGTCATTGAATAGAATAGTATGCTATTACTATACAGTTAACCTGTATTAGCGGCCACCTTTATTGAGCGGTCAACCTGTATTTAGCGGTCAGTTTTTATATTACTAAATTAGCATTCTGTTATATGTTTAACCTTCATTTAGCGATCACATCTGTTAGTCGGTCACTTTTTTTCTTGTTCCCTTGGCCGCTGAAGACAGTTTTGACTGTATATTTATTTCATTCCTTAAAAATCTTAACTTCTAGATATAAAACACTCCACTGGTTTTGTAACAATAGTTTATTCAATACGAGACTCTATGTCCAACAGCAACTCTTTAAACGCCCTGATACACTGTCTGTATCTCTGTTTACATATCCTGTCACCATTTATTTCCCCAGGAGCAGATGCTAGCTTATCTCTAATCTTATGTTTTGGAATATCTTCCAAATCTCTGCGATCTTTGCCCGCTGTTTATTTACAACTTTCTGCGATAGCAGTAACATCCCAACAGCATTCAATTGACACAACACATATTTCCCCCATTACATTTGACATCCGGACTATCTCTGAACACATTCACAGCTGTAGTTCCGGGATTTTTTTTCTTCTAACCTTTAGATCATTGATTTAGAAGCAAAGGTATTGTATAATATGTTTACGACTTCACAAGAAACAGATCATAACACAAAAAGAATATATGTATCACATAATAAAATTGCAAAGGAATCACGTTCTCTTACCGATTAGTTTGATTGTTTGTTGAGTGTTACGTCTCACCGACATTATTTCAGTCATTTGGAGACGATGTCTCCTTGAGAATGATATAGTGCTGTCACACTGCAGTATGATTCCGTGCACATGTGGCAAATATCGTGTCACTGGGCCAACCAGTCTCAGAACTATCCTTATATGCTGAGCGCCAAGCAAGGGAGCTATACCAGTACCAATTTCACGACATTATTATGTCGCGGCCAAGGATCGAACCTACGACCTCCTGATCCCGAGGCGAACGCTCTTATCTCCCGGCCACCGGGGACGGTCTTATCGATAAGTGGTTTATGTGATTTATTTCACAATAGTTATAACGCAGAGAAGCTATGCACTGAAAACAAAAGGCACAGTGCAGTATTTACGATGCAAGTTCTTTTGTCTTTACTTTTAGCATTGGACACAAAAGAAGCCCCCCATTGACAATGTCATACATGGCGACAATTTTATTGATTTACAATAAAGAGCTGAAATGAAAGACCTTCCTAGCATCCTTGTGTTTTTCAAAATCATTTAGCCATTTAGATAAAGTCTGAAATAAGAAAGCCAACTACGTGCAAGACAACAACGATGCATGTTTATAGTGAAATGATGGTAACGTGATATGGCAAACATGCACAGCGTTTACCAAATAAAACGCAAATACCAACATAAATGATGTGCGTTTTATTAATTTTAACAAATAATTGATATTGTTAAATTAAAGGAAGGACAAAAAGGCCCTTTGAGAAATCCAATATATACTGAGAATGAATTACCTCCTTAAGGAGGTGGTGCTTGTAAATGCGGCGGACGGAGTTAAATACATATTGTACTAGAAAATGTCCAATGAGTTCGTAACCAGCGCGAGTGCATTTGACAAGGAGAGATGAGTTAAATATATACGATAATCAATAAAAGTTATCTTATACTGAAATCAATAAATATCATCTGTTCCATTCTTGCCAACCATACACAACATTCCTTTTAGTTAATTCCTGAAAGTTGAACAGTTTATTAGGATTGGCATTTACGACATGAAAGAATAGCAGCACACATGTCTGGCTGTGAAAAAAAAACTTTATAAAGCCACAACGCAGACAAATAAAAAAATGAAAGTAAACAAAGATAACATGAGAGAATTATCTTTTAAATTGTCAGCTGACGTTTAAACAGTTATTACCACTTCTTTCATATGTCTATGTTGTTTGCTCACGCAACTTTCGTGCTATTAATTTAATACTATTCAGATTTTTAAGAGTTAAGAGCGCCGTGTTCCAGATGTAATGTACCCGATAATAACGAAAAAAAAAAAAACTACGGTAAACCGACTTTAATGTTAAGAAAGGCTTATAGCGAATTGGATTATGTCCACCACTTCAACCCTGTCACATCGTTTTTTGTTGAATTATCCATTCAAGTATAAAATAAGAAACTTTTGTGATCATGTTCCATCAAATGATCTTGGGAACTTTATAGTTAATGCAAGCTACCTAGAACAAAAACAGTGAAGACAAAATCTCTAAATATATTACTGAGTTCACTACATAATATAATGATGATTTCGCATCATAAAACCCATCTTAATATGTTAATACCCGAATAACTGCTTATTATTAAAGCTTAGTAAACTGATACACAATTAAACTAGCGGCTAATCCAGGACGGTTGGGATGTCTTTCATTGGATTCACGTACGCACGTGTTTCTACAAGCTGTGTATTACTCGCGTTACCCATAACGTAAACAATGTATGTAACCAATGCATAAACATGCGTAAACTAACCCTTCGCCTTCCTTTAGATAGCAGGGTTATTTGACAGATGATGTCTATCATTGAAGGAATCTTACTATTCAAACTATCCAGTAGTAATCTGAGTTCCGACATCAATGAACAGCAATAGTATCAGATTATTACAAGCTCGGTTTTACGCAAGCGTAAAATGGCGGCCGAAACAAAAGTAACAATCATAAATTAATATTATTCAATCATGGGCCGGATGGTACGGTATTAAGGTACAGATCCCGGATTGTAAATCCAGGGACCGTTAAATACATATGTCCCTCAAATATACGCCTGAAAAGAATATTCTGGAGACAACGATTGGATAAAAAAATAAGTTTACAGAAAACTGCAGAACACATATGACATTTGCAAATAAAAGTAAATATAAGACTCAGCTGACTTCGGAAGCCGAATAATTGAACAACGATGTCTACTATTTGACAAGTATTTAACATATTTCTTTTTCTGATAAAGTATGCCTATTTTATCCGATGGGTCAAATAACGGACCAGTACCTTTTGTCCGGGAAAATCATGAACCATTATTGTCCCCAACTAAGGATGCGAACCTACTGAAATATTCATCCCTAAAAAAAAGGAAATGCATGTTTATCATCATAGGATTTTTATCAAATTAGAAGAATGGTAAAGCAGAAATACTCAACATTGAAAATAACTGACTTCGAACTTAAGGTAATCCATTCATCATTAAATTATAATTATGATCCTCCAAATGCTTAGAAAGACTTTAGTGAAGATGCTCACTTGAAGTTATAGGCCCGTTTGCTCTAAGTCTATAAAGGCTTGAATTTACTATAAAATTCCCATGATCTCTTGATTACAATTTAATGATGGATGCATTACCTTAATCCTGACACAGTTCGGATTTAAAGACTGACCCAACATTTTATCTAGAGTTCACTGGTCAGTTTGGTTTTCTATCAACAATGTCAAAGAAAGGCAAAATTACTTGAAGGTCCGACCCATCCTGCTTAATCAGCTGGCACCTGATCTGTAAGGGTACATGTGTACCGGTCCTGTTGACCTAGCAGTTAGGTTGTCCGCCCCTTAAGTTCGATCCCCAGTAGCGACCTACCAATGTCGTTAAAATGATACTGGTATGTCCCCTTATGGTTTGGTGCTTAGCGATTTTTCTAGGACTGGTTGGCCCAGATTCAAAATAATGCGAATGGGTATGGTACTATGTCACTTGCCTGTGAGTCAGCATATAGTATAAAGTTTAAATAATGAATATAATGTTGTCGATGGGCAAACACGCGAATGGTGCATGAGTGAAAGGTGGTTGGTCTGTTTGAAGTACACATTTTGCTGATCCAATTTGTTTAAAATGTTATGACAAGAAAATCGGTAGAACCGATGGATGCTCCCCGAATAAATGCTAAATAACAAAGGACAATTACTCCAAAATTATGCAAAACAGAGTTGCAGTTCTTATACACTGCACTCCTTCTCATCAATATCTATCTACCTATGAAGTTTCATGTTGATGCCTCTTATAATTTTGTGTTATGCTCCGGACAAAATTTAAGTATGAAAAATAACAAAGGGCAATAACTCCATAATTATGCAAAACAGAGTTGCGTTCTTGTTTCACTTTTCCCCATTGAGATCTATTTACCTATGAAGTTTCATGTTGATGCCTCTTATATTTTGTGCTATGCTCCGGACAAAATTTAAGTATGAAAAATAACAAAGGGCAATAACTCCAAAATCATTCAAAACAGAGTTGCGGTTCTTGTTTTACACTTTTCCTCATTGAGATCTATTTACCTATGAAGTTTCACGTTGATACCTCTTTTATTTTTTGTGCTATGCTCCGGACAAAATTTAAGTATGAAAAATAACAAAGGGCAATAACTCCAAAATTATACAAAACAGAGTTGTTATTCTTGTACACTGCACTTTTCCTCATTGATATCTATCTACCTATGAAGTTTCATGTCGATACCACTTATAGTTTTTGTGTTATGCTCCGGACAAAATTATGACGGACGGGCGGGACGGACGGGCGGACAAAGCGGCAACTATATGCTCTCCCTTTTCGGGAAGCATAAAAAGTATAATCATATTACATGTATATTTGCTAAATCAGTATTGCTGTTGGTTTCATTTTCAGCATGTAAATATGCTATAACATTTGAACTTTTATGGCTCCTGCTAAATTGAAATATGTTTTGGATACGTTTCGTCCTCCCTTCTTTGTTTGTGTGTTTTATTTATTTAACTTTTTGGATTATATATTCCTTATTTTATTTATTTATATATTTTTTTATACTTTTGCTTTAAACATAATACCATATTCTATGCATGAACAATAAATCCTACCGTATCGCAAATCACAAACAACCGAAAATGTTTTGGGGAGGTTTACCAAAACAAACAAAACTGATAACGATACTGAAATCAAATATATGATGCATACAAATATATGGCCCATAACTGCAATATTTGTCTAGAGAATTGGTTTTATGGGTTCAACTGAAATATATTTTCTCCATGACATTACATAAATACAGACATTTTTTATTATATTACTCCGATCACAAAACAAGGCATTACCTCATCTGTCTGTATCCGGTGCCAGACATGCCTCCTGGTCTATGATTACAAAATTGCCATACACCACAAAATGTGTGTACTCTTTCAAAATATTGAAATATTAGAAATATTGCTTATTTGTTTTCAGTAATATAAGCAAATGGATCAGAAAAGCTCTTGCCAAAACTGAGATATATATTTTTACAGGAAATCCTCCGAAATGATCGTCTAGTGCGTATATATCACTTTATTTCCTTGTTCTTTTGTGCCACTTTCATTATTAGCGATGGATTAAATTTTGCTATGTTTGCGGTTTCCATCTGATGCTTCAAAATTAACCAATCGTCATAAGACTATAGAACATGACTAACTTCTTTACATGAAAGCCTAACTTAAGCAGAACATTGAGGAAGCGCAATATCCCATAAAACACCCATTCTTTAAAATCGCTAAAGAAAGATTCCGCCAATAATATGACATTTCAATATTTGTTTACATTACTTCAATGTAATGTCCCATGCCAGTTTTTGTAAAATACCAGTGATGTATTTAATGCATTATGGTGAAATATATAAACTGTATTGATGACCGACCTCTCTAAACTTATAGAGAAAATGACAGTAAACGAGGACAGAGAGTGCGTTTCCTTTTCAACAGAGCAATATCTAAAACTTTAAGTACCATCGCACGCAAACTTAAAGCGGAATTTAGAAGGGACATAGTTAAAACATATGTAGGGATGGAAATCATTTTAAAGGTCAGAAGTATTCCCAAAGCAACTCTTATTAATCTGTGATAAGGAACAATCCGATAGATTGAAGTGTTTAACATCGTCTGGAGGATTTAAGATATTTAGTGGTTATATACCATACAATGTTTGTAATTATCATAGGTCAGAAAGTACAGAGGTCTGATAAGAAAAACTCAAGTGCATAAGTGTTTGTTGTAAACTTTGAATATCGTAGTACAAACAAATTTCATTCTACTTAAACTGCACCTCAAATACCAAAACATAATTTGCTCATTAAATACGTAATTAAGCGTTTTGCACAATTAGGGTGACGCAATACTAATGCTAATTTCACAGGTTGCATAAGACCTCCATAGCGGTATTACATCATCATCAAAGATCATTATTTCAGACTAAACTCTTTCTTGTGGTCCATTTCTTTTAAATGAGCAGTTATTCCTCATTTTAAAGAGAAATCGCACGTAGTGGAAGTCGCCGAAGGGTGGAAACAGGGTCCCGCGAAATAAAAAGATATATTATATGTAACGATTTCTGTGAAACGGTACGGAATTTCTTAAAACAATTCTAACGTGCTGATCATGCTAATCAGGTGTTTCTTTGTAATTTAGATGGTTAGTAACGAGGATATAAAAGATGGTGAATTATTTCACGAGTTTTACGATGTTTCATATTCTGTATTTTGAAACCAGATCAAGGTTTTCAAAGCATGCGTGGGTGACTTTGACTCGCCAAACTTGCTGATGCAAGAAACTGCATGCTGCTATTTGCACTTGAATTATGCAGATAGGTATCTGCAAGATATATATCGTGGTAGGTCTTAGTGTATATACACATAATATATTAATGATAACAAAGGTTCTAAATAAGACTGAGAACATGTGTTTGTTTGCATCATTTTGATATTTGTTTTAACTCATCAATTGGGAAACAGAGTCTTTTTTTTTTTGTCTTTTTTTTTTTGACAACTGAGAATAGTCATTCTCGGCGGGTCCTTGATTTGACAACGAAGATTTTTGTCCAGGTTCGGATCTATAGACAGGTAGGATAACAATGGACCACTGCATCCTTAATTTTATAGTCAGCAATTAACATATATTAGAAGTTTGAACTTCACATCAATTATATGACAATACCATTTCTTTGTTCGAATTGGAGAGACAGACAGTATACATTTGAACCTGTACAAGCGACCATCTGCATTTTACGGTCAGTTTTAATATTACCAAAGAAGCATTTTGTTACATGTTTAACACTCATTTAGCGACCTACTCTGTTAAGCGGTCACTTTATCGTCTTCCCTTGACTGACGCTTTAAGGCAGGTTTGACTGTATTTCATGGCGTAAATTTACAGTTTCTTGTCATATAAAGTATAAACATAAATTATTTATCATATGATCAAGATTGTTTTTTAACCATATTGTCTTGAATCTCTTCAATAATATAATGTGGGATTGACCATATTTTTGAGATAATCTTTTGAAAATAATGTATTCCTACGAGTATGTTGCATAGCTTCATAGTCATTTATAACATTTAGTTATTGCCCATTTGTGACAAGAACATAGTATACGTGCTATTATGCAACTTAGAGCATTTTTCAGCCTCCATTTCGGGTACAATATATAAACAACCCGTACGATCTCCCATACCGTACATTACATGCATGCGGTGTACGTGCAATGTTGCACACGCATACCCCGAAAACGCCAGAAAACGCATCCCATTCTCCGACAGCCAATTATTTTCCGTCACAAGCTATGTGAACGAGGTCCATTTCACTGGAGCATGTGTAGCGGTAATTCGCCGGAAAGATTCCACTGTTGACCCCCAAACTACTTCACAGAGCTTCAAGATGCTTTATAACCCATTCGATGACAAGCTGTTTTTATACATACACATTCTTGTAAATTGAAGCGGAATTTCTAGACAAAACCATTTGTTCAGGGAATAAAGATAATGCAATAGAGCTAATGCACAGACGACGTTTGTCAGTAGAAATGGCATACATTTTTTTTTGACAGCAATGTTTAAATTTCAGTATTGTCTGTGTAACCCATAAATGTTGTACCAAGATGGTAACATCAGATACTTCGATGTGTTTGAGTAATTAGGTTCTGTGTTATATCTTAAGATTTTTACCTGTAATGAGCCCCTAGTGATAAGAACATTTTGTAGATATTATCGAAAAAGTGATGTATCACGTCTTGTGATGGTGATTTTTTTCCTGTTTCATGACAATTTAACGTTCTTATAATCACCGTAATAATGAAGTCACGTGCACCACATATACAAATAATGATCTGTTCATATGAATTGTCCATAAATATGTTATTATGTTATTATAATAAAGGCGCTGTGATCTTGTGGTAACGTCCCCGACTGCGGATCCGAAGGTTGTGGGTTCGAACGTGCTGAGCGCTAAACATAGGGTATATGTATATACAGTCAAACCTGTCTTAACCGGTCAGTTATGGGGAAAAGGGAAAGTGGTCGCTTAAATGAGATGGTCTCTAAATGAAGTTTGAATATACACTCAAGGGAACTCCTAAACGTCCACCAAGATGTAGATGTAGATTGTGTGTGTGTGTGTGTGTGTGTGTGTGTGTGTGTGTGTGTGTCGTCCTGTCGCTGTTCGTGCAACGTCTGTTGAGCAGGTAGTAAATAACTTCTGCACTTCAACATATTTGGATCCGCATGTGCGCTGCAAAATCAGACAAACCGCGATATGCAGCTTGCATAAGACAATGCGCCATGTCAAGTCGTCAGGGGGAAGTCATCCAGACACGGGCTTCATACGTTCATACATTCGTAAGTTGGGTCGCTGAGGTTGAGGTGTCAGACTGTCATTCAAGCAACTGTCGGAAATGCATATCCCATGAACAAGTGTGTACATTTTACAACCACGGTGTGTGACTTATTTTTAATGTGATTCTTCTACAACAATTTTCTATGGAACTATGAAAAATCTAGATTGATGTTTAGACATTCCTTTGAGTGTATAACAAAATGCTACTGTTTGGTAATATTAAAATTGACCGCTAAATGCAGGTTGACCGCTTAGTACAGGTGACTGCTAATACAGGTTCAGCTACATGTATACTAGAACCATTTTGACGCAGTCGGGGATTGCACTTGTGACATCCCGTTTAACTGAGGAGGCTACTAGTATATGTCCACCGTTACAAACCTCTCGGCCTTTGGGACTTCGAGAAATGTTCTTTGTTTATATATGGTTTATTTATTGATTGCATTAATTTCTTGTTGTTGTTTTTTTGTTGTTTTGTTGTTGTTGTTGTTGTTGTTTTTGGAGCGGGGTTGAGGGTATTGCCAAAATTTCTAGTTACCATAGGAAACTGAAATTTCATTTACATAATGTAAATGTATTACTTATTTTCAAAACAGTGATAAACGTTTAAATGTTATTTATCGAATGATTCATTCATTAAAAATCAATTATTGATAATAACTACTTAGTTCATTAATTGATAAATCAGTTCATGTTTTGGGGGTTTTTTTAATTGTTAATTCATTCATTCATTCATTCATTCATTCATTCATTCATTCAATCAATCAATCAATCGATCAATCAATCAATTAATAATCAATCAATCAATCATTCATTCATTCAGTTTTTCGGTCAAAACAACGTACAGGGTACCTTTGATTCAATCAATCATTTATAAATCAATGTAAAGATTTTGTTCTTACTGTGACGAGTCAGGCCTTATATTCTATAGCTTTACTGATAACAAGCTGTGTTTTGCGAATATTGTTATGTAATGGATTTCAGCGAATGTCTACTGATAATGATGATATATCAGGACAAGAAACGGATTGATAGGACGACGTATCGACCATGAAGACAGGGGCGGAAATTGCCTAGCGAAATATCGGACCGTTTAAGACAAGTGTATTACAAGGGAACTATTGATGCAAAGCACCAAAGGATGTTTACGTACATGTTTTCTTATCCATTTATAGAGCATTGTGGTACTGTGTAATATAATATATGGTATATTGTAGTATTGTATATTGTAGTATGATAATAATGTTATACGTTGTAGTATGATATAAAGAAGTATTATATAGTGTACTATTATATATAGTAGTTTTATATGTTGTAGTATGATATATTGTAGTATTATATAGTGTACTATTATATATAGTAGATTTATATGTTGTAGTATGATATATTGTAGTATTATATATTGTTGTTTGATATAAAGTAGTATTGTATATTGTTTGATGATATATAGTAGTATTGTATATTGTTGTTTGATATATTGTAGTATTGTATATTGTTGTATGATATATAGTAGTATTGTATATTGTTGTATGATATATAGTAGTATTGTATATTGTTGTATGATATATTGTAGTATTGTATATTGTTGTATGATATATAGTAGTATTGTATATTGTTGTATGATATATAGTAGTATTGTATATTGTTGTATGATATATAGTAGTATTGTATATTGTTGTATGATATATTGTAGTATTGTATATTGTTGTTTGATATATTGTAGTATTGTATATTGTTGTATGATATATGTAGTATTGTATATTGTTGTATGATATATAGTAGTATTGTATATTGTTGTATGATATATAGTAGTATTGTATATTGTTGTATGATATATAGTAGTATTGTATATTGTTGTATGATATATGTAGTATTGTATATTGTTGTTTGATATATTGTAGTATTGTATATTGTTGTTTGATATATTGTAGTATTGTATATTGTTGTATGATATATTGTAGTATTGTATATTGTTGTATGATATATAGTAGTATTGTATATTGTTGTTTGATATATAGTAGTATTGTATATTGTTGTTGATATATAGTAGTATTGTATATTGTTGTATGATATATTGTAGTATTGTATATTGTTGTATGATATATTGTAGTATTGTATATTGTTGTATGATATATTGTAGTATTGTATATTGTTGAATGATATATAGTAGTATTGTATATTGTTGTATGATATATTGTAGTATTGTATACTGTTGTTTGATATATTGTAGTATTGTATATTGTTGTTTGATATATTGTAGTATTGTATATTGTTGTTTGATATATTGTAGTATTGTATATTGTTGTTTGATATAAAGTAGTATTGTATATTGTTGTTTGATATATAGTAGTATTGTATATTGTTGTATGATATATAGTAGTATTGTATATTGTTGTATGATATATTGTAGTATTGTATATTATTGGATTTTGTATTGTAGTATTATATATTGTAGTATTGTATATTGTTGGATTTTATATTGTAGTATTATATATAGTAGTATTGTATAGTGTTGTATTATATATTGAATTTTTGTATATTGTTGGATTTTATATTGTAGAATTGTATAGTGCAGTATTTTATAAAGTACATGTTTTAAATATTGTAGTATTATATATTAAAGTAAGATTTATTGAAGTATTATATATTGCAGTATTAAAATTGAAGTATTATATATTGAAGCATTATATATTGTAGTATTATACGACATAGGAGTCGTTCTGAATTTGTGAAACCCTTGATTTGTCAAATATATCTATCCATTTTGTACATGGTAAAATAAAAAGGTGTTCTTTTGAAATGAATCGTTGATATATTTAAATTTTCAGAGCTTCTGGTGACATTTTATTGAAAGGCTATATAGTTGCGACGAAAGTAGCCTAATGTAAGTCTATACAGCTGTCACTGAAGACGATGATTACATGTCCGCCCCGCATAGCTATTTATGTATACATATATACACACATACAAATTAAATATGTTTTTATTCAATTTTTTATCTATTTGTATTATATATATTTATGTAAGTTTATGTATGTATGTGAGCCCGTGTCCTTGACATTTTGAATAAATTTGCAAAAGTATCGATTTATTGCAGATTTAAGTTTGCTTTAAAGATCGTTAAGTCTTTCATTTAATTTATAATTATAGGAAGTGTCGACGAAACAGAACATGGGTATTATGAATCATGAAACGCTTAGGAAAACATCGGAAATTCACCTTCAGTATGTCCATTTATAAGGTTCTTTTTATGCAGTCATCTAGAGTCCCTTAATTAAGTACAAGGGTTCATATTATGTCAGTCGGCTTCACGTAAGAGTTTAAGTGGAAGCACAAAGGTTGTTGTTGTTGTTGTTGTTGTTGTTGTTGTTGTTGTTGTTGTTGTTGTTGTTGTTGTTGTTGTTGTTGTTGAAATACAAATAGAAAACATCCGACGATTATTTCGTTAAGTCTATGTAGACAGTTCATGAAATTCGAGATTTTCCTGCTCAGACGATGACGATGTAAGGTCAAGAAATATACTATACCGTATCAGTACATCTGTATTAGAAAACAACATGCGGGAAAAGCGGGAAAATATCTGTTCGTATCAGAAGCCAATGAAACCCGTTTATGTCAATGTATCCCCTACAGTCATCCAGTATGTCAGATCTAAAGTTTTTCCAGAGAGAGTACTTAGACAAGGGCTATTTGCCCCCAAGTCTCGATTTCTTCATTTGCCGCTGCAAACTGTCTTTGCATGCCGCAAGGAAAATCATTATATCTTGATGCAATCCAGTGTTTTGGTCTTTTTTAATGTTTCTTTTTTATTACATCCAACACACTTACTTACAGTTTAATGACTCGATGCAATACCATTCCCGCAGGCTTAGATATTAAAGACCATTTTACTCCGGAATGAGACGTAAACCTACATAAATCAACGAGAACTTCCCGAGCACCGGTGTATAATTCCACACATTGTTCAATGCGAAATTAACATGCATTTGAGAACTTTCCCGAATAACTGATTGGTTAATTGAATTCAACGAATTATACCGGGAATTGCCGATCAACTGTTGAAATGGTCTTTTGATTTGTATTTTTTTAGGTCTGTGGGTTTACTCAATAAAAAATGACTATGACAATGTATTTAGACATTGCAGTCAGGTCATTTTATTTACATTAAAAGCCATAAAACGCCGGAGAGAGAGAGTGAGAGAGAAAATGAGCAAAAAGGCCAGGATTCGAACACGGGACTCTCGTTTACAAATACAGTAAAATACAAGTGCAAAACAGATCTTCGATTTCTTCTATTGAAATAAATTGCTGATAAATTCGAATTTCTGAATGGCCACAAATTTAGGATGACTTCTAATACGGATAGAATATATTAGGACATTTCTACAGAATATAGCCCAAGCTCAATTCGGCCTTCCTTCTTTTATCCATGAAAATGCTTTAATACACAATATCCTCTACGAAGAAGTTACCCAAAATATGTAGCAAACACTTGGATTTGTCGAAAAGGTCTATTGATTATGTACATGGTAAACTAGAAAATAGAAATGTGTTACATTGAAAAAAAAAGAAACATTTAAGCAGGCGAGTCAACGATATTATCTGATTGCTTTTTTTCCCTTTGTTTTTCTATTTTTCTTTCGTAAGTAATTTACAACTGCAGAAAAATGATGCTCTGAATATGTTATAAATTGACACTTACTTGATCTGTCATTTCTTGACAACCAAGCTTTATACATTTTGAAACTAAACAGAAACTTAAGTGCACACAATGTTTGAAATGCTTTTACGTGCAGTGTTAGACTAAACAGAAAAAAATTTGTATATCTAAAAAAAATATAATGAAAGAGATAGCATTCAAGACGACTCCTAAGTGTAACACTTTTTTGTTTTCGTAGAAAAAGAAGAAGAAGAAAACATGTCTGAGAGCAAAAGACATATGCGATTCGTAACAATTTGTACATTAATTAATTTCCCTGTCTATTAAATTATGTTATTACGTCTACCAGACGGCTTTCGTCTTATCCAGGCGGCAACACGATATCTGTGGTGCTTTTAAACGCAAATCATAATCAGTCTAGTGAATAATGGAGACTGTTTACACTTCGCGTAGTGAATAAAATAGTCCCCTTGCGCTGCATACAAAACACAATATGTGATATATTATTTGAGAGATAGAAAAGTATACGAGATAAGACAGAAACGAACGGAATAAAACATCCACACCGTGACGTACCAGAAGATAAAACAAACTAAGTATTCTATATTAATCGTTCCGAGGGGAAATTTAGAGGCGTGGCTTCTTGAAAGATGGCGGCAGATACAATCGTAGACAGTGCGCGATGCTAATAATATAAAAACTGAATACGTCATGCTAATTTTGCCTAGACAAAAGTATACTGTTTTACGTAGACATTCCGCACGAGGATTTGTTATTGTTGAGAACGCTTTGTTTTCTTTAGTTACTCACCCCATCCCCCACTCCCCCCCCCCCAAAAAAAAAAAAAATAGGGATAAGTACAAATTGAAAGAAATTATTTGCCACTGGACGGACAAACAAAATTAACATTGACAGTAAACAATGTGGGAAACTTTCCAATAAAGTTCCATAAGAAAACGTATGTATTAACAACAGCATTAAGATAATATCAATCGTCAGTTTTAACTATTAAAGAAGGCTTAAATTTTAAAAATCATTAAATCACAATATTGTGACGTTTGTCTTAAAATTGTTCAACATCCGTTTTCGTAAGGCCATTTTACATCATTGACCTGGAGTTGGAAGAATCGCTATTTATAAGGGCGATTTATAAGTTCAAACAGAAACAAATTCCGGCTTTTGTTTGCAATGGCCGCGACAGCATATGGCAACGTCCTATTGCTTACAGGTGGGGTGGGGGTGTGAAAGACTCCGAGTTCTCTCACCATTTCACCAGGGGTGTATAATTCGCTGATTGAAACTGATTAATCAGTGGCAGGTTCAAAATCAAGGCCACTGAACAATGTTGAATTTCCCACCAACATCTAGGTTAGGTGTTCTGGGAGTGCTCGTTGACTTACATTATGTTACGTCTCATTTCGGACATCGTAGGAAAACCCATATTCGCTCAAAACGCTCTGCTTCTTAATTGACCGTGGGATATTTGGTAAGCAAAACTTGGTACCCGTGAATTATCAATTAGGCATTTCATTGGATCCGTTACAGAGACAACACGGTGATATCAAGGATCAAAAAGTCAGCTTCGTTCTACCATGTAGAGCTTATGTCACCCTCCTCGCCTAAGCGTAGCTGTTTATCTTGCGGGAACAATGAGTCAGCTTTTGCATTTGTAAATTTCAACGAAGAGTCAAAATACTTTGCGTGATTTCATTGATCGACAAGTAGCTGATTAATATTCATAAAAACCAAGTCTTGCCAGCTAAAAATTCCACGGTATATACAGAAGTGATAACGGAATATATATCGTTGGTTTCCGACGATGCATTTCGGAGTGAAATGGTCGTTGAGGCGACAGACTAAGTGAAAGTAAAACAGCAATTATGGCCACTCGGGCACGGAGGCTCCTACAGAAGCAGATGGTAAATAATACGATCAGGTTAAGGCTTAGATGGGATCAACAGTACTATTTACTAGTATGCACAAAATCAGAGGAACTGAATATTGGTAATGAATCGTATATTTTGAATATGTTTTATAAGGTAAATGCAATTATCCACAAAAGGCTTGAAATAAATACATATTCTCTCTCTCTATCTCTCTCGAAGATGAGAGAGAAAACATGGATAAAGAGATTAACAGCGAAGTATATGTATAAATTGTATAAATGAATTCTCTCTCTATCTCTATCTCTATCTCTCTCACACACACACACCACACACACACACACACACACACGACATATTCACTTTCATTCTCACTCTATCTTAACACTGGTTTGTATGTACCTTTATCCCGTTTAAATAAAAAGTTCTTTTCGCGTACTTTCCAGACTTCTTTTCAAAGCAATGATTCTAAAAAGCTTCCCTTTGAACCTTGCCAATGACACTCGGTTACATGGATACAGACTCATGAACAAACATCTTTCAACGACCATTTCTGGAACGGAGGATATGCAAAGAGTCTCAGATCAAAAATAAAACTTTCAACACTAGAATTATTCTAAAGTTTGAAATGCTTTATCTCTAATACCTGTCAGCAGTTTATTTTTCATCTAATTAACAAACCATTCCATGAAGTATCATGCGCGTGATTGTTTACACAAGATAGTGTACAATGTCTCCTTGTTCGATCAAAAAAAAAAAGCATGACTCGTTCGGCTTTTTCCCGGACGTCTAAAACGAGAAATGCTGCATCCTGAATTCCCCCAACTAAAATAAAAAGAAAGAAAGAAAGAAAAGGGAAGTTTTTTTCCGTATGGAAGAAATGTGTCGATGTTATAGCTATGCTTTTTTTGACCATCAGCCTTTATATTAGAGCTCCTGCACCTACATGCCGTCTTTTCATACTTGATTATTTTTTTCTTCAAAGTTATTGGAAAGGTTTTTAATAAACGAGGAAGGTGCAGTCCGGACAAGGTCAAGTATACCCATTCGTTACCTTCACAAAGTATGACCTTGACATTTCAGCTATTAATCCGAGTCATGTATCTGCACACTGGGGTATCATCCTAACAAATGTACCAAATAATGATTATGTAGTTCAGTGTTTAACACAAAACAACGATCTGGATATATAACCCCCACCTTCGCCAAACCAATAACTAGATATTCTGCTGGAAAAGCTGCTTACAAAAATTACAGGAGCCAAAACGTTGGTATTTGTTTAAAAAAATGTCATTAAGCTTGTATAACAACAGTGTCATGCGGAATCTGTCGGAATTACTTTTTATGAACGTTATATCACTGACGGTGATGAATTAACCCGCTTCATCGCCTTGACCCGTACTGAATTTTTTGTAAAAGCGGGGCGCAACGCAAGTGATTTTTTTTTGTAAAAGCGGGCAACGCAAGTGATTCCATTATAGCACCTTCTCTTTATGAAGGGGGGGTTAATGGATGAAATATTAACACATCTTGATATAAAGATGAAATGCACACCCTTTTTGTTAAACTAAGATTTTAGGATTAAATCTCAAAACGTTCAAGGCCCTCCAATTAGTGTGGCATTTGTATACTTAAGACATAGAAACGTGTTTGTGTTTTCGTGCTTTTCCGGTAAACATACAACACAAAGATAGCGAAATATTTGCTCAAGTAGATTCCTCAGATCTTGGCCTTCGTTAAATGATTACAGAAAATAAACAAAATCAACATTTCATTGAAAACAAACTTTCATACTGATTAAATCCAGACGAAATAAAATTCTGATGCTAAAATTATTGTTTACAAGGAGACGCTTGGGCTTTTCCGTCATTTGTAAATATTCGTGACCTTTGTTAGATTTATGAGATTGTGTCAATTAACGCCGTAATATAAACTAGCTATTTTAAGAGCATGTTGAAGTCCCAGTTTTATATCAGATATGAGCGATAAAAGTAAATATACTGAGATGGTTTCTATCTAAATAAAAGTTTTATTGTATAAGTGCATCGTCGGAAACTCCCGAATGACTTTGTCCGTTTCACTTGTTATCAACTAGGTCACATTCACATAACCTTTATATGGAACTGGATATTCTACCGTTCTCGCACAAGGTGAACTTTCATCTAGAGGTATTGGTCTACAAAGCATTAAATAACCTAACGTCTGGTTATATTTCTGAACTTCATACAACCGTGTGCCCCCTCACCGCTGTGGGTTCGAATCACGGTAGGGACTTCGGATTTTTCATGTGAGGAAGCCTTCCAGCTGGCTTGCGGTAGGTCGGTGGATTCTACCCGGGTACCTCTGTGTACTCGGGGTCTTCCTCCACCTGTAATTAGCTGGTCGTCGCTATATGATTGAAATACTATCGCAGCGACGGTAAAAGCCCCAATACAACAACAACAACCGTGTGCAATAACAATTATTTGTTAAGATCCCAAGCAAACAACAAATTAACATATGATAAACCCAACACAGAATTCTTAAAGAAAAGTTTTGGACTTACGGGCGCTTCAGTATGGAATGGTTTTCCTAATTGTATTAAATCGGCAACAAACGTGCAGTCATTTAAAGTATTAATATACGCTTTGATTCTTGTTCTTGATGGTAATATTGGGATTCTGCTCAGAGATTTGAAATATGTTCAATGATATGTAAGCAATCAATTCCTCTTCCATCCTCATCATCACATTTTACATCATTGTCATAATTACTATCATCATCTGCATAAATATGCAAAGTGATTTCTATTAAGAACTTAAGACTTGTTTTTATTTTGTTTGTTTGTTGTTATATTTTCTTTTATACCATTGTATAGAAAATTGATGTTTTATTTCAGAAGGCCTCGTGTAAAGAAGTTATACTTAAAATGTTTGTAAACTTACTGAGTTACCTTCTATAAATAAAGATTTTATTATTATCATTATTATTATTATTATACTTTATGACAATACGCCGTGGTAAAACTGGTAGCAAATTGTCGTTTTATAGCAGTCGTTGACTAAAATATCGACCAATGAAAACGCGCCTTTGAGTGAAATATTCTTCGGCATGGAGATACAATTTTGTTAAACCGCGATGGAACCAATGAAATGGCGTAATATGACACATCATTAAACGACGACATACAGGCGTAAAATCACACGGAAGATAGACGACATCGATCGAGCGGACAAGGATATCCGACGATGGAGGTTGTTGTGAAAGGCTAAATCAATGGCTGGAATGATACTCAGACCATAAGAGAATCAACAAATCTATATTTAAAAGATTTTAACACGTCGACAGAGCGTTTAGAGTTTGGCATTTTAGAAACACATTCTTTTGCTTCATGTAAATTTTACGGGTGTCAATCAACGTAGAGTTCCCCGTCTACTGCTGCACAGGAAAACATAATTAAATGGGATTGCCGATATGTACTCAAACGCTTTTAAAATGTTCTACCTTGAGAAAATGTCAAATATTTATTGTAATTCAAATGTAAGGAGGCGTTTTTAAGCAATAGATTAGTGCATGTTTTATTCATGTCCTATTTACCATTTTAAAAAAAAATGCGACTTCAAAAGAGGGGTCAGTCTGTAAAAAAAATGACGTGATGTCGAAGTTTTTTTAAGTCCTTGTGTTTGTTTCTTCAAATTTACTAGGACTTGACAAATAAGAGCATGACTATCGTCTTATCTTTTAAAATCAGAAATATGTTTTATAAATTGGAAAGGCAATATCAGATAGTTTGAACCATTAAGTAAAGTGAACAATATTCGTATATCTGAGTTTTATTTTCATTCATGATACGCGTCTGGGTCATTGTGACTTTTCTGCAGTTTAAACCACAAAATTAATCTTGATTGAATAATTTGTACTAGATAGAGGCAGATGCTTGGAAGTGGCAGATAATAAACCGCAAGATGATCTGGAGCTAATTGACCTGGGAACGTTCTTGGCACTGCCTATAAACAGCGATGGGTGTTAATTTGAATAAACATTATGGTGTGCAATAAATCACCATGTATACTAAAATACAAGTAACATGTCAAAAAGACAATATTTCAATTACATATGTCAAACCCAAATTTTCAAGTACTTCATACTTTTAAATATTATGTATTTTATGAAATGTAAAAAATGAATGGTGAACGAATAAAACTGAATAAAATGTATGTTCTTTTCTTTGCAGAGAGACGAAAATTTGTTTACTAGTACCACATCTATCTAAGATAAGATGCAAACGTATTTCACCAACATCGTTTTACAAAATATATATGGAAATGACTAAATCGTCACTTATATTTGCCTATATATATATACATACATATATAGTACGGTACAGTACAGTACAGTACAACTAAGCGCTAAGTAAACTTGAAGAAATAGCCGCCTGATCAAATAGTAAGCTGAAAGTAACCAGGTGAGTAGAATAAGAAAACGGACCAAGCCTCGAACCCAAGACCCCTCACTTAGAGGGCATGAATTCTACCGACATAGCCTGAACCATTTCCACACAACCATTATATTAATCTTGTTTGAATTCCACCGATCATACGCTCAGTGATACTTAAATACTTAGGGGCGAATTTCATTTCTATTGGTTCTTGACAAAAATGCCGTATTAGTTCATTTCAAAATATATATTGTTAGTTATTAAGATAATATTTTGTTTCAACGTAGTCATGCATTTTAAAGAGAATTGAGTAAACAGGAATGTTGGAACGCATTTCTACCCACAAAAGAAAAATGTCTAAGCATATTCCACGTTCCAGCATACTTATTTCAAGAAAAATCTCGATCCGGCATGAAAATCTCGTGGTTCTTATCAAGATAATATCTACAGCAATGCAGTATAGGATTGCGGTGCACTACGGTGCAAAGCAGTTTATGAAATATGACTTCTCGTTGCTAAAAGCCAAATTATAACGCAGATTGATGCTGCACTCCTAATAGGTATACAAGACGCAATCTTGTTAGTAGTCCTGTAACATTTCATGCAATTTCTTGCAACATGAAAAGTGCAGAAAAAATGAAAATGTTCGCTAAATAAATACGACGCTTTTAATAGCGTCACATTAGCACCTCCGTAACATTAACACATGCGTGACGGTCCGTAATCTGTGCACATACAAGTTTAAGAACCTTCATTAAAATTTCACCACGGCACACCCCCTGTAAAATAATAATGAATTACTATGTTGACCTTCTTTTCTATCTATCTATCTATCTGTCTATCTATCTATCTATCTATCTATCTATCTATCTATCTATCTATCTATCTATCTATCTATCTATCTATCTATCTTCATTCATCCAGTTGTCTATACATCCATCAATCCAACTATCTTTCAAGCTAGCTATCAGTCCGTCCGTCCGTCCGTCCGTCTCTCTTTATCCTACATAATCATCTGAATTAACTATACATAATAGCATTATGACATACAGGCAATTCTCCTAATAAGAGTAAAGTTCGAGCGATATCAATCTTCGCGATTTCTAAATAATATAATTATGAATTGAATCTCATTATTCACTTAATCGTTAAACTGAAAATAAAATGAGTGGGTTAAACAAAAATCTGTTTTATATAATTTCGAACTTCTCCGATCGATGATTGTATTTATGATTCGTACCGGCCCTGTTGGCACATTGACGAAAGAGTCTACTTCTGGAGTAGGGGAGCTGGGTTCGGACCCCGGTCGCAACATATTGTTTGTGTCGATTAGCCATTTAAATTCATGTTATTTACGTTGATTGGAGACGAGTCTAATACATATTACATCAATCCTATTCGACGGATCCTGGGTTGGACTAGTACTTTGCGCTTTGGGGAATTATGAAAGATCTTCCCTGTCATCCACAGTCATTGAAAAATACTTCTGAACCGTGGCGTTTGAATAACAAATATCATTTTGGTACCTGTAGCTCAAGACGAAAAAAAGGGGCAAAAGTTACGTAAAAAAAGAGAAAAAACTGAAATGAAGAAATAACCCCCAGACAGTAATCAGAGACGTGCAGACGCAGATTGTACAGTTCAGCACTGAGCCAGGTGTGTTTGGTTGTTTTTTTTTGTTTTTTTGTTTTTTTTTTTTTTTTTTCAGAAAACTTCTTCACAACAGGAATCTTATTCATTGGAGTACAATGATGATCAAATGAAGTAAAAAACAGACATCTCGCAGGTTTCTCTCACTCAGTAAGAGAAATATTTTGCCTTAATTACATTACACCCAGTATAGTACAGTTCAGTAGAGTATAGTAACTCACAGCGGTTAAGCTGCATTGATCTATGTAAGTAGATTTACTCGTTATCTCTGCATGGATATCTAGATAGGTGTAAAATATTGGTAATAAAGGCGATACCAACGATCCTTTCAAGAATGATAAGCGATGATTTAGATGCTGTAAGCATTTAGCACACAGAGGCCAAAGATATATTGCCGTCACTGAACGAACTAAAATCTTTTTTCAATATCTCGGCTAATATTATTTTTTGATAAGACTACTAAGTTAGTATGGTAATATTTCTTAACTTATCTTGAACAGTTTGTTGTTTTTTTTTCATTTTACAGAAAACTTTTTTTATTAATATTATTATGTGTTTAAATTCTCTGTTGAATACGTAAGTCAATATTTCAAAATCTAATATTTAAGATAATTTCATACATATCGTCTGCTTAAAATACTCAGTAAGTATTGTATAATTATATAGAAGCGATGATAACCGAAGCATTCCGTTTGAACCCTTAGGGAAAAGTAGGTAGACCTTTTTCGTGATAAAATTCCAATATCGTTGGGGTAAATGCAGGGAAAATAGCTCAACACGCTAAAAAACAATCTGTTATCGAATGGGGGAAAATGTCTAGATGCATAACGCATATTAACGTGTGGTTTGATTAATTTCTCCGTGACTTCATAAATGTTGAATTATCTCTATGAACTGTATTAGCATGTCTTGTACAGATAAAAAAAGAAAAAATGATGACGCCTTTTTCTTTCTTTTTTTGATAATGCCTTCGCGATGAGTTTTCATTTTTCTTTTCTTTTTTTTTTAATTTCTAAAGAATTTAATGAAAGTGAAAAAACGGAAATATCATGTGAAACATTTTGATATACTGTATTTTCCAAAATATTTGGACCCTTCTCTTTGCATAGTAAAACATATACAATATAACAAAACGATACGTTAATCTACTGCAGATATTTTAAGTACATTATCCATGCATACAATTTATAAATATCATCAAAACAGGAGGGTACCGTGGTCCAGTGGTAACATACACGACTGCGGATCCGAAGGTTGGGTTCGAATCCCATTGGGGTAAAGAATTTTTATGACCTTCCCAGGCGTAAAGTACTGATCCAACACAGGAACCGCCGAGAGGGATTAGTATAAATTGTAAGAAGCTGCTTCCCAATCGAAGTAAAATTAATAAAGGTTATACTCAATAAATATTTATCAAAGAAAATTTAATTTTTAAATACAGCTTCCGGTTCTTCAGTGGCTTGATACATAAGCAAAGTGAATTGCATGTTCTATATGAACATGTACATATAAATCTAATTCCAGCATTTAAGCAAGGCTGAACTCGATAGAGGCATAGCATTGATACCCTACAAAGCAGGGAAAACGACTGCGGTAATTATGCAAATCATTACTAAAAAAATGTCCTATCCACGTGTCCTTGTTGTATTTAAAAGGTCATCGCTGTGGTGATGTCACTATTGTGATTACAAAACTTGCTAGAATTGAAATAGTAAAACCAAAAACAGACGAAGAACATGGAAGATGCTTAACCTTAACCCTTAATTGCGCCTATTCAAATGCCCAAAGAGTGAAATAATCATATACTTTAGCTAATAAATCCAGCGTGCTTATTTTTTAATATTCATAGATGATAAACTCTTATAATGGACCTTCACAAACCTCGGACTATTCCGGACGTGATCTGTTTTATTGATTTATGGGATATCTTTACCTCTTAAATGCGCGTGCTTACGAGTTAACAATCTCACGTGATTCTTGTAGTCTTGAAATCTCCTATTATTATGTCTTTTATTTTCTACCCTCGAGACATTAGTTAAAATACATATAAAATGGCCTAGAGGGATAATCGAATAGCTTAATATCAACAATTAAGTGAAGTTTGGAGTAAAAGTTCTCGAATTACATTTATACCTGGCGTCATTTATGCAAACAATAATACTAAATACTAGGGCGGTTTTCGTCATACCTGTTTACCTGATAAAATACTTTAATATTTCATTTCATAACAAATATATCTAGCTAGTAAGTTAACACTGTATGTCCGTTTAGTCTTTAATATATAACTCAAAAACAAAAATATGAAATGTGTGACTACCTTAAGTTATTTTTAAGTATAACTTAGGACTAAGTATTGCTGCTCTATGTATATAAGGCTTGCGGTAGGCCGGTGGTTCTACCCGGATGCCTCCGTGCATTCGGGGTCTTCCTCCACCTGTAATTAGCTGGACGTCGCTATATGACTGAAATACTGTCGAAGCGACGGTAAACTTAAATAGTCAAGTTATGTATATAATATATATCCAAAAAAAATAAAAACTTTTTTTTTTTTATAAACAAACCCCATGTAAAACCTTTTATTCTTAGTAAAAATAGTGATTTATTAGATACTCGAAAAGTGATATACAACATTATACTCTATATTTTCCCAGAGGCATTTTAAACAACCTAACAGATACAAACACAAGGGTATCATGGCCTCTAATATATATATGGTATTAAGAGACCCTGCAATAATACAAACGATCTGTAATAATTTATGTATAGACCATTTCACCAGAGGAACGGCAATTCCCGATATAATTCGCTGATTAAAATTGACCAATCAGTGACTGGGGAAATTCTCAAACTTATGTTTAATGTGCGGAATTAAACACCAGCATGTAGATTAGGTGTTCGGGAAGTGCTCGTTGATTTACGTAGGTTTACGAGTCATTTCGGAGTAAAATGGTCTGAAAACACACTGTTAATACCTGTTTTGGGTAATATGAAAAAAAGGGAACGGCTTCCCGAAAGGTTTGTACTGGCGTATAAAATGTGGTAAACAAAATTACCAACACGAAATTTTCAGATCTCATAGTACAACAATACATATTGAAATTTGACCTTTATATAACAATCACTGACCTTCTAAGCAGCCAACTTACGAAAACATATTTGATTTTAAATCTAACACCATTGTAGCAACTACATGAGTTAGGTAACTTCTTCATTTTCCTTGACTATTCCGTGATGACAGATTTTAATATTCCTGGCTCAAAGTCCAACAACAATACGTATCGCCAAGTAATACTTAATTTTTTAAATAAGTTAGAAACGCATTCCACCACTCGGTATTCGGAAATATTTAAACACAACAAACCTCTCCTAAGCGTCAATCCAGGAACAATAGAATATGGCCCTTAACAGAGATGCTTCCATATAATAAGGTTAAACATGTACCAAAATATAAGTTTCAAATTGTAATATCAAAACTGACCGATAAATCCAGCTTGACCGCTTCATACAGGTGACCGCAATTACAGGTCAATTGTATATGACAAATGTCACATGAATTATCACATTAATAACTTGCCATAATTGTAAAGAAATGAGATATCTGTATATTTTTCAACAAAGCTATAAGACTTTAGATACTCCTGAGAGTTAAGCATAGATTCGAGCCATTTCACTCCGAAATGCACGGAAGCACCGAGGGGACATGGTGTTTTTCTTAGTTGCCACGAGATAGTAACTAAGAAAAAAAGAAAAACAAATCTTGCTAACTCGTAGCCACGAGTAATTAACTAAGAAAAAAAAAAACAGACAAATATCGCTAACTCGTGGACACGAGATAGCTAAGTCGTGGCCACGAGTTACTAGCCAATCAAATTGTTCGATAATCTCGTGGCCACGATATAGTGAGAACTATTATTCTTATTTTTTCTTAGTTACTAATTCGTGGTAATGATTTTTTTTTGTTTTTTTTTTTTGCGATGTTTTTTGGGGTTTTTTTATTTTTTCTTAGTTACTTACTCGTGGCCACGATTAAGCAAGATTTGTTTTTCGTTTTTTCTTAGTTACTATCTCGTGACCACGAGATAATACCTAAGAATACCTAAGAAGAATAATAATACCATGTCCCCTCGTTGCTTCCGTAGAAATGACACGTAAATCCACGTAAAACAACGAGCGCTTCCCGAACTCCAAATCTACATGCTGGTGTTCTTTATTCTACACATTGTTCCAAAGGAAATAAACATACATTTGAAAAATTTCTCCAGTCACTGATTGGTCAGTTTAAATCAACGAATTATACCGGGAATTGCCGATCCTCTGGTAAAATGGTCTATATTTCGTCTGATTATGTACCCTTTAGTCTTATTGAAAACATTAATATGAAAACTTCATGACAATGAACATTTTCGTGTAGGTTTAATTCTGTTTATGAAACTGCAAGATAAAATACGCTAAAATGAGACCTTCGCGAAATTTTCTGCTTCTTCGGAAAAGAATAAAATTGACCCACTGTTCTCTTGAATAAGGCGGTTATTTATTCAGGAATGCAAAGAAAGTCGTAAAAAATGATACTTCCCAAGGGATGCGTGTAACATCTCTTTTCTCTCATCGTGTGAACTCCATGATGAGTGATTGAGAATGAAACAGACATTAACATTTTAACATTTAATGAAGGGTGAATATCTTTAAAGCCATCTAGTGCAGGTTTATCTCCTTTTGGATCATTTTCAGAAGAAATTTGAGCTGATTGGAAGCCAATCCGTCGGGATTGCATCGAGAGAAATAAAGATTCTGACCGAGAAAACAAACTTGGTACTTTAGAAAAGGAAAATAATCTCAAAATCATACAGTAAAATAAAAGATGCTCTGAAATAAATCGTTTTCGTTGATGTGATGATGTTATTTGATTCTAAGACAGATTATCTGCGCGGCAAATAAAAATCGCTTGTTTCCTATTCCATTTTAAGTTCAGTGAATTGATGTTAATCAAATCATAAATTTGTTCATGCGTAGTCATGAGGTATACGGTTGGATAATTCAAGATGAAATCCTTTGTCATTTGGAAACTATGTCTACTTGAGACATATATAGAGCTGCCACGCTTCAGTATCATACCGTAGTCAAATGGCATGGCACAGCACCCGGTCACTTTATCTAGAAATATGATATAAATATACAGAACGCTAAGAAGATTAAATATACTGTTTTAGCCAATCTTATAATTACGTGTATTTTAATATGTTTGTTGTCATCCTCGAGAGCAATATGGCGCGCATTAGAGAACTCTGGGTAAAATCACTGACCAGGTATATACGTCCTGGTTTGGGGATTGGTCCCGCTCCCGAAGTGGACGCCCTAACCTCTCGATAACTTGTAACACTCACAGTGTTAGTTGAATCTCAGATATATTTCAGTTTATACAAACTGATATACTGTATATACCAAATGTTGTAGGTTTGTGGGATATCATGTATAATAGTTTACTCGACAAACATTTCTTAGAATTTTGAATCATCTCGCTTGTGTTTAACCACTGTGTGAAACAGTTCCGTTCCCACCAAAAATGTAAAAATTATGAATGTAACCCCCCACAAACCACATGTAACACCCCCACACACACATACAACACACACAAAAAACAAAAAACAAAACAAAAAAAAAAACAGGGATTTCTAACACAAAATGCCAGGTATTAAGAATTTCAGGTCTTTTTACTGTTTCGTTCCTTAGGGAAACTGTCGATATCCCAGAAGTGTTTGGTGTAGGCACTTTTCTGTCTCTGACGAGATGAAAGTGTAATAATGACTTCATTCATGACCCCGTGTTCGGTGCTGACAAAAGGTTGTCAGTTTTTGAGTAATAGGTTTGGATATGCCAGCGTTTCTTTCTGAACACCGTCAATAATTCGGTGTCTCTGAATTATGTGATAAGTCGATAAAACAGACTCCGTAACGTTGTATAATGCCGCATTGTTATTATGAAATGTGTTTATGTTGGGTGATTCTCCAATGAATCATATCAACTTTTTGTATCAGATATGTATTTATAATTTACTGAATTTTCACCTTTTTTTCTCTGCGCGCGTGTGTGTGTGTGTGTGTGTGTGCAAAATTCAAATTTATGTACATTCCGGACAATGTGCGGTTGTAGTAAACAAACTAATTAAAGAAGCATATTAAGAGTTTGAGTAAAGCTTTATATTTCAATTCAAGGTTGTGAAAACTGAAATGTATTGGTACTTAATGGTATAATGATAACGTACTGAAGTTTCATATGTTTCTCTGGAAATTTTAGAGCATTATTATAAACATCCAAGATCATATTTATGTAAACAACAGATGTGCAAAAGTACTTTTGCAAAAATAGGTATTTGATCTTATGCCAACGTTGATTTGTAGCCCGTATCAAAGAGACTGTAAATGAAGTAAATGAATTCGGTAATTTGGTTAGTTTTTTTTAATTCTAGATGATTTTTATATACATAACGTTGTAAATACAAATATACCGGTCCCGGTAGCCGAGTGGTTAGAGCGTCCGCCCCGGAATCGGGAATTCCGGGAGGTCATGGGTTCGATCCCCGGCCGCGACATACCAAAATCGAAAAAAATAGTACTGGTATAGCTCCCTTGCTTGGGGCTTAGTATATATAAGGGTAGGTGCAGGACTGGTTGGTCCGGTGTCATGATGATATGACTGGGTGTGGTATCATGCCACATTTCTACGGCGTGATACTGCAGTGTGGCAGCACTATATCCCTCTCAAGTAGACATCGTCTCCAAAATGATGAAATACTGTCGATGGGACGTTAAATCCAATAAACAAACAAAAGATGTATACGTACAAGTATCAAGAACATTTGGAGTCTATCTCATTAAAAATCATAATTATCCTAAATAACGCTCATTAAAGACCAATTTGACCTTTGATTAGCCAATCAATTTCGTCAGCTTCAATATACTTGGATATTCGCATCTTAACGGCAGCGAACGGAAATTCTAATTCTGCATAATTCAGAATCACCGATGTGTTCCGATTGATTTGAAACGCGCATTCTGATTGGACAATTCCGATTTGTTCTTTTATTGAGGGATATGAATTATCGACTTGAGACGAATTTTACGAGATGTTTTCAGATATATCGGAGCGAAAACGAAACGCTGATTTTAATGAGATTGATAATAATATAATTTATTTATCAGTTTAAGTGTATGCATGTATTTCACTAACGATTGTATACACATACACCAATTGCACCTTACAGGAATAGCAGTACAAAACACATACATGTACAAAGTACTTTTAGGAAGGTGTATTTGTAATCAATATAGATATATTTTATCGTTAAAAATGAGTATGAAATCTTTATTCGTTAGTTCATATTAGGTATGCAGCAAAACAATGTATTAAAAAAACAAAGATAACAAATAAACAATTAAATTCACTCTTTTTCAATATTTCGGCAAAAATATGCCTTTCCTAAGAAAAGAAAAGATGGCGACTGTACAAACGCCCATCATATAGTTGCTCAAAAAATTTATGTTTTTATTTAGAAAGGCATATTTTTACAGAAAAAAGAATTTAATTGTTTACAGTATTATTCCCTCTGGAAAACCAACATATTTATTAAAAATAACAAAATTTATATGTATTTACATGTATATATGCAATCAAATATAAGATCATGAATAAGACAGTTGCACGATATTTATCTAGTTGACATTTGGGCTTATTTTGGAAGTTCATGATTAAAACTTTGGAAGTTTGAAAATCGAAAAAAAAGCTTTTCCTAGAGAACTCCATTATATTTAATAGCCGGCATTAATTCAGTAACATTACGCTGGGAAATTGCCATAAAAGTCTGTACAGAGACGATTAGAATATGTGAGCACTGAATCGCGTCGAAGCAAAATTGGAAATTTTGTGGCAGGATGCAATTTAGTATTGTGAATATCTGTCAAAGTTTGGACAATTTATGATTACATTGAATGACGAAGAAGTAAAATGTTGAGCGGTGCAATTTTCGTAATGTGAAGATCAAAATTTTTAGCAGCAATATTTGCACTTTTTAGGATAAGATTGAACCGTGGAACGGAGATTTGGAAATGTGTTTTATGGAGCAATATCATAACAAGAGTTTTACAATTTTTATTTATAATTTTATACGTATGCAAATACCAGATTGACATTTTTTTAGAAAGTCTGGTTATCATTTAACATGTGTATCTTTCTATTCTTCGCAAGTTCTTACGTAAAATCGCTATTTTTTTTATTTTTATTTTTTTTTTTTTTTATATTTGATATATAACGCAAGCTGTTGCAATATCAAACCAAACACTAGTATTTTATGGGGAAAAAAACAAAACCGAAACCGAAATCCTCGATAACTGAAAAAAAAAAATGAAAAATAAAAAATGCAAGTTCTATTTGAAACTTTCCAGAAACACAAAATCGCCCGCCAACCACAGTAATTGCAGGCATTTAAATGACATTGTGTGCAGTTGTAGTGTTCACTGACTGCGGTTCCATATGTTGAACGTTCAGTCCCCGACAAGGGCGAAAATTTCTCAAGACCTTCGAAATACTAGTCTAACCAATACCTAACTTCTTGGCAAAATACTTAAGTACAATCTCAGCCTAAAATTCAAATACTATACTCAAATCACTGATAAACCTAATGGTCATACATATTTTGTGCTTGTGCACCCTGTTATGGTCCCTGTAATGGTTCCGCTATGTCTTGGACCACTTAACCTTTACCAAGGTTCCCTAATGAAACGTTATCTTCGTGAAATGCCATGAGGTCCGAAATGTAGCGGAACCATTACAGAGACATTACCTTAAGTATGGCATTTTATTTTCGATGACACGGAAACTACTAACCCGACCGACCCTATTTTTTGTACCGACCCTATTTTTTGTACCGACCTTATTTTTTGTACCGTACCGACCCTATTTTTTGTACCGACCCATTTTTCCCTTTTTTCCCCCCCCCTTTTTTTTTTCGTAGCATTCGTGCTATTACGGTTGCAAAACGCTGTTTTTTATCACTTCCTCTAAAAAAAATTTGGTAAAAAGGGGAAAAAAGTTAAAAATAAAGAAACGACCCTATTTTGTTCGGAGATGTTAATGGAAAAAAAAAACTTGTTTTCGCCTAATACGACGCTGTAATGTCCTGAGCACGTTGATTATGACTAGAACAGATAAAAATATCTTAGTCTAAATGTTGAAGAGAAAATGGATCTGGCGCAAACATTTTGTCCATCGTCCCGCGCAATCTATAAATAGAGACTGTGACGTCACTAGCTTGCACTAGTCATTCAGACCGGTGTTGACACAGCGCCCCGCGTGATTAAAAAAAAAATTATAATCAAATCATTTTCTGTCTGTAACTTTTGGAACCTCGAATCCAATTCACACCATATCAATTTATTTGGAATATATGTATTATCACATGACGTTCCTTGTTTTCCGTGTAATATAACCATATTTTATTTAACACGTGTAATATAACAACTTCATGACGTCATTTCACCATATACAATTCATATGATAAAAACCACAGGTACTTGGGGACAGGACACTGTCTTTATCAATTAAAAAATCTCGATAGTCTATACATAATAAACAACAAGGTTACCAACTCCAGCAGATTGCTGAAGGGCACCCATCGGGAATAAGTGTTAACAAATCAATGAAAATGCGCCCATCGATAATACTGGAGAATTCCCACTGTCAACGGATAATTTTCCTTCATAACTGTTCACGACATCTATGACGTCATCGCCCACGAAGGTCAACTCAGACAGAGAAAAAGATGTTGCGATTGTATAAGATACAAAACGGGAAGGTAAGAGTGTTCCGAAAATATTTGTAAACACAATAACTTCGGAATACTCTTACCGTTCCCTTTTGTACATAAACAAATCGCAGCGCTGACCTCATAGATATCGTTTTGGGATCACTTCCGTTGATTGAGGTTCGATTGGGGTTAAATCACTAAATCCCCACTCGAAATCTTGACATTTTAGACATTAGAAATAATTACATTTGAATTTCTTTTGAACAGTTATGAAGGAAAATTATCCGTTGACAGTGGAAACTCGCCAATATTACCGATGGGTACATTTTTCATAGATATTTTGACCCCAATATCTGATGGGTGCTCTTCAGTATCCTGCTGTTGTTTTATATATAGTGATTTTTTTTTATTTATAAAGACATGGAAAGTAAACGTTAGATTTATTTTAATGTGAATATTTCGATACATAAATTCTATGTAAATGGCGAATAAAAGTTGAAAACCGCTATATTCAATAGGGATAGCGATAGGGTCCTGTCCTCAAATACCTGTGATAAAAACAACGTGCAAAAACGCGCGCGAAACGTCAAATAGTATTATTCCGTTAAATTTCAGCATTTAGAGTCATATGATTAAAAGAATCTCACATGAGATGTCATATAATATAAAATTTTAATAAAGTCCAAGAAAACGGTAAAACTATTTGGAAATATATATTTTGTTATGATGATCAGCCATTACTTCGAAGAGGCGATAAGAAAGAACCAGCTGTACATGCAATAACGACAAAAGCTAAAATGTGATTTCTGAATTATACAGATAAAATCTGAGGTCTCGACCTGGAATTATCAATTTATTGTTACAGATCGTCGTAATTTTCATCTCCTTTCTCGTCTGCAACAAATTAACAAGCAAGAAACAGACATTCGAAGAAAGAGACGCCATCCATGCATATAAAAGATAAGTACATTAACATGTAAGTGAATGTTATTCGGGAAGTGACGTAACGTTCATTCGGAATATCTTTGTATACACCGTTCTTGCGTTAGCTGATACATAAGTTACAAAAGTATCCATATTAAATACTGCTGAAAATGTCCGATATGTAAAAGAAGATCGTTTTATATTCAATGCTTTCATCAATAGATTATTTTTCCATCCCGAGGCTACATTTTTATCATGTTAAACTGATATGGGCTGTTCCTCAGTACATTATCAAGCATTTTTGCCGACTATGACACGTGTCAATCACGCTTATTCAGCATTTACCAGATTTTAGCTTCGGCCTGTGAGTTTACATGAATAAATCGTCCACACAACCTCGGTGGTCTTGTGGTTAGTTTAGCGGATTCGGAGGCGATGGCAATTTGCTCGATTCCAGGAATTAACGACACATATACGTTTATTATCTACAGTCAATCTACATTAGGGTCCCTTGCTAGGTTTTCTGCATACGGGTGCATTACAGGCGGTTGAGCGTGTTTTTTTGTGGTTTTTTGTTGTTGTTTTTTTGTTGTTGTTTTTTTTTGTTGTTGTTGTTGCTGCTGCTGCTGCTGCTGCTGCTGCTGCTGTTGTTTTTTTCTAGCGGACAGATTTTTTTTAAAATTTTGCACAAAGTTCTTTAGACTATAACTAAATGATATATGAGTTAAACATAGGGGTCTCCAACTCTCCATGCTTGTTTTAGAGATTAAGCATACTAGTAAAAAAATCACCGAATGCTAAAATTTGTTAGAAAAAAAAGGAAAATAAATTGGAAATATTTATTTCTAAATACTTAAATAGCATATTAAAATATATCTTAAAATTAATTTTGATTTCATTTGTAAAAGTTAAAAAAAAAAGGAAAACCAAACGCGCTTCATATTTCAATTGTGCCAAGACTAAAAATTTTAAATGTATACAAAAACTACCCCTAAGCTATATAATTTTATAAATATTGTTCTCAATATTTTTTTCAACGGGCATATTTTTTTTCTTTTATTTTCACCACGTTTGTTTTTTAATTATAAAAACACTAAAATGTGACTTTTTGAACCCTCAACAAACATACTGTCAATCATCTTTTTAATACAGAATCTTAAAATTGGGGATTTCCTTTCTAACAATGTGTATACAATTCTAACTCTGTTTACTTTCAATCAATCAAATTTATAATGTGAATTAATGACCAGCAGGTACATGTGTGTACGTTTTTATCAACGATGATACGCAGATCATGTGTTTATATTCTAATGTAACGATTCAGTATGTGAAAGTACGTTACACATGTTATTAAACATGTTACGCAATGAAATATAATTTCGATCACTTATAAATAGTCTTCCCATCCATAACAAAATAACCAGAAATGACGTGGACGTAACGATTTTTAAAAAGAAAAATTGAAAGGTAAAAGTAAATTAAACGCAAAATTGCACACACAAAAAAAAAAAAAAAAAAAAAAAAAAAAACCGAAATTGATTTTATTTAAATCGTTTTTAAATAAAAAAAAACAATAAATTGTAAATAAAAAATATAACGTCATTAATACAAAATATGACTGTCTTTCAGGCGTAATAGGTTTTCCGACTTAATTAACAACAACAAAGCAGGCTGGCAGTGTTCTACAACATGTGAGGTAAAAATTATATTTCTAATTAACAAAACCGGCCAACGGGTAGAGGAGTTACATATATTTATATAGCAGCACCCATTTAAATGGGTGTGTCACTAGATGGCGTTGCGACGGGAACGTCGTAAAAATAACTTCCATAAAAACGGTACGGCTCGAAAGTCCGTGCGTCACTGGTCATGTGTACGAAAAATTACAAAGATCCGAGGAGGTCGCAAATTTCGCGAGGAAAGAACCGAGCTACCTTAACCAGTTTATGCTTCTTTCATGCAAATTGAGTCCTAATTCATCACTCTGTTAGATTTGTATTTTAGATTTTGACTTGGCCAAGTCAGTCAGCATATACATATAGTACAAGTGGTAACACATGCAAGGACCTGGGATCTGGAGGTCGTGAGTACGAACTCTGTTGGGGGCAAGAACTTTACATGGCCTTCCTGTGCGCAAAGTACTGGCTCAACCCAGGAACCATTGAGAGAGATAAGTATACGTTGCAATAGCATGTTTCCCAGTCAACGTGAAAAAAAGTTTAAACTATGTCATGACGACGGAGTTTTGAAATAATTGTGATAACAAAAAACAAAACAAAAATGAAGCTCAAATCCAAAATCTTAAAAGTCGCCGCAAATAATCAGGATTTGTTTACTTATTTATGAATATATGTTTGTTTTTTTTTTGTTTTTTTTTGTTGTTGTTGTTGTTGTTGTTGTTGTTGTTGTTGTTTTTATTCAAATTAGGTCGAAAAGCAAATATTAATAGAGACCATTGCTAAGATAGACAATATCAGACCAAAAGGTTTCCTTGAAACAACGGAGCTCTTTTCGCTCTTGGTGGAACAGAGGAGCGACAGGCATGGAGATAAACTCGATTAAACCTGTTTTAAACATAAGAAAATTTCCGTAAATTTACACTTTTTCTGATTTTATGGATAAACTTTATTAATATTATTATTCTGAACATGTTCTGATAAGATTAAAGATTAAGAATAGAATACGTTACCATGGAAATATTAACAGGAGATTTGTTTAAGTGTTTAATGTTTGGGAGCCTTGGCAAATTCCAAGCGTTCGTGTGTTGTTTCTACAAAATGTAGACGTACGTATAAACAACCCAGATATTAAACAAATCCTTGCTTTATTGTATTAATGCCATCTAGAAAGAAATCTGAGGACAAGAGAACACATGCAATGTTTTGGCAAATAAATCACACCCATAATGATCCTCAACAATCAAAACAAAGATTCTAGCAAAAGCATGCGAGGGTGTCGATAATTAGACTGGTGTACCGATAATGGCGGGTATTATTTTTTCCGAATGTCTGGTTTCAATTTTTTATGCAGACAGAGGGTGATGAAGAATGCTGATAAAATTACAACAGATGTTTGACTTAAAATCGTGCTGCAGACTGATTTAGAAATGTTCGAACCTTCTAGGATATCTACAGATTAGGCGTAATTAAGTCAAAGGGCGGTATGATATAAGGAATCTTAAATCACTGTACAGCTGAAGCTGTATTAGCGACCCCCTGTATTAAGCGGACAACCTGCATTTAGCGGTCAGTTGAATATTTAATTTACCAAAATGAATCAATTTGTTTTATATATTTGAACTTTATTCCCCTTAACTGACAAATTAAGACAGGGTTGAATGTAAATACGTGAATTAAAACTGAGCAGTTTCTGTATTAACATAATTATTAGTGAATAGAAATATTAAGAAAATGTATTAAATAAAATGCCAAACCATACTGTAAACTAACAATAAAATTAGACAAAAATAAAATAAAGATGTTACAAAAGCTTACTAAATACTGTGTTATGATTTAACATATGTAAGGTTTAATGATTCAGATGCTATATTTCAAAACAATATTCTTCTGCTTGAACATACTGTTTAAAACTACATTGTATATCGATAATGAAGTTTAATGTATATTATCATAAAATAATAACACTAACTGCATTATGACTTTTGCGTGAAATGTCAAATAAATATTTAATAAATTCCAAAAAAAGAAAGAGATGTATTATTATTTTAAATACTGTGTCATGTCTAGTACATACAATACTTAAGACCGCGATATACACCCCCCCCCCCCCCCCCAAAAAAAAAAAAAAAAAAAAAAAAAAGAATTGGTATCAAATTGTCTTTACGCTCGGCATAAGAGTGTTAGGTTTTTAAGAACAGGAACGAATTCCATAGAGAATACTTGGTGCTAAGTAATACGGCTTAGTGGGAAATTGCATTACTCTTTTTTCTCTAATAAAAGTATCAAATTGTTTCATTTCTTAACAAACAGAGTTAATAATTATGGCAATAATTAATATCAGATTAGTTATGTACTTAATTTTTCGTAAAAAAAAAAAGAATGGAGGTATGCGTTTTTACCTAATTTAAGAATTTAAGTATTACTTAGCGCTAAGAATTGTTAGTGGAATTCGACCATGGTTGGCCCAGTATCAGGGTAATGTGACTTTGTGTAGAATCGTGTCACTTGTTTACTTAATGGAATCGCAGCGAGATATAAATAAGTCAGTCTCTGACTAAATCCGTAAATGACTAAAATACTGTTGGTATAAGACATTAAACCAACCAAACAAACAAGGAAATGAAATGCATAGCTTTGTTGCATATACATAAAACTTTAACCCTTTCCCACATATAGACTCATTTTGACGCACTCAATAGGTATCACATAAAGCCTGATCTGCAGAAAACCACAGTTAAACCGTACCAAATTTAATTGCAAAATCCTCATTTCCAGACCACTGAGGAGCAGCGAACAGCATAAAACCTGATCAGCCTGCGAGTTACTCGCAGGCTGATCTGGTTTTATGCTGTTCGCATAGGTCTTTTCATGGTGTCCTCTATGAGGGAAAGGGTTAAGGGTGATCGATTCGGCCCAACTCCGCCTACTTGTGCAATTATTATGAACATTACAAAAGAGAGAGAATGGATAGGAGCCTTATCTTCGATGGTGTAAATATATCAAACTTTAGACGTCAAACTATTTAAATCAAATTCATTATACGGTGCTATGAATAATCACATTTTACTTATCAGCCCGTGTGGCTTGGGCGAAAGTAGATAAGAGCTTTTCCTGTTCGCCTATTAGACAGTTTCGTCGTGGTTTATTTTACGCTTAACGTTTTGTACTTGTGGTAAAAAACAAAAACTCAAATAAATGAAAACCACCTCTGTTTTATTTGATGGGAACTCATATCTTTGGTACTTTATATATAAATATGATATTTCTGTGAAAACGTACACGGTAAATATCACAGACGGTTTGAAAAAGTGAGAACAGGTCAAGGATATGTAACTACCGTATTTTTTTTTTCTTATTTTTTTTTTCAGGAATGCAACTTAATTGGGTCATGCCGGCCTATTCTATGAAAAAGTACAATGACAAAATATGATCATAGCGCCATCTTATATTTAAATAATTGCAGTAGCAGCTTCTACTGCTTCTTAACAACCCTTCACTTTCTATACGCTCATTTCGAGGCACTGATAAACAGAGCAAACCCTGATCGGACAGCGCCTCTTAAGTCCCTGTAATGGTTCCGCTACGTCTTGGACCACTTAACCTCGACCAAGATAACCAAGGTACCCTAATGAATCATTAGGAAATGTTGGTTATCTCCGTGAAAGGAGATAATGTAGCGGAACCATTACAGAGACTTTACCTCCAGGGTCTCCTCTATTTACTCATACGAAACTGTAATTCAAATTCTACACAGTTTTCATATACCATTTAGAGTTCAGTAAATTAATATTCATCAAGTCATAAATTCGAACATGAATATTCATAAGGTAAAGGGTTAAAATATTACTGCAGTCGCGACTTTATTTTGATCATTCATTTATACACGTGAAGGAAAAAAATGAGGTCTCATGGTAAAATCACCGGTCTACTGTTTGCTAGCTGAATGGCTTCTCCACCATTATTGATTGAAGTTGTCAAAATACTATCACTTTATTTAAACTGATTTATTTTACGATTAGGAAACAAGTTCCTACAACTTATACCCATCCTTCTCGACGGTTCCCGGATTGGGCCAGTACTGTGCGCCTGGGAAGGTCATGAAAAAACATTACCTTCAATGGGTGTTCGAACCTACGACCTTCGGATCCACAGTCGGGTATGTTACCACTATTTTCACCTTTCAGATTTACAGTATTTTGTCATGTCAGCATTGTGCTATATTCGAGGTAAATTCAAAGTCTCTGCATGTGCGGAAGAACAGGCTAAACAGAGGCAAAATATCCTCGATATCTCTGCGGCTTGCGGTTCTCCGAGCCTTTTATTTTCCCTTCAGTTTTCGGAAAATCGCAAGTTTACTGCATTGAGGACTGACTTAAAAATATAAATATGAGTCGTGAACAGTCAAACCCGTCTTTAATGGTCAGTCAAGAGAACAAGAGAAAGTGACAGCTTAACTATGGTGACCGCTAAATGAAGGCTAAAAATAAGTTAAGTAGTATCAAAATGACAATAACAGTGACGCTTAAAAGTACGCTATCGTTGTCGCTAGTACAGTGCCTATACAGTGCTAGTAACTGGCCTGACCAGTTGGCGCTATACAGTTGCCCTAGTACAAATGCGCTGATACGTGGTCGCTTAGTACAGGTGGTCGCTGATACAGGTTGGTCGCTTAGTACAAGTGGTCGCTGATACAGGTTGGTCGCTTAGTACATGTGACCGCTGATACAGGTTGACCGCTTAGTACAGATTGGTCGCTGATACAGGTTGGTCGCTTAGTACAGGTGACCAATGATACAGGTTCATCTGTATATAGGGAGGATAAGTGTAGATCTCAGTGCTGCGCCAGTCATGAAAATATTGATTTTCTTCCTCACTCGATGAAATTAAAATGATATTTCAATGAAACCAACATTTTTTTTTCTCTTTTTTATTTTTTCACACCTTTCAATCGGAAAATGAGTTGGAATCGATGACAACAGTCGTACTATATACATGTAGCGCGGGGCGCAGTGACTATACAAGGTGAGTATTTGTACGGGTTTTTTTTTATTTTCTAACCAATTTTGGGTAAAATCAAGTTTACAATTTCAATGCCTATCTAAAAGCTACCCTGCTGACGAACTGTTGGCCTGTATCGTGTATATTAATGAAAAACGACCAAAAGTTTCGATGGGATGAGTCATTTGGCCAATCAGTCACAAAAAAAACTTACGTTTTCTGGTTGTAGTGAATAATTTCAAGCTACGCATCATTAACTTAAACATTCTGTCTGTTATTGATCCGAATCACGGCTTCCCAAACGGTTTTCTTGACGAGATATAAGCTGTTAAAGTTGGCATGTCTTCGAAAAATTTGAGTAACGATGACAGCGGTCGGTAGCGACTCCTGGATAACGACGAAATCAGCTGAATAACTAAAGTGTGGAAAGCGTCGACAGCAGTCGAACCCAATCATTTGGTGGGATTTTTTGCTTCGTCTTTTTTTTTTTTTTTTTTTTTTTTTTTTTAATTAACTTTGTTAGCAGAATGACTGGGGATAACGTGAGCGATATTTACGTTAATCTCGATGTGCGGCAGGTTTTGTAGGGCTGTGCTAAGAGTTATTCTGCTGACAAAGTTTGTAGCTCAATGTTAGCTTTATATGCATTTTGTGCGAGGTTTTCAACACGAATATTATTTCATAAAATTGTACGTTGTTTGTTGGGATCAACGTTCAACCGACATTTTTTTTTATTCATTTGGAGACTATGTCAA
>CM037787.1:43305362-43353427 GCA_021229015.1 Solen grandis | reverse complement strand
TAAGTATTTATTGAACCAGTGGTATTTATTTTTATACATATTTCATTTGTATTATTTTATAAATTGTTGATGAAACAATGATTATATAAAGTAGTTTTTGGTGGCAATGGTGATGCTTTAGAATACATTTTTGATTCGTAACGTCTATTTCTTAAAACATAGAATGTCATGCTTGTGCTTTTAGTTTTTCTTGAAGTATTCAAGTGTTATGATCAAAACAATATGTCACATTAGTGTGATAAGGCATAAACAGTGTAAGGTCATTATGACTGTCAGTAACATTTCTGTTCACGGTTTATACTTTTCAATATGTTTAATAAAAAGTTAAACAATCTGCAGACTTGTTCCGATGTGCATGCGCCTGTGACTATTCAATTATCACGTGACTTGACTGGGAAGCGCAGCATTCCGGTTATGTTCGCATTGCTGTTTGACGGACTTCTGTAACTAGAACTGCACTGAAGTCCAGTCTGTCTCCATCATAGGTACCCAGTCTGCTATAAATAGATTTTTCAAAGGTATTGGTTATTCTTACCTGTAACAAATATATCCTAGTTCGGTAAATATGGGAGTTGATACAGGCTCGACGGGGTGCTTGATTAATGTCCTATAGACACTAGTTCAGTCATCTGGTGACTTGGTCTACATGAGACATATAAAGTACCACCTCACTGCGATATCAAGCCTTCACGTTATCCTAAGCAGCTATACCAGTACCTTTCTCAAACGACTTTGGTATAATATAAACGATCAGATGAAAGTTTAAATATATTATTTAATTATAAATAAATTATTCGATACTTCTACTACTTTATGGAAAAAGGACGAATTTAAACTTAAGTGTAGAGACTATTTCCGGTACGACGGATAACAAACATAAAAGATACTATAGAAAAGGTACACAGTCAGAAAGGAGACCATATGATTTTTTGTTCTTTCTTTTTTTCTTTTCTTTTTTTCAAATTATTATTCAAGTGTTAAACTTGAATTACTTTAATGTGATTTATGTAACATATTAAGGTGTACAGTATACACTTATAATTGAGAAAAGATAATAGTTTGAAGTGTACACTTGCATTCTCGTGGTCAAAATGTCATGCAATTTCCTTATAGGGCAAGGGGTACAAATACCTTTTTTCACAAAAAGCAAGCTAGTTTATGTTATTGTAAATATGTTCGCTGTCCTTGAAGTAAAAAAATAATTCTGGGGTATATTTATTTTCCTAAAATTGATACTACAATTTTATTTTCTATCCCTCATACTATAAGAAGCACACCCAAAACCAGGGTTTTTAAAGGTTTAAACAAATTGTCAAAACATTGATTTGGGTGACCGATTGATTTTGTGAATTTTCTGAAGCGGGATCACAGCAGAAATATAATCATATCTCAAAAACTACATGGTAGAATTTCTTCTTATTTTTGGGAGAAACCAATAGCATAATAATATTTATGTAAACATTTTATTTCACAGCTTGCTGAATACTGGCAACACAATTCATGTTAGAATCAAAGTGTTAAAATGTTTAACCCTTTACCTCATAGAGGACACCATGAAAAGACCTATGCGAACAGCATAAAACCAGATCAGCCTGCGAGTAACTCGCAGGCTGAACCGGTTTTATGCTATTCGTTGCTCCTCAGTGGTCTGGAAATGAGGATTTTGTAATTAAATTTGGTAAGGTTTAACTGTGGTTTTCTGCAGATCAGGCTTTATGTAGTACCTATTGAGTGCGTCAAAATGAGTTTATATGAGGGAAAGGGTTAAGGTAGCAGTAGATTTATGGGTATATAGGTTTATGTAATTCGTATTGTATTTTCTGTAACTAATAGCTATCAAAGCTATGGTAAAAAATGGGGGAAAATGTGATTTTTTATTTTCTTTTTCAGACTGAGGCACGAGACAGTTATGGAACGTCATGTTCAATTGCCCATATTATGAGCAAATATTCGTGCATTCTTAAAAATAAAAGCGTAGAAAAATATCAGTGTCGTTCGTTATTGTGTCCAACTAGCGAAAGCATGTACACACATTTCTATACATTATTCAAATGCTTGTTTCACCTCGGATAATAATAAAGATCCTGATATTTTACTTGCCTTGCTTAACATCCAACCAACAATATTTCAGTATTTTGGGGACTTTCGTCTACATGAGAGAGAGAGATGTTTATTCAAAATCCAGTAAGCACAATGGCCCATGTGGTACAATCATAAATATACGATAACAGCAGACAGCATGTATAGTATTATAACATTAAGATGTATACTTTTATATCATTGAGAGAGAGAGAGGGAGAGAGAGAGAAAGAGAACAAATTAAAGGAGAAGGTACATCCTAAATGTCATATTTGAAAAATGTTGTATCTTGTAGAATATTTTGTCATTATTATGATAACAATAGTTTTACTAAATGCTGTGAATCATCATCATCGTCAATAAAATCGCTGCAATTATTTCTTAACCTAGTATGAATAACTGTCAGGTAACGTGTTCCATAGAAATAATATTCAGGTACATAATACATTGAAATAATTGCAGCGATTTAAATAATGAATTATATTTGAATCATATTTCTGACAACTTCAATTGCCAAAATTGTAACGAGCCTGAAAACACCGAACATTTTTTCTTCCGTTGTATTAGATATCATTTGGAACGTTTGAATTTATTTCGGTCACTCAGACAGTTTCATCCATTAAGTTGTAATCTTTTGCTATTTGGTGATAATGAGTTGCCTTATGAAAGTAATATTTTGATTTTTGATGCTGTGCAAACTTACATTAAGGACACTAGACGTTTCGATGACTAATGTTTATAGCTTATAGATTAACTTGATGGGTTGCCTCCTATTACATTCCCTCCTTCATGACTCTCTCTCTCTCTCTCTCTCTCTCTCTCTCTCTCTCTTTCTTCCTGTCCCTATACTCACTTTCTTTCCGTGTATTGTTTAAAAAATAAGGAAAAACAAAAAACAAACAAAAATAAAACATATACATTTATATATCATAATTTGATGTTTTTCCGACACTTATAAATATTAATCTATCTACCGAAACATACGACACCTTATAGTAATATTCCGCTTATGTACCTTCATTCTTTAGTATTTACTTTATTTTACTTACTATTTCTTTACTTTGCATTCTATTGCCAATTCCATTGTATCATTATCTGCCATTTAGTTTGCATGTTATTATAGGTATAATGGGGGAGAGCCGTAACTAAGTTTTTGAACTTGTGGCTTGACCCATTTGCATTCTTCTTTTTGGTTTGTTCTTTGTATGTATGTACGTAAGTGTGTATGGCAATAAAATATGTTTAAACTATCGTCAATAAAACACATCATCCCTTTTTTACATCGCAAAATAGCGAAATGATAAATTTTGAATATGTAATACAACATATTACGACCTCACAACAGAATCCAAATCATACAGAAAACAAACTCATATGGACATACGCATATATACTCCTACATATAAATATGAAGAAATACAGACGTTAACACATACGCACACTGAAGTATAAGTGTTAAATGAAATTCTACCAACATCAAAAAAGTATTCCTTAGCTCATTTAAAGAAACAATGGTAAACCCGGTTAAACATTTACCAAACACATACACATACATATATATAATACCTATTAATTTGAGACGATTTAGAACGTAAATTGTATTGGTTTATAATCGATATCCTTCTTGTAACCCTACAATAAAACTAAAATAGGGTGACTGAAGGATACGCAGGTTTACATATGCTCACATATATGTATACACAAATTAACAATAAGTTAATTATGATAAATACAGTGTTTCATTTTTCAAATTGAATGATTTGAAAATATACAATGCTAGATTTTCTAAAATTTTACTGTTTTCACTTTTGAGAAGAGTTATTAATTTAAACACACTTCGCCTTTTCCAAAAATATGACTGTATATAACGTTCCCTAAGTGGTAAGTATAAAGTACACTCTAATAAAAATTGATACTCATCTTCTACTTTATTACATAATCTGCATTTTCTCTGGTCATGGGGTGTACTTATTGGTCTAGACCATCTACCTGCTTCTATTTCTAATCTATGTGAGGACATTCTTAATTGTTATACCACTCTTAAATATCGCGAACTTTTTAAAACATTTAAGTATGGCTGAAATCTAAGTTCACATGCTGTTTCATAAAATAGCGCACGACTAGGGTTTTGAAGGCGACTATTCCAGTTTTGTATAAACTGATCACTTAATCTTTGTTTAACTAACGAGAGAAACACTTTTTCTTTTCCAACTCTCTGAAATCCTAATGATTGAACTAAATACCTCAACAGAGTAGCCCAGCTAATTTTATTTGGATATTTTATCGCATCATCGCATAAATCATTGTAAATAATTATAATGTATTTATTTGAACCCACACTTAATATTTTAACCAATACTTAATTATATTTAAATGTCTCCTCACCAATAATGAAACTCGACCTAATTCTCCGTATACAAAATCATTCTGTGTAGTTTTCTTTACCCCGAATAGCTTCTTACAAAATTGCAAATGCGTTTTCTCAATGGCGTTCCCTTGAATTAAACCCCATACTTCGCTTGCATAGTTCAATATTGGTAAAATAAGTTTATCAAATAAGTCACATCTATGTTTTGGTGAAAGAAAAGTGAACTTATGTAAATATTTGTTCATTTTAAATACATGTATTGCTTTCTGTGCTTGACCAGCAAGTGACAACTGAGCCACATTAAAAGATCCACCTGATGAAAAAACATGAAACAGATTTAGTGCTGTCACACTGCAGCATCACGCCGTTAACATGTGGCATGATACCACACCCAGTTACATTATCTGACACCGCCCACCCAGTCTTGGAACTACCCTTGTGAGCTAAGCACAGTGGAGATTTACCAGTACCAATTAACGACTCGGGAGGTTTGTCACGCCGTGGAATTTTATCCATTATTTCGATAGCAATAGGTCGTAAACACATAACGCTGACTGGAGTACAAAAGGAGTACATTTGCATAATCAAATGTTTAGACATCCATGCTAAATAAATACAATACTAAATTTATTTTATTAATAAATGAATAAAGAATTTTGTACATAAAATACTTCAGTTATTTTGTTCATTTTTAAACTCCGTGTTTTGGGTTTAAAAATTAAAATTAAATTCGTAAGTTATCATATTTATCATGTGAACAACGCCCTAGTTTGTACGGTTACTGTATTACAGCTTTTGTTTTGTGGCATTTAGCGTCGTTGCGACAGTTTTTCAATGATAAAACAAGACTTATTTTGATTCAAAGCATCAAAGACGCCACACATGTTTCTGAAGCACGACTTAAATAAAGCAAAGCCATTCAAAATATTTTGATATCATGTGCATGCATCATTTACAAACAACGGGTCTAAATATTTCCACTTGGCAATAATACATGCCATTTTGACAAATATCCTCAGCTGTAGGCCAATTGGTTCAGAGAATTCTAAAGTTTGTTCTAAAATGCTATTGTAAATGAAGAGTGTCTTCGGACTAATTTCCTTTTTTTTTCTCAAACATTTCTATCTATTAAATCTAGGGAAAAAAATTAATCATCGAGAATATGGCCAATGAAAAAAGAATCATATTACATCAAATTCTTCAGAATTATAGAACAAAAATGTACAGAAAATACTTTAACCTATAGTAGACATATTATATGGTGATGATTTGAGATGCCATAAATAATCTAATCTATAAATCAATAAAGATACATTTTACAACAGGTAGTTCCTGTCTTATATAACTATCGGAAGAGTTCAAGGACTTTTCTAGGACTTTTCCAGGACCTGAATGTGTTATTTCAAGGACCATTATGACTATGAACATTACAGTGTTTGCATGATCTTAACACCATACATGCCATATTTTCAGCATGTCTCCCAGGGAAGTTTTGAAATTTTCACAGAGGAATTCAAGGTCCAGCTAGGGGGCCATGGTGGTCCAATATCGCTCATCTGAGTACCGCTGCTCTAATTTAGCAATCTTGGTAGAGGGTTACCAAAGGAACATCTGTACTAAAACAATTTGAAATATGGCCAGTAGTTTTGAAAAAGATGATTTTTAAAGTTTTCATATTTTTTCTTTCCGTTGCCATGGCAACCAGAGTTCTACGAGAATCAAGTTTATTTCAGGAACTTTTGTGGTTCACCCAAGGATCATCCCTGCCAAGTTTAATCAAATTCTATGCAGGATTTTCAGAGGCGATGTCATTTAAAGCAAATTGTTGACGACTGTCGACGACGTACGCAGGGTGATCACAAAAGCTCAACTTGAGCACGTTGTGCTCAGGTGAGCTAAAACTCACAAAATTTATTTATAATTCAAATAGAAACGTAACTTTCCACAAGCACTGTTTCACATTAAATGCAACACTTCCTTGTTAGTCAACATTTGTGTACCCATAATTTGTGATATCGTTCTACTTTCTATTTGGCGATATCCCCTACAAGGCGAGACAACCGGTACAAAAATAGCATGTGGCGCTGAGCAGTCATTGATGGGACTACTTTCTTGTCACAGATCAGAGATGCACCGATCAGAGATCATGGCATTTTCGTCAAACACATTTGTCTTTGTGTATCTTTGATTTCTTGAGTGATTTCTGAGCATATATTTCATATAAATGGGGCTGAACATAGATAAAGAGTAAGATCTATTTTAAGATATTTAAAATAGTTAATAATTTCACATTTCGTGTGTGTGTGTTTTGTTGGGGTTTTTTTACTTTTAGCTAAAATATAATTTAGTTGTAAATATTTATCGTGTACGGTCATGGTGATATAAAGTGGTTACACAACTCTTTGGATCAGCACATCTCATTAAAGGCATTATAGTAAATTATTCAGCAGACGACATCCGTCTGACTTTAACACTCACCGCGTGGGTTCGACTACCGGCAGGGTCATTCGGATTTTTATGTGAGGAAGCCTTCCAGCTGGCTTGCGGGACATGTAGGTCGGTGGTTCTACCCGGATGCTTCCGTGCATTCGGGGTCTTCCTCCACCTGTAATTAGCTGGACGTCGCTACATGACTGAAATACTGTCCAGGCGACGGTTAACTCAAATAGTCATGTCAATTCGACATCCGTTGTTTATCAAATCAATGTCGGTGTGAAAATTGCCCTTCATTTGCAATTTACCGCTAGCTGAGATGTACTTACTATGATCATGTGTTGATATGACGAGTTTTGTCAATATTTAAATGATCAGTAAACAGGTGCTCTAATTATCATTTATTGTTTACACTTCCAGTAAGTATGGATTAGCTATTCTCAGGGACCTTTTAAATACCTTTTTAAAATACACTAAAGGAATCATTTACATCTTTATTACGGTGTACCAAATGCATTCTAACCTTAATCATTCTACCTTTAGTAGTGCTTGATAGCCGCTATAATTACCCAAATTATCATTGTTTCAACTTATAGACTAGCGAATCTGATACCTGTCAGAATCACGACAGCTTGATTGGATAAGGACGATCACATATTGCTGTGTACACCAGAATTTATACTGACACATGTTCTTGTGTAATCTCCCTGATGCTGTATCATAGCTCGGTAACAAAATGGATTATACTGAGTTCAAAGGGAAATCGGTTTAAGTCAGACCGGGGGATTTTCACCTCCCGGCGGGAGACCGGGTAACAAGTCGAAATCCCGGGAGATCTAATTCCCGGACTTTTCCGGTGTTGGTCCGGTGTTTTTTTTCCTTCTTTATTCTATAATAAATCCAGAACATTTGAACATGCACTGTGGACTCCAGAACATTTTCCTGATAATAAGTGGTCTTTAATCCTGTCCCAGCAAATGGAGGCCAAAACAGTTACCTCATCACCGATGAACTGTTCTGCTAGCACTGAATGTTTACAAACACTGTCAATATTTTCAACACACAAATCTCACAGTGCACCCGTTACATCATTTCTATTAATCATCCACTCGGGCATATAGTCCCAATAAAAACAGAAGAAATCATTGTTAAATTTACCAGAAATGACACAGAAACAATAATGCTCTAATAAAAACAGTTGAATTTTAACCAGTCTAGAAAGGCAAAGCATCAATTTCAAGACTTTAATATTTAAAAGAACTACTTCCTAGGGTACAACGATACCGGGGTCACACCTAAATCTTACCAAAATTTTTCCTGAGCAAAATTTTTCACACTTTTCTCAGTTTTTACATCTATTTCAATAAGCATAATGCAAAGCATTTTCAATTTTTACCAGATACAGTCTGACAGGGACCGTTTAAGAAAGTGGCCCAATCTGCGGACTTTCTCACACGGCAACTTGAAAGTTTTTGCAAGGAGGCAATATTTTAAAAGTACTGTAGCTTCAAAAGTTTCTGATGGATTTTCAAAATTTAAGCAGCTATGTAACCGGCTAATGCTATATTAATTGATTATGTGAAAAAAAACTTTTACCCCAAGAGAATGGTGTTTGTTTTAACTTTATGTACCAAAATTCATGCATTTTTCACTAAAAAAATCAGAATCTGCACCACAAAGAGCTCTCCAAAAAGGTTTGAAATGAAGAAAAACAGACTTTACCCTATTAAAATAACCAGACTTGAGTTCCTGCAATAACTGACAGCAATTAGTACAGTTGAATCAGAAGAGAAGCCCATCTTCTCCTGTCTGATAAGAACAATAGGGTTTACCCTGGATAATGACCTTATTTTTCTTGCAGGAGCGTCCCTCTCCCCAAAACTCTAATTAGTGAACTATTTCTTTGATAAGAATGCTGAAAATGACACATGTCATTCTGATAAGAATGCTGAGCACCTGCATGGAGATTTTTTTCAGTTCATTCAATAACAACTGCTCACACAGTAAACACAACTTTTACATCAAGATGCCGAAAGGTAAAATAAAGAGACGCCGAGTGGGGGGTCAATTCCTACCAGGAAATAAGATGTCACCAGCTCGACGCCTTGCCGACACCTCCTTGGACACATCTGAAGATGCAGATCATGCAGCTGATGCAACTCCCAAGAAGCCGACACTGCGTTCGGGACGGGACCTGCAAAGAGAAGAACAACATAACTATGATGCGCATGGAAACCGCATCATAAACATGAATAAGAATGTGTGAATGATGTGTACAGGTAACACAATCTTCTAGACTGTGAACATTTAAATATTGTCCTTAACAGTGAGTTAAAAGTGGGACTTGGATCAAAACTGGAGTTCAGGTGCTCTTCGTGTGGTTTTCTTTCTTCTAAGATGGACAGTTACAATAGATGCCAAAGTTCAAAGGCAGTAGCTGTAAATATGCTATTTGCTTCAGCTTTGCAGGACACTGCCATAGGATTAGAGAAGGGGAACCTGCTACTTGCATCTATGGACATACCTCCACCTTACAGGTCCCACATGCAAACCTTGATGAACCAAGCCTGCGTCAACACTATAAAAATTAATGAGGAGGACATGGCCGTCAAGAGGCAGCTTGTTATTAAACACAACCAGGAGCAAGGACGAAAGAACCCGAACCACCTGGACCTGTCTTTTGATGGCCGTTACAATGCTAACAAAATGATTTCGTCGTACAAATCTGGGCAGGCTGCATCACAGGCTTATGGTGTAGCCATAGAGAACAACACCAGTTATAATTACATTGTTGCCCTAGCTGTCCAGAATAAGCTTTGCTGGACTGGAGCATATTTAAGGAACACGGGATTTGACATCACATGTCCTGGGGCCATGCGGCATGTACAGCAAACATTCCATATATGGCGCCCCATCCAAAAAGATCCATGGCTTTCGGTATTGCCGAGCAACTTTCTAAGGAAGATATACTTGTTCGCAGCCTAACAACAGATGGGGACACCAAGGCTCACCTGGGCATGTCTGATTTTTATGACAAGCTCGGAAATGCCTGGACTGTCAATCGCCAAGCAGACCTCTATCACTTGGGAAGCAAACAAGTAAGAAAGACGAGGCAGTCTAACTGGAGCCAGACTATGTTCAGTGGAAAAAAGCTGTCACATGAAGCTAGACAACAAGCAACAACAGCTCTAGCCAAGGATATCAAATCAAGATGCCATGCCATAATTGAAAAACTTTGGGCCGAGGCAGACGGTGATCTTTCAAAATTGAATTGTTTACCTGCCATCAAAGCTGCAACTCTGGAATGCTACGGGGGGAACTGCAGTTTCTGCCCACATGACTCCCTTGTCTGCCCCGGTGTTGGTGGGGTTGGTATCTTGGGGCACACATCTACGTATCTACCGACTCACGGCATACATCACCTGAAAATGACAAGAAACGATCGTGAGTTACTTTCAACCATCCTGGAAATACGACTCAGTGAGTATGCCGTGCTTAGTGTCTCCAGCAATACATCAGCACAAAAATGCGAGGGTTTCAATAGAGCGGTACTGTCAACACTTCCCAAAGAAATCAACTTGTCAAGAAATTTTGCAGGAAATCTGGCATCAAAAACCCTACAATTAAATAATTCTTTACAAGAGTCAGTCACCAAGAAAGTAAGCAGCATAACTGGAAACCCTCTTTCGCCTCGTGCTAGAAGATATTTGAACTATACATCAAATCGAGCTCAAAGATATAAAAAGTACCAAAAAACAAACAAATTTAAACTGCAAAGAAGATCAAACAGAGCAAAACTAGAATTTATATACCACCAGGCCAGAAGTAAAGGACAGTACAAAGAAGAGTATGTGAAAGGTCAGGTGGATGAAGCCGGTCCCAGCAAATAAACATTATTAAAATGCAAAATTAAATTTAAAGGAGCCTACAAGACCAATCTAAAGAATAAAAAAAAGGGAAAAGCTCCGTCACATTCATGGCAGAATGTCTGATAATGGCCTGATGCCGGCCGAAACATGAGATATCAAAGTGTAAAACAATATTTACACTCTGAATTAAATTCAAGAACACAATCCCATGACCATCAAAAATGCATCTATCCCTGTAAATGAAAGAAAACACATATATTAGCCACAAAATTCTTTTGCTAAGTGTATAAGGCAATCTGGAAGGCGGTTTCCATTAGCGTCATAATGACTACAGCACCTAGAGCGAGAAAAACAAGTCTTTCTTAAATTATTTGAACTATTTCCCTCAAATACCAGATGTTGGACATTTATGCATAGCTTCTTGTTACATAGATGGGATGCCTGTTGAGAAAATGGTACATCAAAATCTCTAAGTTGCACCATCAAAGCTACACGGTGACTTGTACGTGTCCTATGCCCTGCTGTCGGTGGGTCTCTCGGATCCCTGAAACGAAACTGTCCATAACCCTGTTTATTAACACAACCACTTCAAATAATGCACTCTCCATTCTCATGCTGTCTGCTTGTCATCTGAAGTTTCCTCTCACACTGTTCAAAAAATTCATCTTTTAGTCTACATAAACTTTAACCAAAACAGGAAAAAGAAAAATATAGCTGGTAACAACAGTTTTTTTTTTGTTTTTTTTTGTTTTTTTTTTTAAATTTAAATTTAAATTTAAATTTCTTAATTCAAAATTTTGCTTGAATTTTAAGCAAAATGCAAAAATAGTCTGTTATGTTTCTCTAGCAGCTTTGCACAAAAGCAGACGACTGAGAAGGAAGTAAACAGTCAAAGGGAGGTGACTCTGGTGCCCTTATACAGAAATTTCAACGTTTTAAATTTTGAATTTTAAATAAAATTAAAATTACAAAAACCTGAACAAATTCCTTTTATCTCCTGATTTCTTTTGTCAATACTAAATAGCATGTGAAATTTCAACACTTACCAATGCATACTTTTTGAGATATTAAATTTTAACTTTTTGGCATATAGGTGTTGGCCCGGTGTTTTTTTTTCCTTCTTTATTCTATAGTAAATCCAGAACATTTGAACATGCGCTGATGACTCCAGAACATTTTCCTGATAATAAGTGGTCTTTATTTCTCTTCTTTAATCCTGTCCCAGCAAATGGAGGCCAAAAAAGTTACCTCATCACCGATGAACTTTTCTGCTAGCACTGAATGTTTACAAACACTGTCAATATTTTCAACAGACAATTCTCACAGTGCATCCGTTACATCATTTCTGTTATTCATCCACTCAGGCATATAGTCCCAATAAAAACAGAAGAAATCATTGTTAAATTTACCAGAAATGACACAGAAACAATAATGCTTTAATAAAAACAGTTGAATTTTAACCAGTCTAGAAAGGCAAAGCATCAATTTCAAGACTTTGATATTTAAAAGAACACTTCCTAGGGTACAACGACCCGGAAGTATTTCGATACCGGGGTCACACCTTCCCTGACCAAGTCCGCATTTTGTTGAATTCCAGGTGTTTTTACGGCCGGGATTAAGAGAGTTTAAATTCCCGGACTTTTCCCGGTAGCGTGGCAACCTGGGTCTTCAATATGCATTGATTTCCAGACACTAAGTTACAAAGGCGGTGTTAATGTCAATGTAGAAAATCATCAGCAGCAACAACAACAAGGACGATGATAACGGAGCAAAACAGCACGGATATTTTTTGGTACGGGATGTAGGTACAGGTCCCGGTATTTACAATCTTCCAGATAGTTATTACTTAGCGTGTCGTAGGAGTATATATATATATATATATATATATATATATATATATATATAAGGCTTTACAGCAAATGCTACAATGTTCAGTTGAATTTAGTCATTTCAAGCACCATATAATAGTCAGCTTAATATCGTGACCACAAATTGGGCCCGGGACGGTCAATTAGACATGTCCGATACTGCGATATGTGGACTAAGACCACAGTTAATTTTACTATATGTTCTATGTTAACATATATACAAATGACAATTTCTGTAAGGAAAACTGACATCAAAACTTATCCTCGTTAGATAGATCTATTCAAGAAAAATAATTTTGTCCATTTTAAACATGGGATAACCCGACTACTTTTTTACCTATTTAAGGCCAAATAACATACGTATGAATTTAGTGCACAGGTCGGCCATTTCACACCAATTTTCTCAAAAATTCTACTCTCAGCAATGCTAAGCTTTAAAGGTTTTTGTACAATAAAGTCTCCAAATTTGGCATTTTCTGACTATTTCAACTGTGTTCTATAGGATTTAATCCTTTATTGCATGTCTTTCAGTCAAAAACTCACCATAATTCAGCATTAAATTGGGTCACTATTTTCTGTGTAGGCACAACCGGATACATCTAGGGCAGGTAACTGTGGTCTTAGTCCATGTATAGTGACTTTCTACATAATGCTGTAATTTTTCGGCGTAGCTGTATAATTTCGATTTCAACTCGCATCTTAAACCAATCAAATGTACGCTAACAGCGGTAAATAATTCTAAGCTGAATAAAAGGACTCCTGTTTTTGGTTAACGCATCGTTATGGACTATAAAATTACTGTAAATAAGGGGTGCAGCTTGTATATATCATTCAGCTTGGTGTTATTACTTTTCTTTTTGTTGTAAACATGAAAGTGATTTCAGTAAGTTAAATACAATCCTTTTCCATCAATTGAGGAATGCTACTTTGTGAAAATGATTTAAAACAACAAAAAAGAATCCACCGTGTTATGACATGAAACCCCTTAATTACTATGTATATTGAATTCTTCCAGCCTGCCGAGATGCTCTCATTGAAAATTAATTCGCCAAAACCAAAACAACTAATAACGCTTTTATATCATAATTGTCATATGCAATAATGATATGAACAAATATCAAACAAGCCTATTTACAGATATAATTTTTTGTATTACCGTCTATAAATAAGTATATTTCATAGAAAAAATACTGAACTATTTCTAGAGCGTACTAAATTTGTTGTGCGTCGGTCTTTCGCGCGCTTTTCCTCGGAATGTTTTAGCAGCCCTTTATCAATGAATCTATGCTTTAAGGTGCTGATCATTAATGTATATGCCTGTATCAACTATTTTGATACAGTTTACAACTGATAAAATCAGACCTGAACAAGCTTTTGTCAGTAAGAAATAAAATAAAGGGGAAGAAAAAATTGTATGTCCTAACTACAACGAGCAGATAACTGCTCATTACATGATCAGCCTGGAACTAAATTAGGTTTTTATGCAGCGGATTATCATAGATTTTTTTATAGTTCATAGGATAATTTATAACATTACTCTGCTTTTAAATAAGAACATTTGGAGGTACTCTGAAATATTTGTTATATCAAATCATTTCATATTCTGATTTTAATCATTTTACAATTTTTTATGGTGCAGGTAAGCCTGTTTACGATAATGGTCAGTCGTGTCTTTTGTATAATAGTCTAGTCATTCTTTACTGTACATTTTGTTTTGAATATATATAGACATTATTTTAAAATTGTACTTTTTTTTGCTACATTCCTGTTGTTGTACACATCTCGTGGACTATTTTCTTATTTGCAAAATAAACCTTGTTAAAAACATTGCCATTCATCATTGTATTCAATATTTTTTCAAACTTTTTTTTAATATCTTTTTTAAAATATTTCTTGTTATTAATAAACTGCGTTTTCAGTGATTTTTCAAGTTGACAGTATGCATCTAAAAATCTGAATATTTTAAGGTCTCAGACAGAAAATTTGCATATTTTGAATCTTTGAATCTTATTTTTTACATCAGTCATTTAATACAGGTAATTGATTCATAAAGTGTTGTTGTTGTTGTTGTTTTTGTTGTTGTTGTTGTCAAACATTATACATGTACATGTTTTGTTTGTTTTTATTTTACAATGATAATAGTGGTTGCTCCATTTTTCGATTATGCGGGACCATGGCAAAATCTAAAGCTAATTATTGGCGGAAGAATACCCCGAGTGAAAAGAAACAGCCAGTCTATAAATAGAGACTGTGACGTCACTAGCTTGAACTAGTTCAGACCGGTGTTGACACCTTGAAGAAATATTAAGCACGATGGAATTTATTGTAACATAAAAAAATCCGAATTACCTTGCTGAGATTCGAACCATACTTCTATTTATGTATGATATTTTCTTTCCTTTTTCATTTCGTTTATTTATTTTTATAGGTATATTGAAATGAAATTTTAGCATTACAAAGTTCTCCAGCTGGATTCAAACTCGCAAGCTAGCCTTGCAGTGTACTGCATAATAGACTGTAGGTAGCACCATATAAAACATGGACACGGATGTTTTTATTTTTTTAGTACATAACACGACTCTGCACAGCTATACGCTAAAGTAAAATTTTCGATCCAAGCAATATTATTATATCGCTTAAGATTTAGATCAATTGCTTCAAATTTCAATATATTTTATTAATCTTAAAGGGAGTCTCACTCAAATTGGCACTATGAAAAGTTGAAAAATAAACAATATTGTTGTGTAGTATGCCTAAAACTACACTTCTATGCAAAAAATTAGTTTTTTTTTTTGTTTTTTTTTTGTGTGTGTTGTTCTTGTTATTTTTAATTTAAAATAGGCTTTATCGCTTAAATGTACATAACTGAGAGACATATTTCAAAGTAAACCCGAATTATCTACGAATTATATCTTTTTCGATTGATCTTGAAAAAATTTTAAAAAATCTTTTACGGAGTGGTTTTCATTATTTTCGTCCTTCAATATACTAGGTACCATATTTGTTATTAAACTTAGCATAATTTATCAAATAAATACCAATACAAATTAAGGAAAAAAAACATTCTAAACTTGACCTGAGGGATACAGATATAATGACCAACAAAAAAGTTTGACAACTACTGGGATTCGATCCCATAACCCCCAGTTTCAAGGCATTTGATAGTAACTTTTTCCTATTTATGAATGTGTGGGACTGCCTTAAAAACTCAGTTTTCTTCCCCAGATACACTTCAGAATGCGTCTCCATCACACTAGAAACTTTTTCGGGGAAGCCCACCCCCAGTTGAAAATTTCTGGGTCCGGACCTGGTGATTCGGCCACGGAGACCCCTCCCTCCTTCCCTGGCTTGACACACCCTTGTAAGCTTTTATGTAGGGAATGAGATGTGTATCTCGATAGATGGTTCCTCTTTTTAAAATGAAAGTTGCCGTGTGTCGGTTAATCTTAAATTAGGTATGATTAATACTATGCAATAGATTTACGGTATATGGGGCGGTGTGAAGTTGGCTCGACATACGACATACAACATACGACATTCAACTCTCACTGTTCACGACATTGGACATTCAGATTTTGAATGTCGCAGCACGACATTCGCAAAATCTGAATGTCCAATGTCGTGAATGTCGCGAGCGACATTCAAAATCTGAATGTCCAATGTCGCGAATGTCGTGCCGCGACATTCAAAATCTGAATGTCCAATGTCGTGAATGTCGTGCCGCGACATTCAAAATCTGAATGTCTAATGTCGTATGTCGTGGACATTCAAAATCTGAATGTCCAATGTCGTATGTCGTGAATAGTGAGAGTTGAATGTCGTATGTTGTATGTCGTATGTCGAGCCAACTTCATACAGCCGGTATATGGCAGAACTAGCAAACATTAAATCATTCGTAAGACATGCTGCAATTATTAAAACTAAAATATATTAATCGAGATTCTATATCAAAGCTCCCCCCCCCCCCCCACACACACACACAAATAAATTAACTGGGCGGTCGTGGATTCGATCTCCGGTCGTGACATTCCAAACTCAATAAAAAAAAAATATCCCCCTTGTGCTCGGCGCTCAGCATGTAAAGGTAGTACCAGGACTAGCTGGCCCAGTGTAAGAAAAGAAATGTGGTAAAATGACGTATGTCAATAGCATGATATCGCTGTGTCGGTCAAACATAAACAAACAAGAACAAATGACTTAAATATTGTCAGTAAGACGTTAATTTTAAGCACGCACACACACTAGAGACAAGAGACATTGTCGTTACTTTCATTTATCAGTTCAGTGTATATCTTCCTTAATGGGCAATTTCTCTCTCTCTCTCTCTCTCTGGTCAAGAGACATTTAATTACTTTTAACTTCTCAGTTCAGTTTATACCTCCCCCCCTCTCTCTCTCTCTCTCTCTCTCTCTCTCTCTCGTCAAGAGATATTTAATTACTTACTTATCAGTTCAGTGTGTAACCCCCACCCCTCACTCTCTCCTTTTCTCTCTCTTGTCAAGAGACATTTATTACTGATTGAAATTTTTAAACCTATGAATTATCTAAAAACCTTGGGAATTGTCAGAATCAAATTCATTTTCGGGTATGTGAAAGGTGAACAATATGTACAAAATAACGAATTACAATGGCAGTAAGCTTAACCATCAAAATTGAAAGTCAAAACAATTTAAGAAGTGATCAGTTTGATCTTTCCGTCAGTGTACATGTATATCTTTTTGACCTATATGAATGGGGAAGTACCTATGTCTTCCGCGAGGTAACGGGTATACGGAAATAAATCGTCTGTTGAAACGTATGCATTAAAGTAGTATCCAATATGTCAAAAGCACAGACATTCAACTGTTCTTACATATAGTCTAGTAAGGTACGAGGGGTTCCCGGAAGATCGACTAACATAGATAATCCAGTAAACCGATTGATAGTGTTAGCATGTAAAACATTTTGGATAATGAAAGAATGTCAGATGTAAGTACATGTATTTCCATAATCATTATAATGATTTTAAAATAAGAACTGTAATGCAGATCATGGGCACATTTAAAAAAAAATGTTTTATTAAAATCTTAGTTTGTTCTTTTATCCCATATGTGTAATGCAAAGGTCTATTTCAAAAGTGTTAAATCTTGATGTTCGTAAAGTTTGAGGCCTGACGACTCAGTAGCCGATGGCGTAATGTTAGTGATGGCAACGCCGTCTGGCGGCGTGAAATGAACGGCCTAGAGGCATGGCGGCGTGAAGTTTGCAGGCTTTCGGCATGAAGGCGTGAAGTTTGATTGAAGTTTGTTGCCTTGTTGCCTGGCGGCGTGAAGTTAATTACTAAATATCAGATGCGTAATATAATTAATTTAAAAAAAAATCTGATATAGACTTTGATTAAGGTTTATGAAAATAATAGAGACATTGATCGCAGTGGTCAACACTGGTCTGAATGACCTGTATAAAAACTCTCAAAGGATCATGTGTAAATTATGGCTGCGCCACTAAGACCTCATATGTTGGAGACTGCATTGAATGTAAATAACATGATTTTACACGCTATTAAGTTATTGTCAATTTATTATGCCAGTTGAACGTGTGTGTGTGTTCTAGAATAGAAGTGCTGAAATTAAATTATAAATGTGTCGACAAGAATAGAGTACTAAGGCATGTTCATGTTATTAACCTTTGGTCAAATTTATATGAAAATGTTATTTACTAAAGTGAGCCAGAACAATTCACGGTTTTTTTGGTGAATCCTAAGGTCTGGTAAAGAGACTAGTGCAAGTACGGAAGCCTATTAGGGCTATTTTGTCTTAGGCGTTATGTGTTCTGAGTAAGGTATTATAAGTTATGAGCTAGGTCCTATGACTTAGTCCCTTACGCGATGAAAAGGCAATGCACTTGCAACATGACAAAACAATGGCGGACGAATCCTCAACTATTCACCAATTTCAAAGGAATGAATATGAAAACGACTTTTAAGTAAGCGTTAGTAATAAAATACCTTGTTTGTGTAGCCTGATAAAATTTAGTAGATCTATGGTAGTCATATAATCTGATATTGGATCTACATTCCTATGTCATAAGACATAATTCATAACACATCATTACTAATACATAAGTCAGATTGCATAATTCATAATCATAAGACAAAATTGCAGCCTGACTCTTGTCATAGTAATTATATGTTATAAATTATGCCTTATGTCATATAACTTGTGTATATGAAAAGTGCAGAAAACCCGATTTGCTTCAACATAGCGGAGAAAGGGAAATCAGGAATAAAAAAATTCCTTACATATAAAATATGCATGCAAATAATCACGCTAAGAAGATCTACTTATTATTTTGAAATCATCATTGGAGTTGAGGTTGTCATTTTATGGCATGTTGTACTGTACACATGGTTGCACTGCCAATTTCCTGTGTTCCAGACGCATGTCTAGACAGCCTTGTGAAATAACAGGTGATATATGGTGTTCACCAGTTTCCTTTTTTAAGCAAGCCCTTTTTGTTAAAAAGTCGACAATGTTTAAAAAATTGCTTGAAAAAAAAAGTGGAGATAATTTACATGGATAACTTATTCAAGGATTTGGATAAGAAATAAACTAGAAAAGTGTCCACAGGACACGGATGCCCCCGCCGTTCACATTTATTAGATATTTTTCTCTGTCTGTGAGAATCATGAAAAACTGGAAATATAAAGGAGGGAAAATGCATATTTCAGCAAGTTTCGTAATATTGTCACCTGGCTATTTTGAGGTACACAGTCTAGCAGGTATCACAGAGGGATAGGAGATAAAAACAAAAGATACCAAGTATGGTATTGCTATTGTACATGACAATAAAGTGCAAATATGAATCATATCTGTTGAGTTATTCAAATGTTACTGAGTGGAAATCCGTACATTTACCAACATGCCTCAACATCTTTTTGGTCGACTTGCTTTCCAAAATTGTGACCACCAAATACTTCGGGAACGAAGTACGTCAAATCAGGCTTTCCATTCGGTACCTCTACATTTCGTTGGGTACGTATGGAATGCAGGTTCCAGTTTACCGCTAATCTGTCAAGTTCGGCCTGAATCAAGTGTGTGAAACAGAACAGAACTTCGAGCATTCAATATGCAAAGGATTTAATTCGTCATACTGGTAACTGTCCTTTAAATCTTTGAAAAAGCAAATCCACTATTGCATTCCTTGACGTCACCACATCATCCTTCCCCACCAAGCCTCAATTCGTTGGAAACACCTTTCCCATACATAAAGCTTTTAAGACCGGGCACATTATCTGTTGGGCCTCCGTGGCCGAGAGGGTAAAGTCGCTGACTTTAACACTCACTCAGCCCCTCACCACGTGGGTTCGAATCCCAGCAGGGTCATTCGGATGTAGGTCGGTGGTTCTACCCGGATGCCTCCGTGTATTCGGGGTCTTCCTCCACCTGTAATTAGCTGGACGTCGGTATATGACTGAAATACTCTCGAGGCGACGGTAAACCCAAATAGTCAATAGTCAGACATTATCTGTGTCATTGTATCGAAAGAATGGCTGGAGTAGAGACAGAGTTGAGTTTTCCGTTCCGTGGTCAAAACGGAGAAGTTTTGGGGCAACCCCAAGCGTCACCAGTGCTTCAAGATAATATATGGCGAGGATTGCGGGGTTGTTCTTACTTTGTAAAATTTCTAACCACAGTATCTTTCTGCTGTAACCGTCAATAGCACCGTGTATACAAAAACCATAAGGTTTCAGTTTTCATAGTTGGGTCCCTTTGCTCTGTACTTTCGTTGAGATATAATTTTTAGTGAGTAGTGAGTTTCGAGTTAGAAAAGGTGAGTTTCGTGTTGCAAAAAGTGAGTTTCGAGTCTAGAAAAATGAGTTTCGAGTCTGTGAAGGTGAGTTTCGAGTTGGAAAAGTGAGTGTCGGGTCAGAAAAAGTGAGTTTCGAGTAAGAAAGGTGAGTTTCGAGTCTGGGAAGGTGAGTTCCACTACTAGAAAGAAAAAAAAAGAAACCTCACTTCCGTTGTACCAGTCGGTGAGACTTCCGAATAGTAATTCATCAGGGTCAATATTTCTCACGATAGATAGAACTTTATCTCTCGGAACTCTTAATATATGTTCATTTGCCAAACGTTTCCACATGGAAAGGTAACCAGTGCACTGACAACTCGTCTCAAGTTCTTTGGAAATGCAATTAATAACAATATGGTCTGGTGTGTACCCAGTCCGACGTCGTAAGTTGTTACTATTAAAAATTCTTTTAAGCTGCCGCAACGATATTTTGATATTATTTATCACAAACAACAGTAGAACTATTTCAGGATACGTAAACCCACAGTAAAAATATTGTTTCACTAAAGCTAATCGAGTACTTCCTGCAGTTAGTGTTTCAGGTATATTATATGGTGTCCCTCCTGTTACAGGGTACACCTGATGTATCCACGGGCACAGTCAGAAATTATACACCGCCTTCATATTTGTCAGACTTTTCTGAAAATATACAAACAGACTGACTATATCATGACTGTATCATTAAGGGTCTTAGAAGCTTAATGGCAAGATTTGAGAATTGAAAAGAACTTGTGCTAAACATGAAGTACATGTATTGACAGACTTAAATATAAATTTAATTAGCGTCTGTTAAGTTTTTAATGATTTTTTTTTCTTAAAATTCCTAAAATATCCAGCAAATTGACATCAATGAGTCCGTTATTATATGTAGAAAAAATAAATTAACATAAGATAGACATTGTTTGCTTTTATTCATGTTTTTTGCCAAAAAAAAATTAATGTTTTCATTTGGCCAACTTCAATTTTTTACATTTTTAACAACAGCTGCAAACTTTAAAAAATCGTAAAAAATATTATTTGGTAAAACCCATTTTAAAGATTGATATAATAATAGTAATAGCAGCGAAGTAAAAGTTCGGGATGGACAGTATATCGCAGTATTTCAATAACTGCTGTATTAATTCTACAATATAAAATGATTATAGTTTCAATTACCACAACATATCTGTTTCTATAAGCTGATTATATTTTTGAAGATTTAACAAAATCTGTTTGACCATGTGAATACAACTTTGCATAAAATACATAAAGCAACCCGGAAAATCGTGTTCGCTGTGAATTTCAACATCGCCATAAGCTTGGCTATAGTTACGCTCCCTCGTGATTAATTTACTTCCTTTATGCTTTTTAAACATACTTTTTTTTTTTTTTTTTTTTTTTTGTGAAACAACCGCGATAGTCACGAACCACTCTCTAACACATCGGCTTACCGTAATTACATTAATGGCTTAGTGAGGAACGAACGACAAATCTTTATATTTAGAATAAGTCAGCAGGTATAAAAGCTAGTCTAATTTATTTATAATACCCCTCAAATCATCAGTATTTTTACGTTTTTGTAACGATCATGATGTTTATTTTTTGTCACGGAAATGCTTTCCGACATTGAATACGAACATTGCCGATTATCGCCGAATGTCACGTAATGTGTCGAAATAAGCCGAGCGTCATTAGGCTTCTAAAACCTTAAATTACTTTATAATAGTTATATAAAAGGTTATACAATTACAGGAAAAAGGTCCGTATTAGCGAGTTAACTGATTCTCGAGTGACATTAAACTGTAGCCAGGAAAATAGGGTAGATAAAACATTTGAATTTCATTTTATATCTTCTCCTAAATTACATGGATAAAACATGAAATTTAATGAAAGGGAATAACAAATAAATGTCAAAGAAGAATTGATATCTTACAGATCATGTGCGTTTTTCTTTGCTGTTTATCAGTCAATCTGTATATATGTGGGAGGTAATTCGATCGGCAAGCTAAAGGGAAGTAATTTGGTTTTCAGGATCATGTAATCCAAATGAAATATGAGGAAATACGTGTTAGAATCTTGTTGTGTATTTGAACACACATTTGTCGTTCAGATGCTATTCATTATCTCACTCGGGCTATCCTCGTGTGACTCTTTGTTTATATAGTACAGGACAGGAAGTTGATTGCGAGTTCAAGGACGGTGCGAGGCCAATCATATAAGAAAAAAACTTCACTTTATTGGAAGAATTTACGTTGCAGTGACCAGTGTATTGTAACATACTTTACATGAACGTGATAATAGACCAGTTTCAGTAACACTACCAGAAGAGCAGATACTTTGGGAAAATGATTTTTCAGTGCAAACGATATAATTCTAAAATATAATCGCAGTCATCAATGCATGTTACTCCAAAGTAAGTTTTTCCGATATGTATAGCTAGTCTCTGTGCGTGCGCACGCACGTGTGTGTGCGTGCGTGTGTGTGTGTGTGTTTACACAAATACAGAGAGGAAGGGGTAGCAATGAAAACTGCAGAAACTAAAAAAAAAAGAGAGAGGGGTGCACTAAATAAACAAACAAAAATACTTGCTTGTAACAATACAAATTATGACGCAATTTTACCCTGTCAAAGGTAAAACCAAACAATTATATGTAAGACATGCAACATTAAAGGTTGCATTGTATTTAAATCCGATCCCGCACTCCGAACTCTGTTAAACGGATGAACTAATTATCGAGTGACATTAAACTGTGGACAGGAAAAAGGGTCTCGAAAATATTAATCGTAGTGAAATGGTGATGTATTGTATATGTAATATAAATATGAGGTATTGAGCATTTTTTATTCATGTTAGACAGTTATGTTTTCAATCGTTTTTTTTTTTGTTTTTTTTTGTTTTTAAATAGTCCTTCTACGTTTTGGAATCTTTGCCGTTCGGGGGATGGGTATCTTCTTGGGGGACTGTGTAGTTCAGGGCGTGACAGTGCCGTTGCATATATTTTAATTTTTCTGCATTCTTTTTACTCCGTGTGGATAGGATTTAATATGTATGTACGTTTTGTAATGTGGTTAATCTTTTATAATTATAATTTTAGAATGGCTACATACTGAAATGTATTTTAGTTTATTATTTTTATATATGTATGATTGTAGATGAGACTGAAATACAGTTGAACCTGTATTAGCGGTCACCTGTATTAAGCGACCTACCTGTATTAGCGGTTACCTGCATTAAGCGACCAACCTGTATTAGCGGTCATCTGTATTAAGCGACCCACATGTATTAGCGGTCACCTGTATTAAGCGACCTAATTAACGGTCATTAAGCGACCAACCTGTATTTAGCGGTCAGCCTTAATATTACTCAAAGAGCATTTCGTTATATATTTAGCCTTCATTTAGCGGCCACCTCTGTTAAGTGGTCACTTTCTATTGTTCCCTCGATTGACCGCTTAAGACAGGTTTAACTGTAAATGTATATAATCATATATGATACTAGCTTACACCTGGGACCGCTGTTAGATAATGAGACTAAGTTCCTAGCATGCCCAACCAGTGCGAGGAGTAAGGCTCGTGATGTTACAAGTAGATTCAAATGATGGCCAAGGCTATGTCAACAGCGGCCTCCGTGTCAGTAAAGTATATTGTAGACACACCATTACTACTTCCCTTTTTCATCCATAGTTTTATATTGTTTCTTTCATATCATGAGAATTACATAGGTTCCGATTCATATTTTGTTTATTAAATGTTGAAGTTGAAATCGAAAATATCTAAACAATAAAATATTTGTCGTGTTTCATGTAAGCGGTTGGTAAGGCGCCAGACGAGTGGAAATGAAAATTACATAAATAAAACGTTAGGCCTTAGTAACGTTAAATCAATATTTCGTTTAAAATTTAACCTAAAAGTTTCGCTTTTTCACTTTTTAACTTCATGTACATGTATATATGTATATTCTTTCTGTCTTTTCGCTCTTGACTTTTCGACTTTCCAACGTACCACACGAACTGGCAGAATAGTGGGGTGAAAAAAGACTCTCTCTCTCTCTCTCTTTCTCTCTCTCTCTCTCTCTCTCTCTCTCTCTCTCTGTATGTGTTACAAGCCGTTATGATATACTTACAGATATTAAGCTCAGACATTCGGACTGACGAAGGAAGGTTTTCGACTGTAGCTGATGGTAAGTTTGACAAATTCACACTTGCAAAATATGTATATTCTGTATATACAGTCACCCATTTAATGATTAGGCAAAAAGAGTTATTGTTAGTTTTTGTTTGTTTTTGTTGGGTTGTTGGGTTTTCTTGTTGGTTTTTTTTTTCTTTTTTTTTTTTTTCAACGTCTTTAAAGGCTTGCAACTGCTACGAAATTTCCATGACCATGACATGATAAATCATGATAACAATTGAAAGATTGGATGGTTTACCTTAAGGGGGCAGTACTACGAGGAACACAGCTACTGACAAATCATTAATTTTCGCGGGACACAAGGCAGATAACTCAAAATGAAGTCCATCAATACCTTATTTTATTTCACATTATTGTTTATTGTTTCATTTCCAGTCATTATGCAAAGTTTAAAACAATTATGTTCAATAAATTTTTCACCATGCTTCAGCAAATAAACATTCTGCGTTTTTCTTGAAAAAAAATCTATATATTCGCGTATATGCGACAATAGTATAAAATCTGTTGCATAAAATTTCTCAACTATTACACAGTGGCAGAGAATACTACGGAAGCCTATTAAGGCCGTTGTCTTAGGCGTTTTGTGTTCTGAGTCTGGTTTTATATGTTATGAGCTAGGTCTTATGACTTAGTCCTTAGGTCTTAAGCCTTACGCGATAAAAAGGCAAAGCACTTGCAACATGATAAAACAATGGCGGACGAGTCCTCAACTATTCGCCAATTTCAAAGGGAATGAATATGAAAACGATTTTTAAGTGAGTAATAAAATATCTTGCTTGCGTTGCCAGATCTATGGTAGACATATAATCTGATATTGAGTCTATATTCCTATGTCATAAGACATAAATCAGATTGCATAATTCATAATTATAAGACAAAATTGCAGCCTGGCTCTTGTCTTAGTAATTATGTGTTATAAATTATGCCTTATGTCATATAACTTGTGTATATGAAAAGTGCGGCAAACCCCCCGCATTTGCTTCAACATTGCGGAGAAAGGGAGTGGAAGTGAAAATGAGGATTGTTTGGTAAAAAGTGAAATGTTAACTGAGATTGACAATAATTTTATCATCTTTGAACGGTATTGCAACTTTAAGAATATAAGATTTCCTCAGCTAATTTAATTAGCAAATCAGTAAGAAGTTACTAAAACTGATAACTGTTTGAAAAGGTAGAGCTCTACTAACGTTACTCAGTAAGCTATTTTTCGATCATTGAAGACGAGGAATAATTTAAAGATATGTTTTCGATCATGTGTTAAAGGTATGTGAAGATGGATTACCTGATGATTTACTTATTATACAGGTAAAAGGTGTTAAACAATCATGTGTGTAAACAGCTGCACAGACGGGGGATGGCAAAATTACTACTAAGGGGAATAACTTTGACGTTGGAAAGAAGAACTTTGGTTATTACAGTACCAACTGTTACATATCATGGCAATTCTTGAAAAGTAGCTATGCGGTAACCATGTACAGTCACATATTATCTCAATAACAAGAGCCAACACATGAAAGAAACCCCTGTATGGGATGTAGAATTGAAAATCATTTTATCTTTTGCAACAGAGTCAATAGAATTAATATCGTTGAAACCTGGGACGCAGATGAAAACTGTTCGATACTAATAAATGTACTCAGTAGAGTTGCTATACTAAATTTTAGTTAAATATTGTTGAACGATGTCCATTCAATAAACAACGAATGTCAATCTCAGATAACATTTCATTACTTATCAAACAATCTTCATTTTCACTTCCACTCCCTTTCTCGGCCATATTAAGCAAATGTGGGGGGTTTTGCCGCACTATTCATATACACAAGTTATGTGACATAAGGCATAATTCATAACACATAATTACTAAGACAAGAGTCAGGCTGCAATTTTGTCTTATGATTATGAGTTATGTATTAGTAATTGTGTGTTATGACTTGTGTCTTATGACATAGGAATATAGATCCGCTATCACAGGGTGCGTTCGATTTGATTACTTGGGTTAATCTACTAGAGTAGTCCAGAATAACTCGGGTTACTTACGTGAAGTTAATTAATCCGAACTGCTAGGGGAAAAATAGTTTGCTTGCTGGGCTTAATGTCCCACCGACAGTATTTCAGTCATTGGAGACGATGTCTACTTGAGACAGATATAGTGCTGCCACACTGCAGTATCACAACGTAGACATGTGGCATAATAGCACACCCAGTCACATTATCCTGACACCGGGCCAAACAGTCCTGGAACTATTCTTATATACTGAGCGCCAAGCAAGAAAGCTATACCAGAACCATTTTTTCGATTTTGGTATGTCGAGGCTGGGTATTGAATCCAAAATCTCCCGCTCCCGAGGCGGACACTCTAACCACTCGGCCACGGGGACAGAAAAATGGTTGCCGCAAAAACAGTTTATATTGTAGAATTTGTGATATAATTGGTTTTGAGTTCCATGTTGGATTTCAACTTTATGCTGGCTTTGAATGATGTCCTGTTTATCAGCCGCATAATGAGACGAGGCCAAGTCCCTCATATCATGAATTATACAGAGTCCGTGGGGGGCCCATGTATAGTTTTTCTGACTTTAATAGTCATTAAGGAAATGAACATATTTGTTTAATTGCTGGACAGTTTAATATACTACATTGTAGTTCTTGTTTGTTCTAAACTACAAGAGTAACATATTTCGGATAGTATCGCCCGCTTTACTTTGCTCACGGGGCAGTGTAATTTCCGAACGCGCTCAGATTATATGACTACCATAAATCTACTAAAATCTACTAAATTTTATCAGGCTGCACAAACAAGTTATTTTATTACTCACGCCTACTTAAAAATCGTTTTCATATTCATTCCCTTTGAAATTGGCGAATAGTTGAGGACTCGTCCGCCATTGTTTTGTCATGTTGCAAGTGCTTTGCCTTTTTATCACGGAAAGCCTAAGACCTAAGGACTAAGTCATAAGACCTAGCTCATAACGTATAATACCTGACTCAGAAAACAAAACGCCTAAGACAATGGCCCTAATAGGCTTCCGTAGAATACAGTACCAAAGATCGAGTTGAAATTAAATGAAGTGTTGCTAGCCCACGATATCTGCCCTTAAAAATGACTGAAAAGAGCAAAAAAAAATCACTTTCATGGACAGATTACTCAAAAAGTAGAGCGGTGAACCCCATTTTTTCCCGTAAATTAGTTTCTAATGTAATTCTCTATAATCATGATAGATAGATATTTTATTTTTTCATTTGTAAATTATACATGAAGTATTTCATTACATACAAAATACAATCATTCATGTATCACGTGACGGTATACAAAATGATTTAATTCAAAGCAAATAATAAATTTCGAAAAATTTTATAAACGAAAGTTTGCCGTGTATTAACGGCATGTGGGCACTTCTATGACATACACAAAGTATATCAATGCGTGATGTGGAGAATGAACACCCTGGTCGTTAACATAAAAATATACAAAATCATATTAAACTATTGTTATTTGGTTGATTTCAAATAACTTTTTAATAAAATATCGTTACGTTTTGTATTTGCCTCTGTAATAAATCGGGCTAAATTGACAATAATTGACTTATTACTAGATTTTAACCATTCAATTAATTTATACATGTTAGGTCGCAGTCTATAATATTTCTTAATATAGTTTTGTCTAATATCATTAAATCTATTGCATTTAATAATGAAATGAAATTCATCTTATATTTCCTGACTTTCACACAACTGACACACCCTCCTTCTATGTATTTTTTTCTCCAAATCTGCGGTCTGAATTCGTAAATATGAGAAGAAATTCTATTTTTGTTATAATTCCTTACTTTAATAATATTTAAATATTTTTCTCCGCTAAAGTTGTCTTTCAAATAGACACAAACAGTGTTAAGGACATTGTTTGACTGTATCTGTGTACCATTTTTAGCTCATCTGTTTTTCAAGAAATAAATACGAGCTATTGTCGTAACTCCGGCGTCCGCGTTGTCGTCGTCGTCCGGAATCTTAAAGTTGGCCATAACTTTTCTACTATTCAATATACAACTTTCATTTTTGGAATGCATATTCATCTTGACAAAGCCTATCTAGACATATGCAAACTTTTCACCTATTAACATTGACCTTGATCTTTGTCCTATTTTTGATGTAACGTTTGAAAACTTTAAAATGCCTGTCATTTCGGGAATTTTGACCTTGACCTTTGACCTATTTTTAAATGTTAAACAAAAAAAAACTTTAACGTTGGCCGTAATTTCTTTACTATTTGACATACAGCTTTCATTCTTTTCGTATGCATATTCATCTGTGAAAGGGCTTTTCAGATATACCTCAATATTTCATCTATCGACCTTGACCTTTGACTTTAATTTTTGCTGTAACTTCTGAAAACTTTAAAATGCCTGTCATTTCAAAACCGTTACCAACAGGGCACTGATATTTCACATGTGAATTCCTTGTTGGAAGACCTTTCCATCAATGTTACACTTTTGGACTTTTGACCTTTGAACTATGACCTATTTTCAAAAAAAAACTTTAACGTTGGCCAATTTGAACTATTTGACATACATCGTTTTTTTCTTCAATATTTCATCTATCGACCTTGACCTTTGACCTTATTTTGCCATAACTTTGGACAGTTTTAAATAGATATTTCTTTGTCATTTTTCAATAGTTTTTTAAAAACTTTGTATACTTGTTTGTCACCAGTATGAACCAGTGCATGTGTGATTTTGGTCATGATCTTTAGGTAGATAAAAAAAGAGCATTTTTTTAAATGTCTTCAAATTTTACAGTTTTGTGTTGATTATCAAAAACTCAATGGATTAGCAAATGTGATTTTTTGTTTACATATTTTACATCTTTGTGTTGTTTGGTAAAGCTCATCCTTCAAGGTCAAAGGTCAAATTTAAAGGGTGTGGTTCTTCAACTTTGCATTTAAAGGTTTACAGTTTTAGTTGTGATTTTCAAGGTCAATTTCTTTTAATTTTTAGCAAAAATATGTAACTTTGGCAAAAAGGGTTGGCACCCGCATGCGGTGCTCTTGTTGATAAAAGCAATCAATTACACTTTTTTTAAAACAACTAATAAGTGATTTTACAAATATATCTTGTGGATTTCTCCAAACATATGAAAACCCATGATCATTTAACAATACCTTAACTTTATCAAACCATGCACAGTTTTAGAAAATTCTCATGGATAGTTTTAATTGGTTTGTTCCCATTTTGCCAACTATTTTCACTTTGCCAACTTACATATTGTTGGCTGAAAGCTACCTGCATGCAGTTAAATGTGTCGGTGATGCTATACAATGTTCCCTATACAATTTACCCTGATCATTTAATTAGTGCCATACAGATAACATGATCCAAATTTCGTTGTTGTTTTTTTAACGTATTGTTTCTTTTTATTCTTTGTTTCTTTTATTGTTATCTTTTATTCTATTTTTGAACAGTTTTGCAAGAGAACATACAGAAAGACAACAAACCTAAGATCTTTACTCTTTTAATATAATAATAGATTAAAAGAGCAAACATACTGATATTAACAATTAACTGACCTTCATTAATAACATCATTTACACCATTTATTAATCAAGTGAGACATTTCTGGCCATAATATCTATAATTTTTCGCGTCGTTTGTATTCCCTTTTTATATATAAACACAATAACGCCTTTCGTCGATGATTAGGGATAAACCCTGTTATCGCATATCTATATATATATTTCGGGAGTGAGTAACACTTTCTTTAGAGTTAACATCAAAATAAAATTTTGATTATTGAATTTTCTTGAATTATTTCTGGCAGTCTTGACTTATTTTCATCACATTTATTTCTGTTATATATTCGAAAATATCATCCTTTAAGTTATCACGCCAACTAGACTAATGTTTAATGTTTCATTTCCGTTGTACAAAACAATTATTATGATATATCATAAAAAATAAATAATAACTAGAAGTCGTTTGTTTAAGATACAAACGAAGCGGCTTTCCGTTTGCTTTTTTCAAAGGTATTGAATATATAAGTTAATAAAAAAAAATTGGAATAATGATGCATAATAATGTATGATTTAATACGTAAATCATCATTATCTTAAATATATACTTACGATTATGTTAAAAAATAAGCTTTAAATCTTTTTTTTTCATCTTCTTAAGAAGATATTGAGAAAGCATAAATATGGATCATATTTGATTATGCACCCGTTTTCTATCATTCAAAAAAAAAAAACAGGAAAATTTTAAGATAATAATATCAACAAGAATTGTTTTCTTACGTTATTCAATCGATTTTAATTTTATTTTTTATTCTTTATTTAATATCTTTTTCTTTGTAAGCGTATGACTTAACATGTATTCATTGCAATTTGATCCACAATTGAAATTGTAAAAAAGAAAAAAAAAATACTTTAAAACCGATTACTTTCAACCTTTAAATTGATTGAGTTTTACATTTGCAAAATTAGATGGAAACAAAGGCAGATGTGTAAGCAAAATAATGAAAATAATTTCTTATTTCTATGTAATTAACGTTATAAAAGTCTTGAAACTTTCAACTATTCATTTGCTTTTTATATTTGCTTATTTCTACAGATTTAGAAAAAGAAACCGTTAAACATTTAGAAAACATAAAAAATCGATAGGAAGATATACATGTATTTGTCATTTTCTTCAGGTTTGCAGAAAGCCGTGATAGCATATGCAATAAGACTTAACAATCTTGCTCAACCAACCCAATGACCACTAACATTTATTTCTGCATATTAATAGATTTCCATGAATAAGCCCTTTTACGAAAAACATGAATAAGTCATGTTTGATAACGTAATCACTTGAAATTTTATGGACTTTTTGCGCATGTTAAGGTACGGCATTATTACTTATTTAAAGTTAATATATACAATCTTTTGATCTTTTTAATATATTTTGCTTACACATCAATGTTGTCATAAACAAGTTACACAACATAAATTCTTTAAGGTATGCTTAAGATTTACATCAATACTCATGACGCTGGAGCGCGAATACGTATTGATATGAATGATTTTTATATTTTATCGACGTCAAAATCAAGTGACTAAAGAAAAATATCTTTTTTGCAAGGACATGTTCAGCTAACGTTCTATTAATCAAGAAAAAAAGTCTTCGAGAATGCGAACAGGTTTGTTTTCATATTTTCAAGTAGGCATTCCATCAAACATGAATAACTGCCATGTTTGATGACGTAATCACTTGAAATTTTCAAGACCTTATAAACGTACTAAGTTTCGACAGTTTTGAAAAGTTAAAGTTCATTGGTCTAATTGGCGATTTTATATGCTTTTTTTAAATAATTCTTGCTTAAGTATGCATGGCGTCATAATCACGTGACAAAACAAACATTTCTTGCAGTATGCATCACTTCAATTTTTACTCTATCAATTCTGAGGATATAATTAAGATTGACTTTAAATTCATGATACCAGAGCGAAAGAAATCTTTAAAAATAATGTTTTTTGTCTTTTTGATGACGTCATAACCACGTGACTTAAGAGAAAATCATTCAGAAAATAGTATGTAAACCTCTATGCCGATATGCTGTCCGATTTTCATGCTTCTAACGCATCAGGGGGCTTTTTAACATTTAAATTTAATTATTGGACCAAAGTTCGAAACTCGGTATTGCCATGAAATCTTAATCTTTTTGAATTCGGAAATTTAAATGCCAAGGTGCACATCTACATCCTAAAATACATCTTCTGTGAAAATATCAAGATAATCGGACCAAAAATGAAGGCTCCAGAGCGCGAACAAACTTTTGAAGCTAACGTCAAATCTGACGTCATATGACACCAATGAAAATTGAAAATGATTGAATGTATAAAAAGACATTTTGTTATCGCTGCAATTTCAATTTCATTAAAATTGACTCAAAATGTATGATGCCAGAGTGAGAGAAATCTTTGAAAAAATAAGATTTTGCCTATTAAATGACGTCATAATCACGTGACTTAAAAGGAAATCTTTCAGAGAAATGAAAGTAAACCTCTGGACCAATAAGTTTTCCAATTTTCATGCTTTTACCTCTTCATTAGCCTTTGTAACATTTAATAATAGTTTTAGGACCAAAGTTCGAAACTCGGTTTTGCCATAAATTCTTAAATTTTTTTTAAATTTGAAAATTTGAAAGACAAGGTGCACATTTACATCATAACATACATCTTCTGTGAAAATATCTAGATAAAATATCAAAAAATAAAGGCTCTATAGCGCGAACAAACTTTTGAAGCAAGACGTCAAATCTGACGTCAATTGACGTCATTGAAAATTAAAAATGATTGATTTTAAAAATTTGAACTATTTTGTCGAGGCAATTTAATTTTCATGTTGCTCAGACACTGACAACATATTGAAATTAACTCTTAGATTTGGTTGGAAAATGAGGAATAATAATAAGAATCAACATAACAAACCCTATACGTTTTCCGCAGGTTTGCGGAAAGCCGTAATAATAAAACAGATATGAATACATTAATCTAAAGAGCAATTTTCTGAATTCAATCAGTCATTCATACTGTCATATCTAGTTGTTAATTTATGAACATTTTCTAGAAAGCTATTAGATTCATCCAATATTATTTTTTCAATGGTATTGTTAGAATTAGTAAATACATTTTGTGCGCATAACCTGCTGAAATAAATAGGACAATAATCTAAAAATTATCTAGGACACACATAGTTTTAAAGTGCAATGACAATTGTGATTACAAATCAAGTAGTCAACAGTATTAGCTACACCAATAGTTCTTCATTTATTAATCATTAATCTGACCATCACACTTTTTCCGTCACGCTTCAACAGGTGACACATGTGTTCCAAAGAACATTTTTGTTTTTTCTATGTACATGTATGGGACTAAAAAGCAAATTCTTTTCAACACAAGTTTCAAACACCCCCCCCCCCCCCCCCCCCCCCCCCCCCAATAGTGGAGAGCTTACCTGATTTTCATGAATTTATACTCACGTTGTAAAGATAGATTTATGACTGGAAAAACATGATAAGGCTCAATAAACTTGTGACTATCTGAAAGAATGTTTTATGTCCCATTTTAGAATCACAGGTCAATGGGTAGAGGTATATGGTGGCTAACCAGATGAACTATGGGTAGTCACAAGAGGGCACTGTGTGTCAGGTTAGTTTGTTATCAAATTAAACAAAATGCCCATCTAATTGCCGTCACATGAATAGTGCGAGAACAATTACCTCTGCTAGAGATGATGATGATGATGATGATGATGATCTGAAAACCTATTACAAAAACAACATAATATCCTTTTTACTCTTTTTTTTCAGTACAGCAGGACATCGAGAACACACGTGCAAACAATGAAACAGGTATGCAGTCTGCTTAGACATATTCCTCGTGTATTTGCATTTTGTATCCAGGTACCTGTTTCTAGGCGGGAACGAGGCTGCAAGTGGTACATTATCTCCCCTGTTAACAGTCTGTACTAGGTTTACTTCGATTATTCCCCCTTTGGTATTTGTTCTAAATAAAAAATCACCATAATCATTAACTGAACAGAACGTTATTTATCCTCAAAAGTACAAAATATGTTTTTCAAAAATGTCGGATTACACATATATATTGAAAATCATAGCAATGTTGTTAATTGGGCATGTTTAATGAAATATTTACCATGGTCCTAATGTGGTTGTCTCAAGGTATAGGAAATTAGTATTCTATTTTTTTTATTTATTTATTTATTTATTTATTTATAATGTAAATTTAGTAAGACAAAGATTGAATGGTCAATTTATTTAAAATTGGTATAGTCGATTGCAAACTTCAACCCGTGCTTTGTTTTACAATATGTAAAAGTTCCGCTACATTTCGGACCTCATGACCTTTCACGGAGATAACCAAGGTTCCTAATGTTTCATTAGGGTACCTTGGTTATCTTGGTAGAGGTGTTAAATTGTCCAAGGCATAGCGGAACCAATACAGGGACATTATCTTTAATATAGCAAAATAAGTCCTACCTCATTGTCTTCAACAAAGATTTTAAATCCTTAACAAGATTAAGAGTATTATCCCAAAGTCTGACGATAGACGCTGGCTGAGGGTCAGTACACCTAATACTTTGACTATTGTTGATAAAAAAAAATGTACTCGTGTGTATGCATGTATGTCTTTCTATCTATGTAACTCGAAATGTGCCAAGTGGACGGTTATAAATCCCCCATATTTAGCTAGTTTCATTAAATCAAGGGCAATAACTCTGTGACCGAAAGTAAGACGGATATTCTTTCCAGAGCCACATTGTGAGTTCATATATGTCATCTACCATTGGTCTTTTATATTCCTATAATGGTTGATCACCCTGACCATAAAAAATTAGTTACATATTACATCAGCTGTGTTTACATATACAGTCAAACCTGTCTTAAGCGGCCAGTCAATGGAACAATCGAGAGTGACCGCATAACAAAGACGACCGCTAAATGAAGGTTAAACTTATACCAAAATGCTAGTTTAGTAATATTGAAACTGACCGCTAAATGCAGGTTGACCGCTTAATACAGATGGCCGCTAATACAGGTTCAACTGTATTTTCAGCACCTCGCAATGTCCAAACAATGTATGACGCCTTCGTTTGCTTTTCGTCGGAAAGTGATGCCGATATTCAATTTGTGAAAGGCCTTTTAGAGGAACTGGAGGTGCGACGCGGGCTGAGGTTGTTTGTACCTGGACGGGACGATTTACCGGGTTCCTCCTTTCATACCGTCACAGCTTACATTATAGACGAAAGGTTTGTTTGTTTGTTGAGTTTAACGTCCCACAGAAAGTATTTCAGTCATTTGGAGACAGTGTCTACATGAGACAGATCTAGTGCTGCCACACTGCAGTATACTCACGCCTAGACGAAAGGTAGATCAAGTTGGAATGTAGGGTTAAGCAAATCAAATAAATAGGATATACATGTAACATGAATTGACTTCCATATCATTTCATACCAACTTTTACTAAAGGAGTTTATGAAAATGTTATTAAACGAGCATCTGGCGAGCTTAATAAGATTTTCAGTAAACAGTTTAGTAAAAGTTGATAAAATTGACAACGCATGTCAATTTTTTTTATCATATGACCTAAACACAGTAAACTCCGATATTTCAACAAAACAAAATAAAATCCTGAATGCCTATTGGTGGAGGGGCTGTTTCGGAACATCGCAGACTATTTGTTACCATATACCAATAAAAAAGGTACCAAGACTATGGCTTAAAATAAAGATTCAATGTGTGTATTTCTCGTATACATTATCAACATAACAGTGAGTGAATCTATTTGTAATCAATGTTAGTTATGTTTAAAAAATCCACCATAACATAATTATATAAGAATGAAAGCCACGGCAATAAATAAACGTAAGTAACAGACATTTTAAAATAAACCGTAAGCTATTGTCAAATGATAGAGTCATATATATTATTTTGATATCATTATTTCAATGCCATTTCACGTTTTTAGACGGCGGCGACCCGCCGTCTTCAGTAGCTGGAAATCCAAAGCAGGCATTGCTGACCTTACTGATTTGCATATTTTCCACCGTCAATTTATCTGTACCTTTACACGCTTAGTACGTATCCATGCGATGCTGCACTAACGAATACGAGTGTTATATGTTACACAGACGTTTTAATCATAACCGAACCGCTTTTAAGGCGTTATTGTTTGTTTACATGTTCTCTTTTACCATTATTTTGCAGTGGAAACACCCATTTTAAGCGTGAACAAAATATCCGTGATATTTATTACCGTAATCAGAACAGTAACCCGTTTTACAAACACGAAGACCTATTCCTGTAAAAAAGTAGCGCTTCACATTAGAAACTCTATTGTATATAATTAACCCAAAGTAGTTCACACGTAATTTTGGATGATGGCGAGTTAGGTTCCTCCCAGAGCATTTCTTAACTTTGAAATAGAAAGGCAAACGTTCAAGTATCTTAAATAATCAAATACCTTGTCAATTTCTACACATACACAACAATATAGAATGTATACATCAGGTTCACTAGTACTGAAGAAAGGGAATGACCTACATAGGTATGCAACTTATGAATGAAATCAGGTTCATGACCCTTACTCCGGATTATTACAAACAGAGAGCGAGCTCAACTGACTCACTATCAACAATAGTTGCAGGAAAGCGTGCGGAGTTTTTGGCGTCATATTACCTTTGCCGCTATTGCTTCAATCACTACTGAAACGCTGGGTTTAGACTTATAGCTATTTCATGTTAATCCCACCGCCGTCCCTCATCGTATTGAACGCCTTGATTATTATCTACCACCGTTTAAAAATATCAAATAATTAAACGATATATTCGTCAGTATTTTATAATGAATCACATCACATCAAATTTGAATAAAAATGAACAATCGTATTGGTCATTAAAATTTTTCGAATAATTATAATCCATGTATACAGCCTTTCCATCTAGAAGGCAAAACACTTATTTGCTTTGGTTTGCTCTATCTTGTCTCCACAATAATAACATTTCATTTGGTCTTTTTAGTCATGGGCTAGTAAATATTTCTATTCAAATGATATATGGGCCATTGCTTAACTATATGATCTGTCTTTCCCATTTAGATGCAAGTGCGTCCTGGTCGTGTTGTCAGATGATTTCCTTGACAGCCCGGCGTGTGAATTTCAACTGCGGTATACCCATGCTTTGGACCCAGGTATGAGGCAAAGTTACCGCCCCTTATATTTGTCACTTCGTATAAAACCGAGTCAAATAAATAAAGCTTCACATTCATAGATGTATTACAATTGATTTTTTTCAAGCACGATTTGTTTTACAGAACATTATACATGTACATCTAAACTCAAATAGAAGCATACGAGGTGAATGCTTACATTATTTGATGCATTATACATGATCTGTACATACTGAAGCAATATTAGTTCTTAATAGTTTCTGGAATATTGATTTCGGAGCATTCAAAACATTTGCCATAAAAGATATAAAAGTATACAGTATAAAAGAATACACGACTAAGATCCAAAAAGTCAAGGGTTTTTTATGCAGATGCAAAGCCACAAACTAATGGCATGACAATGTATATAATGGTCAGTCACTCTTTTTATAAAATGTACCTTCACATGATTATATATCCAGCACATGAGCTTGAAGTTCTATCAATCAATAAGTATAATATAGCACAGGAACCTGATATTCAGTAAAAAAAAAAAAAATCAAAAAAAAATCGACTCTATATATAAAAAAAACACCAGGAATGCAATGCCTTCCATACCCCACCCACCTCTCCAATACAGGAATAATATAAATATAAAGGATTTTTCTGGTCTGGACAATTAAAGTGATTAATTATCTCTCAAAATATCCATACCATTCATGTTTGGTGTTTTATACCACTGAGAAACACATCTCTACCGCTAATTTCTCATGTCGTAGCAGCCATGACGTGACGTCACAGTTTTACAACCAGCAGTGAAGGCAGAATTAAATATTATTATTTTATAAATTTGTTTTATGCATGCAGTGTTCTCTATTAATCTTTCCAAATTGAAATTTAGAAGATCTATCTGATTTTATATGAATCTGGTTTTAAAATTACAAAATCAGAGGGGAAAAAACCAACAAGCGAGGTAACTATTTCAAACTGTCCATAAACAATTAAACTTACCTTCACTGCGGGTGTAAAACTGTGACGTCACGTCATGGCTACTACGACATGAGAAATTAGCTGTAGAGTTGTGTTTTTCAGTGGTATAAAACACGAAACATTACCGGTAAGGATATATTTTGAAAGATAATTAACCCCTTTAATTGTCCAGACCAGAAAATCCTTTATAAAGCTGTCCCAACAATTACTCCTGTATCGGAGAGGTGGGTGGGGTACGGAAGGCATTGCATTCCTGGTGTTTATTTATATATAGAGGGGTAGATTTTTTTTTTTTTTTTTAACTGAATATCGGTGTCCTGTGAATATAGTAAAAGATAAGCCCAGTAAATACTAAAAACAAAAGGAATGCTACGCCATTTCGCTACGCAACACACGTTGGTTTGAATTATACGATCGGAAGAATGAAAGATAGCAATTTAGTGAGAATACAAAAATGCACTCAAAACAACCGATGATTTTTTAAATCACGCCTTTCTACAGGAATAATTCAACATTTTTTTTGCGTATTTTTGTGAGCAGGAGCCATTTGACGTCACACAATTACAGCGGTTTACTTTTGTCAGGGGATGTCAATCTTACCTACTTTTGACTACCAACATGGCGAAATACGAAGCAAGTAAGAGTAACATCCCCTAATGGGTTTTCCCAATTGATAATTTATTTAACTTAAATATTTAAATTATTAGAATGGTAATATTGCAATAGAACAATTTTATCACAAATAAAACATTTGTCACAAAATAAAATATTTAACCCCAAAGCTGTAATTGTGTCACGGTGGATCACCTAATTTGCAAAACTCCGCAGTTTGTTATCGACAACTGTAAGGGAGGTAACTACTGCGACGGAGTTTGCCAGTTGTGCTCACAACGAACCGTAACGACCTCAACCACCGAAATCGTCCAAAAACACAACGCCAACAAAAATACCCATATAATACACTCAAGAACGACCAAACCAGTCACCGTGAACCAACATGAACCGAAACCACCCACGAGAAGACAAACTAACCCAACCAAACACAGAATCCGATGCATTACACAATTCAAATCCAAACTTCGCCACATTATTTTCTGTATATTATTTGAAATCTTTTTTAATTTAATCTCAGTTATTTTATATTTTAAGAGGACTGCAAACAACATGTTTATGTTTTTGTAATGTCGAAAATTAGAATTAAGATTTTCATGTATGTATTTTAACAGACGGTATTTTTTTATTGACTAAATTCTAAATCCTTCATCTAAAAATATTGTGATATGGAACAAAAAACCCTGATTCGAACTTGCATCCTTCAGCATTGAAGGGCACGGTGTTTACAACTGTGTCACAGCGGACAGTTGTGTGTCCTTACTCATTTAAACATTATATATACTCTACATTTGCTGTTAATGACAAAGTTTTGAACCTTGGATTCTGTCAAGGGTGATTGCAGATATCTCTCCTCCACTCTGACCGCCGTTTTACAGTGGGGGTGTAGCTGTCCTTTTGACTGCCTTGATAGATCTAATATTGTTAAAAACATCGACCCCAGTCACTGGATTCTCAGTTTGCTCTATTGCCTTTTTTTGGGGGGTATGATGACGTACTGTTTTAGACCCCAATCATAAATTCTGACCCAGTGGTTTTAGATAGTGTTCCAAAAGTTACAATATGAACAGCCATATATTCTTTCAGGGGTCAATTTTATTTTGGCAGTTCCTGGAAGTGTCATAAAAGTGTGCTAAATAAATAATAAAATTGGACCCATTCTATATGCATGTACGGATCCAGCAATTCATGTCAAACGGGGGCGGGATGGGGGGGTCGTGACTATTAAATGGTCAAACGTGCCAAACTATCTGACAAACAGTCCGCAGACACAACCACTATGTATTTTATATTTGCAGGTGCTAGGGAAAGAAGACTCATTCCTATTAAGATTGGGCCAAAGGTGAAGATACCGCCTATCCTAAATTCTGTGACTATACTAGACTTAACATGCGAACACTTCAGAGAACATCACTGGCCAAGGCTGTTTTCAGCAATCAAACGTCCATATGACGAGCTGTGTCATGAGCTACGTCAATGTGTTGATGATGACGTAATCGCCAGTGTTAATGACAACAATGAGAGTCTCTCAAATATAGACTGGCCATCATGCAATCGACCTCTGTTTGAATGAACCAGAACTCTTGGGTTTAGTTGTGTAAATATGAATTTGTCATGACCGTGTAAAATATTGTTCTCATTAATATATCGTAAGATAGCCGTGGACCATTGTTCTGTGATTGTGTACTTATAGCGACATTCTCGGCATACTGCGACTAACCCTTCCTGCAAAAAAGAGCCCTTAGTTATAGATATTGCGATGCTACTGAATTCGTAGGCTATTCAGCGGTAGTTCCGTATACGTTCTATCACATATTCATTGACATCACCAGATTTTTTTCACCTGAACTGTTTTATTTGGGTTTGTAGTGAGCGGGTGTGTGTGTGTGGGGGGGGGGGTCGACTAAAGGTACTTGCTCCCGAACGCTTTCTTCCTACCTGTTTTGTTGTTTTTATACTCCGTCCTTTTTTAATATGACGACCTTTAAGTACTCTGGTTTAATGAGATTTTTTTTCGATAGCGAATTCACTGTTTAGATGATAGGCATGGCCTTTTTTTATATAAAAGTATATTAAATAGTCTATGTGTATTTTCCTCCGGTAATTCTGTTGAACTATTTTATATGTTTTGTTACGTTTTTATACGTTTTATATATTTAATATTTTAAATGGTTTTGTTCACAGAATAAATATATAAACGAAATTATACAAACTCTAGAGCAGAATGAGTATTTCTTGTGTGATAATTAAACAATAAAGGAAACTTTAAAATACTTACATGTTGTCTTACATGTATCATATATCCAGTCCTACGTTCCATTTTCAAACATAATGCAGCAATTCTCGTTTGTTTATTTGTATTTTTGATACAATTTAGTACATGTACACATTAAACAGATAATTTAATTGTCTATAATAATGACTGGGAGGAAAAAAGAACGTGGTAACTTTATTTATTTTACATCGACTACGAAATTGATAACTTATATTAATCACTCTCGATGACTCAGATGACGGCGTATATGGTCATTATTGTGCGGAGGAAACCGGAGAACTCGGAGAAACCCCACGTGTCTGAACGGGCGACCACTTTACCCTCTCACATACATGACTAGGAATCGAACCCGGGACGTAAAATTGAGAGGCGAAGCGCATTACCACTACGCTACCCAGGTACCTTGGAAAAACGTGGTTCACCTGATATTGTGGAAGGATTAAGGGAAACGATATTTAAATTCTGATGTACTAGCGAAACCTTAATTTTATCGGGTTTTAATGGCTAGTTTTATCAAAGACTATTTAGCCTACAATATATTTCATTTAGTCATTGTGTAAAAGTTTTAGAAATTCTATGCAACAAAATTTATATTATAGTCGTATACGCGAATATATAGACATGTTTTTTTTTTTTTGTTTTTTTTTTCTTTTTTTCCAAGAAAAACGCAGTATATTTAGTTGCTGAAGCATAGTGAAAAATCTATTGGACAGAATTGTTTTAAACTTTGCATAATGACTGGAAATGAAACACCAAATAATAATGTGAAATAAAATAAGGTAGCGATAGGCTTGGTTTTGAGTTATCTGTCTTTTAAAATGACATAAAAAAAGCTAAACACTCACTTTCAGGGACAGCTAACTAAAAAAAGTAGAAAGGTGACCCCCATTTTTTCCCCATTAATTAGTCTCTAATGTAATTCTAATTTATAATCAGACAAAGTTTTAGAAAATAATCATGGCTAATTTTAATTTTTCTTCTTGGTCTATATAGAGAATAACCGCATTGTGCACGTATGCGTTTATACCACTCTGCCACTGAACGGGTTATGCGGTGTGTATTAGTGTTAGTATTAGTAAACAAGAGGGCCATGATGGCCCTGAATCGCTCACCTGAGTACAATTGCTTCAACTGATGTCAAGGTTTTTAAACAGACAAGGATTCTGATATAACTTAATCTAAAACATTTTACCCCTGACAATACTACACACCAAATATCTAAGCAATGGGCCATATGGTTTCAGAGAAGACTTGGGCGCAGGGTCATTTATCACCGTAGGGCCAAGACTTTGAAAATCTTTGAAATGAACCATTAGATGCTACTACATACCAAAAATCTTAGCTCTAGGCCTTATTGATTCAAAGAAGAAGATTTTTTAAGATTTTCCTATTTAACTCTATGTAAAACAAGTGACCCCTGGTGTGGGGTCATTTATCACCATTGGGCTATGATTTGTACAATCTTGGTAGTGGCCCATAAGATGATGCTACATACCAAATATCTAAGCTCTAGGCCTTATGGATTCATAGAAGAAGATTTTTTAAGATTTTCCTATATAACTCTATGTAAAACAAGTGACCCCTGGTGCGGGGTCATTTATCACCATAGGGCTATGATTTGTACATTCTTGGTAGTGGCCCATAAGATGATGCTTCATACCAAATATCTAAGCTCTAGGCCTTATGCATTCATGGAAGAAGATTTTTTAAGATTTTCCTATATAACTCTATGTAAAACAAGTGACCCCTGGTGTGGGATCAATTATCACCATTGGGCTATGATTTGTACAATCTTGGTAGTGGCCCATAAGATGATGCTACATACCAAATATCTAAGCTCTAGGCCTTATGCATTCATGGAAGAAGATTTTTTAAGATTTTTCTATATAACTTGTGTAAAACAAGTGACCCCTGGTGCGGGGTCATTTATCACCATAGGGCTATGATTTGTACATTCTTGGTAGTGGCCCATAAGATGATGCTTCATACCAAATATCTAAGCTCTAGGCCTTATGCATTCATGGAAGAAGATTTTTTAAGATTTTCCTATATAACTCTATGTAAAACAAGTGACCCCTGGTGCGGGGTCATTTATCACCATAGGGCTATGATTTGTACAATCTTGGTAGTGGCCCATAAGATGATGCTTCATACCAAATATCTAAGCTCTAGGCCTTATGCATTCATGGAAGAAGATTTTTTAAGATTTTCCTATATAACTCTATGTAAAACAAGTGACCCCTGGTGCGGGGTCATTTATCACCATAGGGCTATGATTTGTACAATCTTGGTAGTGGCCCATAAGATGATGCTACATACCAAATATCTAAGCTCTAGGCCTTGCAGTTTTGCAGAAGAAGATTTTCAAAGTTTGCATTTTTAAAATCTATTTTTAGCTCCTGTGACCTAATTATGCAATGGACCAGAACCATTTATACAACTTTAGTAGAGCTTCATCCAAGGAACATTCCTGCAAAATATTTTTCAAATTGGCCAAGCCGTTTAGGAGGAGATGTTGTTTGAAGCAATTGTTGACGCCGGACACACGCACGCACGGACGCCGGACGCCGGACAAAAGGCGATTAGAAAAGCTCACCTTGAGCATGTTGTGCTCATGTGAGCTAAAAATGTGTCCACTGGAAACAAAATATCCTCACTTTAAGACATTTTCACTAAGTCAAAGGCCATGTCATCATATCTAAGAGTATTCTCTGGAACACGTGTGTCACCTGCTGAAGCGTGTCAGAAAAAGTGTGACGGACAGTCAAACGTACAGAAAAGTGATACCTAGGTGTCACCTCAGCTTACATCAGGTCACACAAAAAAAGTAAGTAAAGGCACTCTGTAGTCTAAGTTTCATGCCGTGTGCACGTTCATTGACTAATTACAGCTTTTACCCCTGATTAGCGGGCTACATATGTACTAGTGTTAATCTATCGATCTCCCCGGGGAGTCTATCACTCCGCTTATGGCAGCGCAATGGAATTATACCGGCCTTTCAGGTATCCATTTACACCTGGGCGAACTGGAACAAGCAAGGTTTTATGATTCTCAGATAGATTTGGAGAGATATGGTCACAGGATGTTATATCAAAGTATCACTTTTTTGCAAAGTTAAGGGCCATTAGTAGCCATTACTCTGCTATGTTTCAGAAATGAAAATGCTAGAGTGCAAAGAAAAAAATGAAATCTGGCATTTTTTAATATTAAAAGAGGCATAACTTTTGACCTAATAGGCCGATATCAGCCATACACTAACATGGCCAATAGATTATGCCAATAAACATTATCATAAAGTTTGAAGATGATTGCTTAAGAAATGAAGATGCTAGAGTGCAAACAAACTAAAATCTGGCATTTTTTAATATTAAAAGGGGCATAACTCCTCCCCTAACAGGCAGATATAAGCCATAATCAAACTTGGCTAATAAACAGTTTCATAAAGTTTGAAGATGATTGTTTAATAATTGAAGATGCTAGAGTGCAAACAAACTAAAAATTGGCATAAGGGCATAACTCCTAACCTAATAGGCCGTTATCAGCCATAATCAGACTTGGCCGAGATATTATAGTAATAAACATAGTCATATAATTTGAAGATCATAGCTTAAGAAATAAAGATGCTAGAGTGCAAACAAACTTACTGTGGACAACGGGCAGATGACCAACATTCATCGATCCTAATAGCTCATCCTGGGCACATGAGCTCAGGTGAGCTAAAAACCACGTACAATCATTATCAAATCATAGCAATATGATTTTTGGTTGATATTGCAATATTTATAATTATATCATTGCCAATGTTTTTATCACATATAACTTCTATATTTATACCTATACCTTATGATGTTATCATCCAATAATATGAGTTTGATTGCTTTATATTTCTAAATTTTATCCATACCCACTTTCGTAACAACGATGTCGTATTGGAACATGCACTTGAGAAATTTTGAGAATATGCGGAGGGAGTGGATACATTGTTTCAGATCATTTTGCTAACCTTATCTAGGTTACAATAAATTGATATTTGAAAAATAAAAAAAATATCACAATATGATATGTGGTACTTACAATATTGTTTAATACTGATGTATTGTAAAATTCAAACATCAGTACATATACAGTCAAACCTTTCTTTAACGGTCAGTCAAAGGAACAAGAGAATGGGACTGCTTAACAGAGGTGGTTGTTAAATAAACAAAATGCTAGTTGGGTAAATTAAAACTGACCACTAAATGCAGGTCAACCGCTTAATACAGGTGGCCGCTAATATAGGTTCAACTGTATAGGCCTGTTGGAGAGTTGGATAGAACAAGAGAGGCTGGCAGTTTGAAGCAGTTTGAAGTTTTATTCATGAATGATAAAATGATTTCTGTACAGAAAAAAGAAGAAAAAATGAACAATAAGTACGCTGCTTCTTCAGACTGAACAGGCTTTTGTAAAAATACATTTATTAAAATGAAAATATCACTTACAGGTTTGGGTCTAGAACAAAATGAACGTATAACAAAATCACATTCAAACATGAAAATAACAAATATAACATTACTCATCACTACGGGATAATAAGAGAAGCTGATGATACACAGGTGTACTCTTCTCGTTCTTTCATTCTCTCTTCCTTGCTATCTCTATCACATGACAATTATCATTAAGCAATCTATGCTTAATGAAAAAGGATTTTACAAAAATTTACAAAAAAGAGGGCCAAAGAGGCCCTAAATCGCTCACCTGAGTATAAGGTTACCCAAGGAACATCTGTACTAAAACATTTTGAAATCTGGCCGGTAGTTTTGAAGGAGATGATTTTTAAAGTTTTCATAATTCATTTATTTCTGTTGCCAATGCAACCAGATTTTTACATGAATCAGGTTTATTTTAGCAACTTTTGTGAAGTTTCACCCAAGGATCATCCCTGCCAAGTTAAATAAAATTCTGTCCAGCATATTCAGAGAAGATGTTGTTTAGAGCAAATTGTTGACAACACACGATGGACAAAGCATGACGACGGATGACTGACACAGGGTGATCCTAATAGCTCACCATGAGCACATTGTGCTCAGGTGAGCTAAAAAATGTACAGACTCTATGGAATATACCCTGACTATTGTGAAATTTATGGGCAATTACATTTGATTGTTGCTTTGTTTTGTAATTTATTCCCAGATGTACTTTACTGAAAAACAAATATTTGGTATAAACACCACATTCTTGTGATGAAAAGATTTTTGTCTTTTGCAAAATACAAATCTAACTTGATCTTAAACTTTGATACATAAAGTATATATTTCACACTAAATTAAAATCAGGGTTTCTTTATATACAGTATTAAAGGGACCCTGATCAAAATGGATAAATTAAAAAAAATGATGATCGAATATGAATATCAAAAATTGCCATTCGTTTAGATTCATGTCTTTGTAATCAATATTATCCCATGCTTTTGGTGAAATACTGACAATGGATGACATAATATCTCCTACAATGGGTAATACCGCTACCTTTTCCAAAAATAGAAACATATGGGAAACTCAGTGAAAAAGCATGAAAAGCATGAAAGCAAAACATGTAGAAGATTTGTTGATTTTTCTTTTAAGAGTGTATTTCCTTAAACATTTAGTTTTTTGAAAACAAATATTTTCTATGCCAATGCATGATAAAAAAGTATTATCAAGATTTGCAAAAGGACATTATCATATCCGATAGAAAAAAAAACTGATTTAGTTTCTGTTACATTTTAGGCCAAAACTAACTAATAGTAGATACACATTATACCTGACTTGGAATGCTTCATTCAGTTAAAACTTTTTTTATAAAAAATTAAAAGTAAAATATTTTGTATGTATGAAAATTAAAAAAAAAATCTTTCACTGAAAGTTTCTAACTTTCTGAAAAAAAAAAAATAAACAACACATAAAAATAAACAACACATATAATAAAATAATATTAAAAGTTTTTTTTAGTTAACAGTGATGGTCATTCATCTCAGTATTTTGCATTTTATTACATTGAATTACAAATGATTAAAAAAAGTTGTTTATTAGATGATTAATAATTTAACTGATAAAATGATAGCTTTGATTAATTAGTTGATTACGTGGCTCAGTATTGAATAAGTGAATACCAGTACAATTATTTATTTAATATATGTGTGTACAAATATATGTATGAAATACTGTAACAATTACTATGTTGCCAAAGGTACTCTTACGACTCTATACAACTTTATGGTTGAAATAAAATATATCTATCTATATATATGACCCAAAATTTATTTGACACACTTGATATTTGTAACTGAAACGTTCACAGTAAAAATAATAAAATCCTTCTTTTTCTTTTCCAAATGTAGCAACCATATCACAAAGTATTGAAACCTCCGATCAACTGCAAATGAAACCACCGGTCTACCACAAATCCGTTTAAAGACTACCTCTCATGAATAAGACCAGACTGGGACTAAATAACCAACCACACCTTAGCAACTATAACCACTTGACCACGGAAGCCCCTGGATATTGCAGTTGCTAAGAAATTAATGATCCCAAAGTACTGGTATATAAATATATAATATAGCCAAGTTTTACTAAGACATGCAGTCACACAGTCTGCTTTCTCCTTCTCCATTTGTTTTACTGAGTTTCTAATAAGTTGTGTATTCTGCTAAGTATCTTATGTCCTATACACCTATACAAACCATCCCTTATGATTATGCTCCCCCCCCCAAATTGCAACTGCTATATTACAAGCTGGGAAATACAGATGTTTTGCCATAATATAATTCAGTGTTGTATAGTTTTACTCTTTATCTTACAACGATGTGTTTTTACGCCTTAGCAAACAGAATGGACCTAGCTCCTAGCTGTGTGATCAGG
>CM037787.1:43293215-43305262 GCA_021229015.1 Solen grandis | reverse complement strand
GAGTCAAGGGGCCAAGAAGTAAGGTCTGGGCAGGTAGAGTCGGGCGAGGTCAGTAAAGTCAGGGGGGGAAGTCATGGGGCCAAGGTTAGTAAGAGGCAGGGGACCGAGGAGAGTAAGAGGAAGCCACAGAGAGTAAAAGTCTATGGGCAGGGAAGAGTAAGAGTCAGGGGCCAAGATCAGTAATAGTCAGGGGGTCCAGGAGACTAATATGAACATACCAGAACCAGCACTCTGTGTTGGTAAGTATGTAGTTGTAAGATACAAGAATAGACTTTGTCCAGGGTTAGTGTTGGACTCTGGTGTTGATGATATATTTGTACAGTGCATGTACCAGGTCGGTAGAAAGAATACCAGCTGCTTTTTTTTGCCCCCCAAAATTGCATGACAGGTGCTAGTATGACTACAGTAACATATTTTTGATACCAGAGCCAGTTAAGATTCAATCATCATCTTCTCATTACACAGTGAATGAAAGCCTCTAGCGATCCTTGTCTAAATTTCAGACTTCATAATTCCTGATGACAATTTCAATTTTATTTTATACTTGAACCCATTCTCTGTTGTAGTGGTCTAGTAAATACTTTGTGACTACATATACAGTGAACCCTTGCTGCCTGTACCTCTTGTATCCTGCATTAGGTCTAATATTATGCTTTTTCGAAATAAGCCATATGAATCTTTTCACATTTGAACTCGTTATAAACATAACAAACACTGTCGGTGTAACAAGGGTTCACCATTTATGTATAAGAACTCCGGACGCTGTATGTGGATTCTAACACATTTTGTTAAAACATTGGTTAAAATTTTAAATTTTTTTTCTTTTCTTTTATAAATTGCAAACAGTTTCTCACATATGTAAGACCTGATATTGGTTCCAGCCAATTTGTCTTTTTTGAAAAATATTGCCAAAATTTCATTTTTCATATAGATGCAGACAAAGTTTTCAAGGCAGCTGTTTTGTATCCCAGCATACAATGTGTTACACTATTTTAATGCTATATGAAAAATGAAGCCAGAGCCAGATTACAAAGAAAAAATGTTACACAATGTTTAACATTGGTACCCTGTTCCCCAGCAACTGCATATCCAGGACCCGACTGCCAAAGTTAAACCTTGAATAACATTTTCTCTTGTGCAACCAGTAAATTACATATTTAAGTCACTTCTATAACATTTGGTCTTTCCTGTAACGAAATTGTCAGATACTGAAGTGTTTAAGAACCTTTCATTATATGAAACAACATTTTCTTACTCAGATGTAATCTTTAAATGCAATTGTTGACTTTACAACACGAAATGAACACCAAAAGATAACTTTCCTTATCAATTTGTCCTTTCTGTAACATTTTATGTCACTCATGTAACGAGTGAGTCCTACCTGTAACAACCACTATATTACAAAATAAAATTACAGAGTAAGCACCTTCTAAAACAAAAAATGTGGAAGTTTGACACATTGCTATTGTCCTAGGCACTACATAACATGAGAATGATATATTTGCTGTTAAATATGTAATAGCTGAATATTTTACCTGCCAAAAAGCCTCAAAAATTCATTCACAGTTGTAGAAATACATAAAATTTACATTTTATGACTTTTTTTTTATTTCTTGCATAATATCAGCAAATATTCATTACTTTAATATGCCAACAAAATATAAGTAAGATTTCTTAAATAGTTAGAGAATTAATCTGGATATAAAAATTGTTACAGGAAGGACTCAACCACCGACACACTGCATTTGAAGCTATTTTTTGTTTAAACTGTTGCTTATTTGGGTGGCATATTCAAGTTCCACACTCTGTTTAGTTCCTAAAGTTCATATAGTTAATGAGCTGTTTGATTGATAGGAAAAATTGATTTCAATTTTCTTTGAATTTTATGTGAGACATGCTGTTGATTTTATGTGAGACATGCTGTTTGACTGTTATGTGAGACATGCTGTTTGACTGATATGTGAGACATGCTGTTTGACTGATATGTGAGACATGCTGTTTGACTGTTATGTGAGACATGCTGTTTGACTGTTATGTGAGACATGCTGTTTGAATTTTATGTGAGACATGCTAGTTGACTGTTATGTGAGACATGCTGTTTGACTGTTATGTGAGACATGCTGTTTGACTGTTATGTGAGACATGCTGTTTGACTGATATGTAAGACATGCTGTTTGACTGATATGTGAGACATGCTCTTTGAATTTTATGTGAGACATGCTGTTTGACTGTTATGTGAGACATGCTGTTTGACTGTTGTGTGAGACATGCTATTTGACTGTTATGTGAGACATGCTGTTTGACTGTTATGTGAGACATGCTGTTTGACTGATATGTGAGACATGCTGTTTGACTGATTTGTAAGACATGCTGTTTGACTGATATGTGAGACATGCTGTTTGAATTTTATGTGAGACATGCTGTTTGACTGTTATGTGAGACATGCTGTTTGAATTTTATGTGAGACATGCTAGTTGACTGATATGTGAGATATGCCACTCTGAAACATTTTTTACAGTCAAGAGCACAAGTACAGAAAAGCAAACAAACATAATCTTAATAAAGCCATAAATTTGCACATATTTTAGTAACATTAAGTCCTGGAAGACACCAATATTCTTTTAGAGTGTGAGACATTTATTTTAGCCTCTGACGAATCCAGATGACCTCAGATCAATGGCCAAAACAGTTTAAGAGTCCTGTCTGGTGTCTGGCTGAACACTATCTAATCAATAAAGATTGTATAATCTGTAAGACAACAAACACACCAGTCATTGACTAAATGATGACTTGCCATATATCTATATATACATGCAGGCATCGCACTTACATGGAGGGTCAGGAGCTCAGAGATGTGGTCATATTATTGCAAGGAAAATTGACCATGGACTTTTGACCATGGGATAGAAAAGGTTGAAATTTCCATGGTTATAATTGCTGTAATATAAAACAGCTCTGGAAGGGTATGACGTACATAATGTTGAGGGTGCTCTTTCCAGGAACTGACAATTCAGGGTCTCTTCTGTTTGCTTATACAATAATTGTACCTTAGATTCTGCACAATATGCATGGCAAAGAAAAGTTCATTGTTTCATATACCATTTAAAGTTCAGTAAATGGTTTATGAAGTCCTAACTTTATTCATGAATACTCATCAGAGGTAAAGGGTTAAGATCAGTATTTTGAAATCGTTTGTAGGGTTGGGGATTGGATTGATTGGAGCAAGTCCCTTGATAAGGTGCAAAATACTGTTCCCACCAGGGAACCACTGGTAAGCATTAGAACAAAGGAACATTGAATATGCCTTTATTTAAAATCATAAAATTTCATCATTAATATCTAAGCAACAAAACTAAAGGAGGAGTCAAATTCTCACATCAACTTTCCCAATGTTTTTTCCCCAAGTGGTCTATGATCACAGGTTCTCACATCAATTTGACTGCTTAATTGCTACATGGTTTAAATTTCAACATTTTATGCCTAAATGCGGGATTTGATTAACCCAGTTTCTCAATATTGGATGTCTTTTAATTACCACTGGGCATCTCAACTCTCACTTCCTGCATCAGAACAAAACACAGAGAAAGCGCATCAGTTTGTTTGCTAATGCTTGGATTTAATATCCAACTGACAATATTTCAGCCATTAGGGGACTTAAAATGAGACAGGTATATGCAGTCCACATGTCAGAGACAGGTATATGCAGTCCACATGTCAGAGACAGGTATATGCAGTCCACATGTCAGAGACAGGTATAGTGCTGTCCACGTTAGGTATAGTGCTGTCCGCTTGTCAGACAGGTAAGATGTTGTCCACATGTCAGAAATAGGTAAAGTGTTGTGTTGTCCACATGTGACAGTTAGTGTTGTCCACATGTGACAGGTTAGTGTTGTCCCATGTGACAGGTGTAGTGTTGTCCACATGTGACAGGTGTAGTGTTGTCCACATGTGACAGGTGTAGTGTTGTCCACATGTGACAGGTGTAGTGTTGTCCACATGTGACAGGTGTAGTGTTGTCCACATGTGACAGGTGTAGTGTTGTCCACATGTGACAGGTGTAGTGTTGTCCACATGTGACAGGTGTAGTGTTGTATCCCATGTGACAGGTATAGTGTTGTCCACATGTGACAGGTGTAGTGTTGTCCACATGTGACAGGTGTAGTCCTGCTTCACGGTGATATTACACATGGTATGATTATCCTGACACCAGACCAGTCATGCCTAGCACAGTAACTGCATATAGTTCCATAGAACCCTTTACCTCATATAGAATTTTTTTTTTGACACGCCTTCGCAAACAGACCTAGATCAGCTAGCTTCTTCTAGAATACGTCTGATCAGGGACTCCTCTCTTTCCTTGTAAAGTATTTAAATGCAGATTCTACAGAGTCTGTAGAGCAAAGAAATATCCATTGTTTAATATAACATTTTTAGGTCAATAAATAAATATTCATCAAAATATCAAAAACTTGGAAATAAAATGTGAAAAGGAGTATCTCAGATTTGAACATAGAACCACCAGGTGGATAACATTTTACCTGCCAGTGCACCTACAGCTCTGGGGAAACTTAAGCCTTTACCTCATGAATATTCATATACAATTTTATGACTTTATTAGCACCAATCATTCTTTTCAAGTTGAGATGGTGTAATTTTTTATGAAACAGTAATGAAATTATTTTGATTGGTCAAAAATCTAGGTCACAGGAGCTAAAAATAGATTTTAAAAATGAAAATTTTAAAAATCTTCTTCTCAGAAACCACAAGGCCTGGAGTTAAGATATTTGGTACGTAGCATGATCTTATGACTCTCTACCAAGATTGTTCAAATTATGACCCTGGGGTCAAAATTGGCCCCGCCCCAGGGGTCACTTGATTTAACATAGGCTAATATAGGAAAAACTTGAAAAATTTTCTTCTCAGAAACCACAAGGCCTGGGGTTTAGATGTTTGGTGTGCAGCACTGTCTAGTAGATCACTACCAAGTTTGGTCAAATTTGGCCCTGCCAAGGGGTCACCTGATTTTACATAGGCTAATATAGAAAAAAACTTGAAAAATCTTCTTCTCAGAAACCACAAGGCCTGGAGTTTAGATAGTTGGTATGTAGCATGATCTTATGACTCTCTTCCAAGTTTGTTCAAATCATGAATCATGCATTGTGGATTTATACTTAGTTTATTCAAATCATGGCCCTGGGGTCAAATTTGCCCCCGCCATTGGGGTCACCTGATTTTACATAGGCTAATATAGAAATAACTTGAAAATTCTTCTTTTTAGAAAACTAGAAAACACATGGCCTAGCGTTTAGATATTTGGTGAAAATAGGCCCAGCCCCAGGGATCACTTGATTTTACATAGACTTATTTTGGAAAGAAACTAGAAAAATTTCTTCTCAAAAACCACAAGGTCTGGAGTTTAGATATTTGGTATGTAGCATGATCTTATGACTCTCTTCCAAGTTTGTTCAAATCATGAATCATGCATTGTGGATCTATACTTAGTTTATTCAAATCATGGCCCTGGGGTCAAATTTGCCCCCGCCATTGGGGTCACCTGATTTTACATAGGCTAATATAGAAATAACTTGAAAATTCTTCTTTTAAGAAAACTAGAAAACACATGGCCTGGCGTTTAGATATTTGGTGAAAATTGGCCCAGCCCCAGGGATCACTTAGACTTATTTTGGAAAGAAACTAGAAAAAATTCTTCTCAAAAACCACAAGGTCTGGAGTTTAGATATTTGGTATGTAACATGGGCTAATAGACCTCTACGAAGTTTGTTCAAATCATGACCCTGGGGTCAAAATTAGCTCTGCCCCAGGGGTCACTTGATTTTACATAGCCTAATGATACCAGGTGAGCGATCCAGGGCCATCATGGCCCTCTTGTTTTTTTAAATTTCCAACTTTTACCCATTTAGGCAGCTCCTGGAAGGAATGGTTTGATCTGGATTTTCTCAGTGTTTGCTAAGACATTAAAACATGTTTCCATAAGATAAAGGGCTATATTTGCCCTCTCAAGCAGCCTCAGTTTGCATCTTTAACTTCTCTGACACATCTTTAAGTCTGATTTTAAATACAGCATTAGCTTCATTTGTTTCCCCTGTGGACTCACATAATCATATAAATGTACTGAAACATTATTGCAGATTTCAGAAGCAGCCAGCAACCCTTCTGATTTTCAACAAGTTTCCTTGTTTTTTTCGTGATATTTTTAATGACTTTTTTTTTTTTTAAATTAGAAATAAACTGATTTCTAAGACTAAAAAGGACAAGTATCTCCTTGAGCTCTCAATTTAAAGTGTTCTCAATTTGAATGTGAAGGTACTCTTGGAAAATGTGCATGTATTGATTATTTCACCTCTTTGCATAGGATAAATCAAACATGCAGAATAGTGATACTTAGAAGTACTGATACATAAATCAAGATGGTTTTTTTTTAGCATGCACTTTGAATAACAAAAAAGAGAGAGATTATCCTTTTCCTGATAAAGACATGACAGATGCCTAAAAGCATCTCTGTATGCGATCAGATAGCCTTGTCCAGGACAGAGCTGACCCAGATCAGATAGACTTGTCCAGGACAGAGCTGGCAGATCAGATAGCCTTGTCCAGGACAGAGCTGGCCCAGATCAGATACTTGTCCAGGACAGCCCAGATCAGATAGACTTGTCCAGGACAGAGCTGGCCCAGATCAGATAGCCTTGTCCAGGACAGAGCTGGCCCAGATCAGATAGACTTGTCCAGGACAGAGCTGGCATAGATCAGATAGCCTTGTCCAGGACAGAGCTGGCCCAGATCAGATAGACTTGTCCAGGACAGAGCTGACCCAGATCAGATAGCATTGTCCAGAATAGAGCTGACCCAGATCAGATTGCTTTGTCCTGACCAAGCTGGCCCATATCAGATAGCCTTGTCCAGGTCAGAGCTGACCCAGATCAGATAGCCTTGTCCAGAACAGAGTTGACCCAGATCAGATAGCCTTGTCCAGAACAGAGCTGGCCAAGATCAGATAGACTTGTCCAGGACAGAGTTGACCCAGATCAGATAGCCTTGTCCAGGACAGAGCTGACCCAGATCAGATAGCCTTGTTCAGGAAAGAGCTGACCTAGATCAGATAGACTTGTCCAGGACAGAGCTGACCTAGATCAGATAGTCTTGTTCAGAATAGAGCTGACCCAGATCAGCTAGCCTTGTCCAGGACAGAGTTGACCCAGATCAGATAGACTTGTTCAGAATAGAGCTGACCCAGATCAGCTAGCCTTGTCCAGGACAGAGTTGACCCAGATCAGATAGACTTGTTCAGATTAGAGCTGACTCAGATCAAAAAGACTTGTTCAGAATAGAGCTGACCCAGATCAGCTAGCCTTGTCCAGGATAGAGCTGACCCAGATCAGATAGACTTGTCCAGAATAGAGCTGACCCAGATCAGATAGCCTTGTCCAGGACAGAGCTGACCCAGATCAGATAGCCTTGTCCCGGTGTGGTACAAAATAGGCTACTTTCTGGTAAGGTGACACAGGGCTGTCTTTGCTATGATGGTAATTAGGGTTGGACGTGGCAAGTCAGTTCTAAGGCCTGACTTTGATACACTTACTTTCAAGCAAATTAGCAAAATTGAAGTATAAAATCTTGCCTGTTGCAAACTGTTAATTGTTTCTGTGTATATGCTTTGAGATTGAAAGGTTTTACCAGTGAATGGTAACTCTGTAACTTCCCCATTTTAGCATGTTTCCTTGATATAAGACGAGCGATTATATTAAAAGACAAGTATCACTTCTAGGAAACTTTCTCGAAACTGTCAATAACATGTGATTTCAGATGCTGTGTACAGCTCTCAAAGAATATTAGCCCTTGAACAATAATATATTAACACATAGAGATATGTTTTCTGCATCTTCTGTCACATCTCTAAAGAGTAATAGCATTGATAATAAAAGATGCCATAACTCATGGGTGGAAAATAGACTTAGGAGTCAAATAAAGCTTATGTTTAGAGATGGTTGGAATTTAAGTCTGAATATCTAAAAAATAATCAGTAGTGACTAAGAATATGATTTACTTAGCAAGGACTTTACTTTATGATATATATTTTTATTTTGTCTTAAAAGGTCAATGCCATAAAAAGGTCAAGGTCACAGGTCTGTGAGCAAAAATAACATGGGGACATGACGATTGTGCCATACAAAATTATTTATAAACTATGAGATAAAAAAGTATTAGGAGTCACTTTTATGTATTTGTTTGTTAATGTCAAGGTCATTGTTACTATCAAGGTCACATATTAGGGTCAAGATCCTTTATGTAAGTCAATATGAAAAATGTACTTCTTAAAGGATGTTTGTGTGTGAATACATATTTTCCTGCACGATATGTACCTCAGTGCATTTTAAAAAAACAAACAGATGAAAGTGCAAAAATAGTTGCTGATATATGTATGAAACAAGGTGCTATTTTAACAAGATGAACATGATTCTGTAGAAAAATCTTGTTGGTTTAAAACAGTGCTGGAGCAGTACGTAGGAACAGTATTATTTATCAAATTGATCAATATTTGCTATTGCTTTATGTTTTCCAGCTTTTGCCAGTATTCAAGTTATTTAAGAAAAGTAAATATGATGATGTAAAATCATTATTTTGTCACTACTACTGGTACTCTGGTTGTAACTGAAATATGTTTTTTTTATACCAGTTTTTTTTTCTCTTTAATAGGTAGTTAGGTTTCACAGGAAAGAGTTGATGCTAAACATTAAAATAAAACATTATGGCCTGACATGTTTTACCTAGTGAAGTGGAGTTTGGTAACTGTTGTTGATAATGTCTTAACACTTGGGATAATTATTTATCATGATCAGATCAATCAGCAATTGCAGATAACTACTGTCAAGGATTTTGCAAGAAATATATAGTCCTTCTTCTGTGTCAAAGTTAGTGGTAGGCAGGGGTATAAATCTCTTACATTGCTAGCTTGCGGTAGGTCGGTGGTTCTTAACCCGGATGCCTCTGTGCATTCGGGGTCTTCCTCCACCTGTAATTAGCTGGACGTCGCTATATGACTGGAATACTGTCAAAGCGACGGTAAACTCAAATAGTCAAGTCTTTCATTGCTAGTTCTAGTTTATATAACTTTCTGTAGTGGATTTATATTATATAATGTTCTGTAGTGGATTTATGTTATATAACATTCTGTAGTGGATTTATGTTATCATAACATTCTGTTGGGGATTTGTTATATAACGTTCTGTAGTGGATTTATATTATTTAATGTTCTGTAGTGGATTTATGTTACATAACATTCTGTAGTGGATTTACATAATGTTCTGTAGTGGATTTATGTTACATTCTTTATTGATTTATGTTATATAACATTCTGTAGTGGATTTATGTTACATAACATTCTGTAGTGGAGTTATGTTACATTACATTCTTTATTACGCCCCCCTTCGAAGAAGAGGGGGTATATTGCTTTGCTTATGTCGGTCGGTCAGTCCGTAGGTCGGTCCGTCAGTCTGTCGGTAGACCAGACCTTGTCTGAGTGATAACTTAAGTTCTATTTGACCTTTAAGTCTTTAACTTCATGTGGTTGTTGCTCATGATTAGTAGATGACCCCTATTGATTTTGGTGTCATTACCTCAAAGGTCAAGGTCACATGTTGTGTATGTATAATACCAGACCTTGTCCGAGTGATAACTTAAGTTCTATTTGACCTTTAAGTCTCAAACTTCTTGTGGTTGTTGCTCACGATTAGTAGATGAACCCTATCGATTTTGGTGTCATTACCTCAAAGGTCAAGGTCACATGTTGTGTATGTATAATACCAGACCTTGTCCGGTGAATTTTCAAACTTCTGTGGTTTTTTCCCTATCAATTTTGGTGTCAATACCTCAAAGGTCAAGGTCACAAGGTTGCATTTGTATATATGTTTGATGACTTGGCCTTGTTATTACTTAGATCAAGATAACATAATTTATGTTGTAATGTTGTTTTGTTTTAAAGTTTGAGATATTTGAAGGATGATGTATCATTTTCTTTCATTATTGTGGATGTTTGTGCTTATGGCTAGCAAGGCTGATTTGTTAATTTTTGTGTCGCCTGCATAGCATGGCAGACACATAGGGATCACTTTGTCCGTCGTCGTCGTCGGCGTCGTCGTCGTCGTCGTCGGCGTCACACTTTCTTGTCCGGAGCATAACTCGAAAAGTATTTGAGGTATCACCTTGAAACTTAAAACATGGATAGATCACATTGAGGTGGAGTGCAGTGCACAAGAATGATAACTCTGACTTTCGTATTTTCTGAGTTATTACCCTTTGTTGATTCTGAGATTTTATTTTTGTCCGGACCATAACTCAAAAAGTATTTGAGGTATCACCTTGAAACTTAAAACATGGATAGATCACATTGAGGTGGAGTGCAGTGCACAAGAATGATAACTCTGACTTTCGTATTTTCTGAGTTATTACCCTTTGTTGATTCTGAGATTTTATTTTTGTCCGGACCATAACTCAAAAAGTATTTGAGGTATCACCTTGAAACTTCATAGATGGAAAGATCTCATGGATTTGTAGTGCAGTGCATAAGAATGATAACTCTGTTTTATTTTCTGAGTTATTTCCCTTTGTTGATTTTCAGACTTAATTTTTGTCTGGGGCATAACTCGAAACGTATTTGAGGTGTTGACTTGAAACTTCATAGATCTCAATGGTCTGAGTGCAGTGCACATGAATGATAACTCTGTTTCTCTTTTTCCTTGAGTTATTGCCCTTTGTTGATACTCAGACTTCATTTTTGTCTGGAGCATAACACGAAAAGTATTTGAGGTATTACTTTGAAACCTCACAGGTGGAAAGATCTCATGGAGTGCATTGTGCAAGAATGATAACTGTTGTATTTTTGGAGTAATTTCCCTTTGTTTATTTTTTTTGGATTTAATTCTTGTGTGGTGCATAACTTGTAAAGTGTTGCCTTAAACATTTATAGTAGATAGATCTCATTGGTCTGAGTGCAGTACACAAGAATGATAACTCAATAATGATAATGATGACTACAAACTTGCAACATATATATAATTAACGTCATAAGTGCTTAATGACGTCATAATTTTTCTTACAGTTAATGTTTTGAATTCATAGTCATTCTGACACTCCTCTGATGAAGACTGTATAGTCGAAAGTGCTCGGGAAAATTATTACATATTGCACTGTTTGAATATTTTATTCCCCCCCCCCCCAAAAAAAAAAAAAAAATATATATATATATATATGTGTGTGTGTGTGTTATTTTGTACCTCACAAAATAGATTATGCTTTATCAATAATTTGTCAAAAGATCGATTTTCTAGTCAATTCTTTCATCAAACATGCTTAAATGCAGGCGACACAAGTGTTCCGAGGAACACCCACATCTAGTTATAATAAACCTAGAGCACTAAGTCTTAATGTTTTGTTTGTTTATAACTGACAATGTTCTTTCACTTAAACCTTTGTGGACTTGTGTAAATATTTCTCCAGCCCATTTATTTCAGTAAATGTTTAGTTCCACATTTTAGCACATTATATTTTCACTCAAATTTTTGAAGTTTGAGAATTTTTTGTGACAAGCCAACATTATGAAGGCAAACTCCTTGCATGTAATATAGCTATATACATATTATGGCATATGAGGGGGGCATATATGTTTCACAAACATTTCTTGTTGATTTATGTTATATAAACATTCTGTGGTGGATTTACATGTTGATGTGGTGGATTTATGCAAAATCATTCTGATATATTTTTCAAAAGTAAGGGACCTGTTTCACTAAATTTAGTACAATCCATGGTGGCCGACTGGTCAAGTCTGTTTTAGGAGCTGGAGGTCATGGGTTCGATCCTCGAGTGCGATATACCAAAGTTATAAAAAATGGTACTGGTATAGCTCCCTCAATGCTTGGCATTCAGTTTATAAGGGTAGTTCCAGGACTGGTTGGCCCGGTGTGAGGGTAATGTAACTGGGTGTGGTATCATGCCACATATTTACAGTGTGATACTGCAGTGTGGCAACACTT
>CM037787.1:43277827-43293115 GCA_021229015.1 Solen grandis | reverse complement strand
GTAGATTTGTGAAAGTCAATAACCAGTCCAGTCTATCCGGTGTCACGGTTAAAAAAAACAGCCCGGTGTCACAGTAAACAAAGTAAATTACGGCCCCTTGCTTGTCTGTACTATACGCAAAGTATAGTGTAACAAATACGCGGCTGCTTTTATGTTTTTGCGTAAACCACTTTTCTAATTGATTTTCAGTACGCATTGATTTTAAAATGATTGCTTTTTCACTGAATTTAATTGCGTATTTACGCAGATACGCACCTTATCTGTAACCCTGATGGTCGTATTTTGATTTTTTCATCTTTTTCATTTGATAATAGGACCAGAAACATCAAATTTTAGGGCCATAAATAAGCCAATTAAAGATTTCATCTGAAGGAATGTTAGGGACATTATAATTAAGGCTACAACCAGAATTTCATGTCTTGTCATGCAAGGCTGTATGAACCATAAGGAAAAAAGAACTTCAAAGTGATTGAGTGGGTAGAGACAGAATTAAAAGGTTCCAATTAGGATTTATATTAATAACTGACTTACAGCTGAAATCACTGGCTAAACTTGCATAAAAACTGTTTGTTTTTCAGAAATATTTGAAATTTGAATGTCCAAAAAGGGCAATTAAAATCTGTTGTCTTTCCAAATAATCTGCTGTCATATTCATCAATGACAATCCGTTCCCAATTGCAGTTATCCAAAGGACACAACTTTCCGAACCATTAATCTATACTGTGACAATCTAATATCCTTTACAGGCATCAAAGTGTAAATGCCAATCAACAAGCTGCTTATTGAAATGCTTAACTTATTACGCTCGATAATCCATTGATTTCTTTCCTTTAATGGATTCTCCACCATATTATACAAGTTCAAAAACACACCTGTAATAAGGTCATCTGCTTCATTAATAGCTGGGCGACAAATCAAACTAATACTAAAACCGATCTACTGACACAGAATTGGTTTTAAACATGTACAATAATACAAGAAGTCCTGTAACGCATGGGCACAAGAATGTGTACCCTAGACTACCTTACTGTAACACATTGGTACAAGAATTGGTGCAATATATAACCTTACTGTAATGGATGGACACAAGAATGGGTGCCATATATAACCTTACTGTAATGGATGGAACAAGAATGGGTGCCATATATAACCTTACTGTAATGGATGGACACAAGAATGGGTGCCAATAACCTTACTGTAATGGATGGAACAAGAATGGGTGCCATATATAACCTTACTGTAATGGATGGAACAAGAATGGGTGCCATATATAACCTTACTGTAATGGATGGACACAAGAATGGGTGCCATATATAACCTTACTGTATTGGATGGACACAAGAATGGGTGCCATATATAACCTTACTGTAATGGATGGACACAAGAATTGGTGCCATATATAACCTTACTGTAATGGATGGACACAAGAATGGGTGCCATATATAACCTTACTGTAATGGATGGACACAAGAATGGGTGCCATATATAACCTTACTGTAATGGATGGACACAAGAATGGGTGCCATATATAACCTTACTGTAATGGATGGACACAAGAATGGGTGCCATATACAGTGGTGCTAACGTATCAGTTGTCAAAAATAGCGTATATCGTTCATATCGCATCGTATCGTAACGTATATATTACTCGATCGCATCGTAACTATGGAATCGTATTCTATCGCATTCAATCGTATTAGGATCGCATCGTAAGGAATATGGAACTTATCGTAAATCGCTAAATATCGTATTGAACCACCCAGTGGTTTTGGACAGTTTAAGTTACGGGACACCATCGATATTGCAAAAATAATTAATCTTCGTGTCTTTAAATTTAATATTTGCTTAAGTTTATTAATGGTGGATCATTAAATCACATTATGCAGTACATTTTTTTCATATTTTACCAATTGCAATAGTTATATTTCTTTTACTTTATTATTTTATACATGTGTTATGGCCTACGTGACTTTCAGGAGCAGTCGCCATGCAATGTTATATAATTTGATGCACGTGTGAAAAATACTATATCAGAGACGTAAATACCTTTAATATAGCTTCGTGACTATATCAGTATTAAAGTGGAATAATTTTAAAATATGTGTAATCGATATGTTTAAACAATGTTTGCTTTATTAACCTGTCTAAAAACTAACAAATTAAAACTTACCTACTTATGCAAGATCGTCCGAAATGTTGCTTTCGTGTAATTGTTTATTTCCCGGGACATTTTTTACTGCTGTATTTACTCGAATGCCCATTTTTCTTTATTATTTAATGAATTCGTGAACAAAAGATAATTGTAATTTACGAATATAGCTTATTTATTTAATTATTTCCTATTTTATTTAGGTTTCTCTATCTCTCTTTCATTACGCACACGCGCGCGCACACACACACTTCCAAAAATGGATGAATGAGTGTAAATTATGTTTCTTTTTTCTCCCTTTTTCATCAGTACGGAGATAATCAAAATTCAGGTAGGTGGAGACTGAAAATCCAAACCGGAGCATTTTTTCCGATGATCTCGTAAATCCTAATACGTATATGATGTGTACAAGATGCATCGGTATTGCTTTGAGAACACGGAACTCTAAGTACTAGTTCTACACAGGAACATGTTTACAGTATATCGGTGCTATACCTCGGACACGAATATTTCGAAGAGCATTTTTTTTTTTTGCGAAATTAGCATGGGTATCACACCCGAACTTAGTTGTATCTAACAACTGTCTCTTTCATATGGAAAAAAAAACAATGATAAAACGGAACCACATTTTCGTGATATGCTTCACTGCTATGTCTTAATAATTAATATGATAAACCAGGAATTATTGCAAGCCATAACAACAGAAAAATAAACATAAAACCTACATGGGAATGGAAGATTTGTTATAAAATAACTGATGTATTTTATTCCGTGATAACACAGAGTTAACTGACATGATAATAGTTAAAAGAAATTGATCTTGTTTCCATATTACTACAGTTCGCTAAAGATATATGAAAAGTTATAAAAAAAATATTTTAATAGGTTAGAACATTTTCTTGCATATCCCTAATCTTTTTATGTATAATTAAGTGAAAAAGTGTGATTCGCAATACCGGAGGCGTGCCATAAGTTCTTATCAGCAGGCACAGCATGTGTTTATTTTGACCGGATATGTCACCTTTATGTCTCGCCGCTGCCGGTATACCACCCCCAGAGGAGAAGACTTTTGACATGTACACAGAGTAAATGTTATTTCCGGTACTAACAGATTACAATTTTTAGCAATAATTTGAAATTCTATTTTAAACACACCAATATTCATAGAATAATAATAATAATAAAACTGTTTCCAATCTGATGTATGAGGCACAGAATATATTTCGAAGAGAGAAAAAAAAATCTTAAATGTACACGATGATGATGATGATGATGATGATAATGATGATACATGTATCAAAAATACATTTGTAAGGGAGTGTGCGGACACACACGTGTGTGACTTATGGACTTATTTTTATATCACAAATGAGCGAATCATAGGGTATTCTTTAAAATATTTTGATTGTTAAAACGGCGAGTAAAATACACAGATTTTAAATGGACTTTTTTTTTAATTTGTTCTTCCGATTGAAACCAATTGTGTCTACAAATCAAAATCTCTGCAAATCAACATGTGTCTCGAAACCACATGCATGATAACATTAATGACCAAAATATAGCTCAAAATATAGGATGAGAGAGAGAGAGAGAGAGAGAGAGATGAATGCATATTTATGCGGAAGACACAGTGAATTAGTGCGGGGATGATACATATGCACACAATATAAATGCTACATCATAAATATTTAATGAAATATTAAAAAACATTACATTTAAACAATTTTGCAATAATACTTGGTCAAAACCATGGATACCATTACAAAATATTGAAAGCCAACGCATGCTGATATTTCCCTACTTAATAAGAGACAATTAGTTATATATCCTTTACATGTAGCAATGCAAGTGTTAGACAATCTGGAAACATGTCTGGAAAGGTGTGAAATAACTTTATACAGTAGGTGAACTGGGTGTAGTCAAAATGAGATATAACCGATTTGGCAACTATTTTATTCTTGTACTCGATTTACGAAACAAATCATATTAAACTGTATACGCATGGCGGCGTATGACATTTCTCACGAATACCCGGTTAAACGGCGGCCTCTTCACGCATGGCATCTTTTCGACAAAGATAGCTTTTCGACCCATGTTAATGTACATGTATTTAATTGTTTAATTACCAAGGTCAATTTCCAACAACAATTCTTCGGGCTTAGGGCTTTTTAAAACAATAGCGGATTTTCCGAGCTTCTGGTTAAAGTATATGAAAACATATTTATATTAAATCTATACCTATGACAGTTACCTACTTGTAATATATACGAATATTCTAATAAGAAAATAGATACGGTGCTATTCTCCCACACTCACTCGCGTTCTTTTGATATTTGATACATCCAATAAATTATATATACATTTATGTTTGATGGGTTAAATGCAAAGTTTGAAAAATGCCCGAAGATATTGTTTTAATTAGCACAAATGACAGTGTACTAGATATTAGATGATTACTGGTATCATTTGTTTTTTTTAATGTGATTAATATCAAAACACATAATAACAAAGCATACTTCATACATTTTTTATGAGTCCTCATTAGGAAAAAAATCAGTTTTTCATTACACGTGCTTAGGTTGTTATTGACGGAGACAACAGAGTCCGTAACATTTCTAGAGGAACCGCAATTTAGTTTGTCCCCATTTCCTGTTTCCCGTTTTGTTTATTTCCGCTGTTTATTTCAGATGAAAACACGGCTTGTGATAAATATTGTTAAAAGCTTAGTTGATATTTCATATTTTTGAACTTATTGTAAAATCTAGTTGTATACAGTTGTAAAAAATACCATTTATACCGTGCTTATCCTGTATCGTATATCGCATAACGTATATCGCAGATCGTATGGTATCAGACAAAGAACGCATCGCATCGCATGGTAACGAATCGTAAAGGTAAATCAGACCTGCTACCGCACATCGCATATCGCAGATCGTATATCGCATATCGTCCGTATTTCTATCGTATTCCAATCGTATTTTTTGACAACTGATACGTTAGCACCACTGTATAACCTTACTGTATTGGATGGACACAAGAATGGGTGCCATATTATAACCTTACTGTAATGGATGGACACAAGAATGGGTGCCATATATAACCTTACTGTAATGGATGGACACAAGAATGGGTGCCATATATAACCTTACTGTAATGGATGGACACAAGAATGGGTGCCATATATAACCTTACCAAAATGGATGGACACAAGAATGGGTGCCATATATAACCTTACTGTAATGGATGGATACAAAAATGGGTACCATATATAACCTTACTGTAATGGATGGGCCCAAAATGGGTGCCATATATAACCTTACTGTAATGGATGGACACAAGAATGGGTGCCATATATAACCTTACTGTAATGGATGGACACAAGAATGGGTACCATATATAACCATACTGTAATGGATGGGCCCAAAAATGGGTGCCATATATAACCTTACTGTAATGGATGGACACAAGAATGGGTGCCATATATAACCTTACTGTAATGGATGGACCCAAAAATGGGTGCCATATATAACCTTACTGTAATGGATGGATACTAGAATGGGTGCCATATATAACCTTACTGTAATGGATGGATACTAGAACGGGTGCCATATATAACCATACTGTAATGGATGGACACAAGAATGGGTGCCATATATAACCTAACTGTAATGGATGGACACAAGAATGGGTGCCATATATAACCTTACTGTAATGGATGGACACAAGAATGGGTGCCATATATAACCTTACTGTAATGGATGGACACAAGAATGGGTGCCATATATAACCTTACTGTAATGGATGGGCCCAAAAATGGCAGCCATATATAACCTTACTGTAATGGATGGGCCCAAAAATGGGTGCCATATATAACCTTACTGTAATGGATGGGCCCAAAAATGGGTGCCATATATAACCTTACTGTAATGGATGGATACTAGAACGGGTGCCTTACTGTAATGGATGGACACAGAAGGGTGCCATATATAACCTTACTGTAATGGATGGACACAAGAATGGGTGCCATATATAACCTTACTATAATGGATGGACACAAGAATGGGTGCCATATATAACCTTACTGTAATGGATGGACACAAGAATGGGTGCCATATATAACCTTACTGTAATGGATGGACACAAGAATGGGTGCCATATATAACCTAACTGTAATGGATGGACACAAGAATGGGTGCCATATATAACCTAACTGTAATGGATGGACACAAGAATGGGTGCCATATATAACCTTACTGTAATGGATGGACACAAGAATGGGTACCATATATAACCTTACTGTAATGGATGGACACAAGAATGGGTGCCATATATAATCTAACTGTAATGGATGGACACAAGAATGGGTGCTATATATAACCTTACTGTAATGGATGGACACAAGAATGGGTGCCATATATAACCTTACTGTAATGGATGGACACAAGAATGGGTGCCATATATAACCTTACTTAATAGATGGGCCCAAAAATGGGTACCATATATAACCTTACTGTAACACATGGGCACAAAATGAGTGCCACATATAACCTTAATTTTACAGATGGACACAAGACAGTGTGCCTCATTTACCCTTACAGACATGGATTTTAACAAACAAAAACAGCAAAACTAAAGCTCCAGAAATGCCATTATTATCACATTTGGTATAAAAGATATTCAATTTAAGCTTATGTAATAAAAATACATATAAAATTATAATCTATTTTACAAAATCAACATTTTGAACACAGTATCTGGTAACTTTTACTGATATAAACTTGTCTGTAAGTTTTTTCTGTATAAACTTACTTTCTTTTTTAATAGAAACATTAAAAACATCTATGAAACCTATTTATTAGAACAATTCTCTAAGAAATTTAAACAAAAATAAAACTAATTTGTCAATCTGATTAAGCCAACTTGACCCACAAGACACCTATGGATAAAAATGATAAATCAGTCTTGAATTCCTGGGGCGATGACATATAGTCAGGTTTACTGGGCTTCAATACGCTGTTCCCTTATGAAATATTCATTCAGTCTTTACAGATGTTTTTATTCTCAATACCACATTCCCCGCTGCCCCATTATACCTTTGCACTACCTGCCCCCTGAGGCCAAGAACAAAACGGTCTACCTTTGTTAAAATGCTTTCATGTCCTCATGCAATAAAGATCTAATGGCATTCTTCAAGCCTCATTGTGTTTGCATGCATAACATTGATATGTTTGTTATCATGGCAGAGGAATCTGAATATTAACTCCCGTGAAAATAATGCGTGACCTTCAGATGACTTTAAACTTACTTCTTTTATGATCACTTTTATGATATACAAATTATGCAAATTCCTCTCAATGATTCGTAGGTTGTGCTAGTACCTTGTGCCTAGGAAGGTCCTGAAAATTTCTCACCCTGAACAGGAATCAAACTTATAACCTTTGTACTCATAGTCATTGAACACTATCAATGATCCATGTATTTTGTAATATTAAGGTAACCCACCCATCATTAAATTGTGATCATGGTCAACCAAGTTATCAGGCCTTTTTCTGGTGTATCCACAGGTCCGGTAAAAGGACCCATTCTTCATGAGAAATCATACTTTTTTTCCCAATTCTATTAGAAATATTCCCAATTCTGGTTTAAAAAATCTGAACCTTGCCTCTTTCATTGATTCAATTTGATTGACAGGTATTTGCTGAGTCGGGTAGTCGTCTGCATTGATTACCATGGCGATTGACCTACCATAGTTTAAATAATTAAATATGAAATAATCACAATTAATCTGAGGTTAAATTACTTCAAATTCAAATGAACATGAACATACAACAAAGACAGACGAAAAATGTTAAGGAAATAGCATCCAAAAAAAAAAAAAAAAAAAAATCTAATTAGCATTAAATCATTTGCTCTAGAAATGAAAGAAAAAAAAAAACAAGCTTGAGTAGATCTACTTATTTGAACTTTTCTCAACATATTTTCTAATTTTGCATTAAAGCCTACAAATAAACTGCAAAATTGGCAAAATTTCAGGTAGGTGAACTGCCAACTTTCTTTTAGAAATGGTTAATGGTAATGCATTTATTTTGTAAATATAAGCTATAAAGACATATTTTTGATAATTTGCATATTATTTTAGCATTTTACAGATTAGATGCACACCTATTTTAAACCATGTAAATAAACAGTAGAGAGAAATAAATTGTTATTCAAAATGTCATTGGTTTTTCGCGGATTTTGTTTCACTTTTGAAAACTTGAAATTATAATTGACTGCACACAAAATGAGTGAGAATGCTGTCATGACACATGATTGGAACCTTCCTTTTTAATTGAATGCACACTGAATGATAAGTGAAAATAGATTATTTAATTTTAAGTTAAAAATGATTTTTTGTGTGTTAAACTTAATCCCCTTTTAGAGCTGATTAATTTCATTTCATAATGAAAATAATGCAAGAAATCTAAATCACAAAAATGATTAAAAAAAAGAAACTAGCTTACTAAATGAATTCCTCCCAAAAAGTCTTGTTTTCGCGCGAATTCTCAATTCCAAAATTGCAATTTTCCCAGAATCAGGCCAGAAAAAGGCCAGGTTATCCTGAGAATTTTATAGTAAATGCAAGCCTTTATAGACTTAGTAAAAGAGCCTATAACTCCCTCAAAGTCACTGGATGCTTACATCTGCAATAAAGTCTTTTTAAGCGTTTGAAGGACTATGATTAATATTTAATGATGTATGGATTACCTTAATATAAAATAATTTTCTGACATTTACAAAAAAAAATACTTTCAGAATATTTTTGACAGAAAAATAAGGTTAATTCATTCTTTATATATCCATATTACTTTTATATGAATTAAGACCTTTCAGCATGGTGGTAAAATATATTTTGAAGTGAAGCCTTTAAGTTTGTACATGTCAAGTTCAGCTCTTCCACAGAACCAGAAACCCTGCATCGCAAGAATTTAGGTCTCTCTCAGTTTGTCTTGGCAGCCATTTTCCCTGAGGGCCATGTGGAGTCTGCCATGCACAAACTGCCTCATCATCTTCAGTGTGCCTAGACACAGCCATCGTTTCACGGGACAAATTTGATAAACATTGAACACACTGCACAAGGATCAATACCAGGAACCGTCAGACAAGAACAAGCACTCTCTAGGCTTGCTGACTCATAACAGTGCAACCAGGAACACTTAACTCTTTCAGAGCCATTCACTGTTTTTCTTATACACTGAATTACTTCAAACTTCAAAGTCTACATGCACTGACCATATTTGGTAAGGAACACTCAACCTCCTAACTCATTGATGAAAGTTTCAAGGAAAGACACACCCCAGTAATTGATTACAGAAAAGCCGTCTGCTCACACTGGCTATATTATCTATTATATAAATTAAGGTAGTCACACAGTTCTTCAATAGATTATAACTTTCTTGCAGACAATTATTTTTGCTAGTGCACTGTACAACAAATATCTAGTTTATAAAATCTAAAATCACACACGTTATATGCCTTAACTGTTATAATTTTTTTTTTTTGTCTTTTTATTTTTTATTGTTGCTAATTAAATCATGATACAGATATCTGCTATAATACAGACATCAGTCATTTCTTGCAGTGGAATGATAAAGACACTATGAGACTTCACAACAGAGACAAGTTTGAGTGAACAAAATTATATATAACAACATATGTAAAGCATCCAGACAGTTATCTGTGATTGAAACATATATAACTTACATAAGGGACCTAGATAATGGTCTAATTGTTTGAAGACTGATTGTGGATGTGCAAGTCAGGTTTTCCATCACATCAGTTATCAGGGGTAGAGAGATTAGTAACAACAGTATTAACTCTTGAATGAAATGAAAATCATCAAAAAATTGTCTTAAAGGAAAGACGATTAAAACATGATGAAGCAAACATACAAACTCTTGACAACAGTAAATATAACGAATCATTTAAATCCAACTAGTTTTGATCAAAAATATGTCTTAACCTGAGAGAAACCAAAGGATCGGAAATACTGATATACCTTTTTGCTTCTTCTTCTTGCCTGATCCTTTTTCACGTGTACCATTTATGCTGGAAGGATCCTGTCTGTTGCCCAGTTTCGGGGACTGTTGCTTGCTTCGACCACATCCCATTGTTTCTAAAATTAGCAACATCGAGGCAGATTTTCCAATGCTCCACCCCGCTGCTTCTGCTTCAGCTCTGAGGAGAATGTTGCACAATCTGAAGGAATAAACGTAGATAATGTATAAGTAATGCATACAGAGATTATTAATTACACTAAATACCCATTAAAACATGCTCCATAGTGACAAGACACCCTGTATAACACATACACTTCATTAAGGAAAAAATCCCTATAAATAACAAACTTCATTATAACAAGAAATTCTATAGAACACACTCCATTATGACAAGAATCCATATATAAAACACTCCATTATAGTAAGAAACCCTATACAACATACACCATGATAGCAAAAAAAAAAACTATATAACACACTCCATTACAACAAGAATCCTTAACATACTTCATTATAACAAGAATCCCTATATACCATACTTCATTATAACAAGAATCCCTATATACCATACTTCATTATAACAAGAATCCCTATATACCATACTTCATTATAACAAGAATCCCTATATACCATACTTCATTATAACAAGAACCCTATATACCATACTTCATTATAACAAGAACCCCTATATATCATACTTTATTATAACAAGAATCTCTATATACCATACTTCATTATAACAAGAACCCCTATATACCATACTTCATTATTACAAGAATCCCTATATACCATACTTCATTATTACAAGAATCCCTATATACCATACTTCATTATAACAAGAATCCCTATATACCATACTTCATTATTACAAGAATCCCTATATACCATATTTCATTATAACAAGAATCTGTATATACCATACTTCATTATAACATTACAAGAATCCCTTTATACCATACTTCATTATTACAAGAATCCCTATATACCATACTTCATCATTACAAGAATCCCTATATAGCATACTTCATCATTACAAGAATCCCTATATACCATACTTCATTATTACAAGAATCCCTATATACCATACTTCATTATTACAAGAATCCCTTTATACCATACTTCATTATAACAAGAACCCCTATATACCATACTTCATTATTACAAGAATCCCTTTATACCATACTTCATTATAACAAGAATCCCTATATACCATACTTCATTATTACAATAATCCCTTTATACCATACTTCATTATAACAAGAACCCCTTTATATTACAAATCCTTCATTTATTAACAAGAATCCCTATATACCATACTTCATTATAACAAGAATCCCTATATACCATACTTCATTATAACAAGAATCCCTATATACCATACTTCATTATTACAAGAATCCCTATATACCATACTTCATCATACAAGAATCCTATATACCATACTTCATCATAACAAGATCCCTATATACCATACTTCATTATAACAAGAACCCCTATATACCATACTTCATTATAACAAGAATCCCTATATACCATACTTCATTATAACAAGAATCTCTATATACCATACTTCATTATAACAAGAATCCCTATATACCATACTTCATTATAACAAGAATCTGTATATACCATACTTCATTATAACAAGAATCCCTATATACCATACTTCATTATTACAAGAATCCCTATATACCATACTTCATTATTACAAGAATCCCTTTATACCATACTTCATAATAACAAGAATCCCTATATGCCATACTTCATTATAACAAGAATCCCTACACAACATATTTCATTATAACAAGAATCCCTATATAACACACTCCATTACGACAAGAAATCCTATAAAACATACTGAATTATAGCAAGAAGTCCCCCTAGAAAATTAATGACTTTTTCACAGACTAAGCGGGTCTCAGCCAACATGCCTCTATGTGTCTTTTCTTTGAAATATTGCCCAAATTTTGACTTTTTTTCTCATAAAAAGACAGCTGAGGGCAGGATGATGACTGTCTATGTCTTAGGCAGCCTGACAAACAATCAATAAACTAAAGCTTTAATTTGAAGATTGAAAATTTTCAATTTACAAAAGTTACAAACCAAGACAAAATCAGTCAAAATTACAGTTTACATACATATTAAAACTAGAGGAGATTAACCTTACCACCTTGGCTCAAAAACAAAAACTTCTTTTGTACAACAGCATGCAACGTGACCCCAAAACAAACAGCACTCTACTTAAAACTCATTCAATTTATACTGACTGAGAAAAAAGTTGTTACTTAACTTTCTCAATGGTTCAAGGGTTGGACAAGTAGTATGTGTCTTGGAAGTAAATGCTAGCATTTTCCTCCACCTGGGTTTTGAATCCACAACCTACAACTCCATAGTCATGCATCCTACCTCTAAACCATTATGCCCTGCTCACTTATAATTTAAGAAGCAGGGATGTAAGGAAACTGATTTAGACATATGAGATAAAATTTCAAATCACTGCAATATAACATTTAACTGCACAAATATATTATGAGAAAGCTTATGAACTCCATAACCTAATCATATGTCAAATAAATCTCTCTGTCATTATGAAAATGCTAAGGCAGAAAAACTGGTTGGAATCTGGGCTGCCAATTATACCAATCCTCAACACCTTAGCAAAACAATGGCAATTTTCAGTCCTGATATTTGTGCTTCCTTATCAATTATTAATCACCATATTGCCAGTCTATGGTTTATATTACAAGTGTATCTCCCCTCTCTAAAGTCTGAGAGTCAGTTACAATAGATTCCCAGACTAATGCTGCATCCATAATTAATGACTGCATCATCCACAGTGACAGCCTAATAGTGTGTGTCTAGCCAGTCATTAGGAGTCCGGAACACTTGGTGCCAGGTCTCTGGTGAACTCACTTGACCCTCTCCACTGACCATGTGATTTGATGCCAAATGGTTATACTTGGCAGAATGTGTGGTCTGCTACACGGATATTTTTTCACATTAGACCAGGTTAAGACCATGCTATATTGATGACACCATGTTAGATCACATGTCATATCCTTCATGCAAATTACAACATTATAAGACCATGCATAACATGCCAAATTACAACATTATAAGACCATGTCATATTGTTTCATGCCAAATTACAACATTATAAGACCATGTCATATTACATGCCAAATTACAACATTATAAGACCATGTCATATTACATGCCAAATTACAACATTATAAGACCAGACCATTCATATTACATGCCAAATTACAACATTATAAGACCATGTCATATTACATGCCAAATTACAACATTATAAGACCATGTCATATTACATTCCAAATTACAACATTATAAGACCATGTCATATTACATGCCAAATTACAACATTATAAGACCATGTCATATTACATGCCAAATTACAATCCACCAAAAAATCACATTATCATGGTAAGATAATGCAATATTATCCCATGCAGCAAGATCATGCCATATTATCCCATGCCACATAATAATGCCATATAATATCACAATGCCATATTATCCTAGACAATTGATAAGTCAGACCAGATTGAAGGCCATCTCATTATGAACTTGTTTTACAATGCTACCATCTCAATGTGAATGTATTACTGTAAATTGACAACAAATAGGTCATACAATAGGTCAGTACTGACTGTCCTTTTCTCTGCAGGAAATGATCTTTTCAAATGAACATCAGTGCACACAATCAATGTTGTATTATTGCACTTGCCTCATATGTTGCCAGTGTTTGTATCTCTGATAAGGCCATACTCAATAGTTAACCCAAATCATGGCCTTATGGGTGAAATTAGGACAAACTGCAAACAACCTTATTCACTTACATTAATTTTCACCCCTGGGGCCAAAAGTTTTGCCATACTTTCAAAGTTTAAGGATGTTGTTACCCAGTATGGAGAGTTGTTGTAACTTGGCACATTTCACCCAATACCAATAATGTGATGGGGTCCAAGATAGTGGCCTAACAAGTTATTTAAAAATGCCCGTCCCACACAACTCCAGGTAAGGCATTGGTAAGATACAAAAGGCAGTTCCATAAACCCCTTCACCTAATGAATATTCATATAAAATTCATGACTTGATAAATATCAGTTCACTGAACATTTAAATGGTATATGTAACAATGGAATTTTCTTTATCATGCAGACTGTGTAGAATCTGACCTACAATATTGTATGAGCAATCAGAGGAGTGACCCTGGTATGGGTCTGTTCTATTTGCTAAGGGTGACAAAACAAATCTGTTTGTGGTAGGTCACTGTTAAAATAAATTGTCATGACATGTAAATTCTTTTTTTTTTGGTGTAGCTACCTGCTTAATCTCACTTTTGACCTACTTTCGGATGATGACGCAAGAAAAAAAAATATAAATGCCTTTTATAAAGGGACAAAAGTCAACTATAAAAGATGTTTTCATTAATGCTATATTAAGAAGTTTTGAGGTTTGCCAGACATTAACAGCAGTTATGCATCAATTTCAATAACAGTTAAAACTTGGGAATTAAGTTCTTACAACTCATATTAATCCCTCTTGACGGGTCTTGGGTTGGACCAGTACTTTTCTCATGGGAAGGTCATAGAAAATCCTTCCCCCAAACCAGGTTCAAATCCACAACTTTAGGATCCGTAGTTGGTTACCTTACAACTGAACCACGACCTGCTAATAACAGTTTTAAACTGTGACATCTGGATCAAACGCTGGTTACTGTGACATCACATAACCCAGATTGGACTGTGATAATGTCTATTTTTAGATTCATGCTCCAGAAACATGGTCAGTAATAAATAAATAAACTTGATGAGATTGATATTAATAGATAATACCCTTCATGAAATCAATGATAATTAATCCCTAGTGACAATGTAATGAATTTACAGTATGAATTTAATAAACAAGTGGTTGATTCTATACAACAGATGCTGTTACGTCCATGGTCCACCATGCAATTAATGAGCTATTAATTGATATTGAGCCCGAATCATTGGGCACCAGGGAGAAATCAGTCTAACAAAAGCTTTATATATCTGCCCAATAAAGATGGGTTATTTACGATGCTGTGAG
>CM037787.1:43227727-43277727 GCA_021229015.1 Solen grandis | reverse complement strand
GAATGCAGTCTCATTCCATGATATCGGTTTCCGGAACCTGATAACTCATATTTCAGTATAAATGCTTCCTACGAAAAAGGCCAAATTATTTATATAATATCGCGAGTTATTCGTATCTTTCTCGTATGAGTAAATGTTTCAGAAAATGTGGTATGTAAAACATATTTGATAGTCATAACACATATAAAAAAAGATATTTCATTCTGGAACATATTCATAGATGAATATTACAGTTAACGGCTATATACATCATTATAAACATTACATAGTTATTTGCCAGACATTTAAAAGTCTATTGTAAATTATATAAATAATTGATTGTCTAATCCATTCCCAGGCCAGATAACATTGACAGTCCCACCAGCTGGCAACTGTGGTGACGACACCGTGTTGTCGTGTCAGTTTACTGACACTGCTTGTACATCATGGGGACTGAGTAAAGATGGGGTGGTCATCTTATAGGTCCTAGAGCAACAGACTTCAGCAAGTACTCGTTCACAGGGTCTGTGGCCAGTGGTACCATGACGTTCACAATAAAGAGCATGATGATGACTGACGCTGCTGATTATGTATGTTCCTGTAGGTTTCACAGTTCACCCGAGGTCAGCCTTGTAAATGAATGCAAGTTGTTTCCTCTTTTATAGAAAACAACAACAAAATGCAAAATATATTTTTAATAACGTATTAAATTACTCATACTTAGTTGAGATACAACTGCCTATATAACACACTTTATTTGTTCTATCAGATCGAAATAGATGACTGTCTCACTGTGATGTCATGTAAATGCTGGTATCTTATTGGACATTGTTATTTGTTTATGGTGAAAAAAGCTATGTGATTTAGATTTAGAAAATTAGATTTGCGTAGGCGTCTGTTTTTACAAATAAAATAAAAGCATTTGCATGTATATTTTGTATTTCTATTTGTATTCTAAGTTCAAACAATTACCAGCAGGTGTAACCGCTAACACTGCACACATTTTTATTTCTTTTCACCATTAAATATTTTCACTCTGCACAATTATATAATATGCAGGGAAAGTTTAATGCATGCTCCTATTTGGAGAAAAATCATTTGAACTTCTTTTCATACAAATCCACCATCAACTGTTCGAGTGAATTATTAAAAATGTTTGGCAAGTGTTACACTACGAATTAAGATGAGAATTTGGTAATTATTAGTATCTTGAATATTTTTTGAAATAATAAAGACTGCTTTTTTGTGTTTCTAATGTATTACATAACAGTTAATATTGCGATTGATAGCTTGATGGGAGTGGAGTTTATAGTATGAACTGAAACAAAGTGGGTACTTAGGCATTCATCTGGCTTCAGCTATATTTTTACTGGTTACCACATCTTCCTTTAAATAAAAATATTATTTTCTGTAAAGAAATTAAACAGTAGTTGACACTTATGTTATTTTCTTAACACACACACACACACACACACACACACACACACCTATCAACATGATTTGATAATGAATCATAAACATCAACATTCGGAACTGTTTAGCATGATTTATTATAAAACAGTCTATACCGGTTCATTTTTCCAGGTTGTATCTCTTTTATTTTGTGTCTTTTTCAGGCAAGCCCAAGAGTGTTACTACAATTATCACAAAGGACAAAATGTCTCTCACAGTGGACCAGATATATCCCGAACCGGTATAGGTATTGCCAGTCTTTCGGTCAAATAGTATACTTAAGCACTTAAGGACTTTTGCATACAATACTTCCCAACCCAGATTGACATTTACTTATTTTCCTTTGTCCTTTCGTATTCTTTATCATATTTTCAACCTTGTAATTGTCATTCTCTGTAAGAGCTGATGACTTTAAGTTTTCGGACTAAACATTTAATAGACTGATCTTCCCATTCACCTTTATTTTCAAATATTGTTTACAGGTTTTGACACATAATAACGCTTTAAATAAAGAAACTTTCAAAAGTTGTTTGATTGGCTCGTCAGGAAATTGCTATTTAATTCAGAGATATCACTTAGGTCATATCGATGATCATCTTTATTCACAGCAAAAGATTCTCATCTCACCCAAAATGCCAAAATAGTTTGGAACTTTTACAATAGACCACAGTATCGTTTTTTTTTTGTATGAATATATATATTATTGTTATTGTTAAGATAATGATTCATGTATAAATCAAATGCAACCTGAAGCAAATATAACCTGAACTCGATAATGGTGCTGCACAAACAACAAATTAAAAAGTGGCCATGTCACTAGATACAAAAGCATTTTAATTTTGATTTTATCATGTTATAAAAATATCAAGTGAACATTTTAGAAGTAGTATCACCTAATAGCAATCAACTACTTCTAAACAAACTTTTTTTCTTCATTTATTTGTTTTCAGGTGAGATTGGTGACTGGAAGAATTATTTTACTGTAGCTGAAAGTGAAGCCTTTGATGTCGAGTGGGAGGCACAAATGAAAGATAGCATGTTTCATTTCCGGTACATGTGACTTTCGACTATCAGGTCATCTGCTTGAAGATTCTAGAGACACATAAACTTTCATTAAGTTATTATGGTATTTAGTTTCTAAACTGTTCTATTCTTATAAAAATACATTTTCAAAAGCGCTTTGTGTACAAACTACTTACCACAGATATGGAATAAAAAGCAGAAAAACAGAATTACATCAAAACTATCAGCATTAAAATAGGGGTTAATCAAAATCCTAGAAAATATGTCACAACCTTTCTCATCGGGGTTGTCGGTGATATTGGGTGGGTCATGAAGGTCCTCACTATAATCATATGTTGGTGGAATGCACAAATCTGGAGGAATGTAAGGAAGTGGAGGGTTTTGATTGTCCATATATAACTCATCATTACTATCAACATTCCCGTATTGCTTGCGTAGAATATTGGGCTTCCTCACTTCACTGTCCACGCGTTAACAGTCAGTTTGTTTCACCTGATATGATGTTGTCCTTAAGAGATTGCCTGTGAACTTTTTAACACAACACCATTCACCATTGAGAGACACTATAATGTATCGGTCCCTTCCACGAAGCTTTCGTTTGTCAGCATACAGATAAATCAAATCACCTATATTAATTCTGTTAGTGTCTCGAGGTACATCACTGCTTGGGCATTTTGATTTTTCACTATATGGGTGATTTAACTGGCGCTGTTGATGCTTGTTGATTATAAAAACTTGGTCACTAATAGGAAACTGTTCATGAGTGAATTGCCTACGTTGCGTCCATACCTCTCGGGCTGATTGTCCTTGCATACGAAGTCGAGAATTGAGTCTAGCTACACAAATCGCTAGACAAAGACTGGTCACAGGACCTCCACCTGGTTCTTGTTTGAGAAGTTCTGCAACAGGTTTTTTTTAAACATTTTTCACTCTAACATTCTGAAGTGATATGTGAAGGGTCTTTCAGAGCCTCGTCATCCCGAAGAGAAAACCCTGGGGCTGGATCTACACGTACCGAAGCACATGGTCCATCAATGGGATGTAAACCTACTGTAAGGCGCACTAAGCCATCACGTAGTGAGTCACAATTCTCATCGTCGATGATGCAAGCAGCTGTATAGGATGTAACTGTTTTCTCTGACTAGAATTTCGATTCCTCTTTAAAACATCAGCTGCAAAGTTTATACCAATGCATTCTGGTGGGCCTTCTTAATTAGGACTGCTTGATTAGCCTTTCAGGGAACTGCTTCAGTGAGACACATAAGTGACAACTCTCACAAACTCTTTCTACAGACCTAGCCAGGTCAAGGGCTTAAAAGTGTCTTTTGACAACAAGTAGGAGTTGATGTCTAGTTGGGTGATCAAACTTTATATGTAAAGCTGTGATAAGACCATCTAAAACAGCCATAGGAACTATAATCAAACCTGCTGGCGGAAGAAGGGGATCGGAGCGGCGAACTACCAAAAGTCCATCTCGAGCCACAGAAGCAATAGCGCTTCTCATCCTTTTTGTTTGTAATTTTCTTGGAAGGTCTTGTAACTTGCTTTAGATGCGCCATGGTACGGCGCAAGTCTGGACACTGCGACTGTATATCTTTCCAAGATGCCCGCTGCCCTTGAAGTAAATAGCAACTTTGCGTTGTTGTCAACTATGTCCTTGATGCATACTGATCTTACCACAGAATCTTCCAATTCAGCGATAAATGTACAAACCTGGCACCGAATTTCTTCGCAGTCGAGTGCATTGCGACTTGCAAAATCAGAATGTATGTTAACCTTGCCAGCCAAATGTCTACCTGGTATCTGCTTACAATGGACAGAAATAATGTCACTCTTGGACTAGCTGAGAATTATCCACGGCGGAGTTTAGCGACAGCCTGCACACACGGTTTACTGTCAGTAAGCACACATGCCTGGTGGGTAGATTGTATTATGAAAGGCGAGAAATGCTTTACAGCACTAGAAATGCTAAGTGCCTCGACTTCACAGGATAACCAATCTGGTGTTGTCTTAATTTTGCACTGAAAAACCCTGCCAGCATCAATTTGTTATTCCTGGTGACATATAGCGTAGCCCTAATGTCATGCTTTGTTACTGATCCATCAGTAACGATCCATAATTTATCGTCGGCTTTTGGGATGGTAATTTGTCTATTACTTTCAAGAGACTTTTGCGCATTCTTGAAGCTTTCCTATAATTGCCCATCATTCCATATCCATCCTAGGATTGTCGTTGACCGGGGGTAAATGACTGTCTTTGATGGAGATAGTTGCAAATTACTTCGATGCAAGGCCTGTAGGACATGTGACCAGTTCGATATGAGTTCATCTGTAGTATTACCACCACAATACATGTCCATTTTGGAGGCAATCTCCTAGGACGCTACACATGTACTCCTCTAATGCAGTTTCAGAACCTGGCATGCCCATTGCACATTTGGTATAGACTCTAACCCCACGAAACGGAGTAGCCAACCCACAGTATTACATCGATGAGCGTGACAATGGTATCTGATAAAATGCACTTGTCAAATCAGTCACAATCATATACATCCATTGACCAATGGTCCTCAAAATGGAATCAACATCTGGCATCAGAGATGGTTGTGGTTTGTTGTACTGTCTAACTTCAGCAAAGGCAGTTACTAAGCGGTGTACACCGGAGGGCTTTTTGACAAGGAATGAGAGGTTTAGGTACTCAACTGAAATACTAATGTCTTCAGGTTTCTTGATAACACCTTTCTTTTCTAATTCATCAAATTTTTGTCTGAAGCTCCATTAGCTTGTTACGGTTGTACTGTGGCAGGCGTCCTTTTCTTTGAGTTCCTTTGGTTCTACAGGCCAATCGCTTCAAATGGACCACAAGGGTTAAATACATCGTCATATTGTCGCAACAAAGTTGATATCATATCACGGCTCTCTTTTGGAAGAATGTTGTCGGGGTCAATGACGACACTATCTGAATAGTAGGGTGCCCCTCCACTGGCTTGCTCTTCTGAATACTTTGGTAAAAATTGTATTCTATGTCATCCTGAGATGGGGAGTCTGTTTGCATAACCTGACAGATATTTTCACTTTTTCTGAGTTGTTGCGGCTCCAAAGAATCATTATGTAGTCTTATTCGCCCTGCAATTGACTCAGTCATATAAGGTTGTGGCCAATTTACTGTGCCAGGTGGAGAGATATCAGACCGAGGTTCGATAGCTAAGATACAATCTTTTTCAAAAGTGTTTGGAATGTCCAGTTCGACATAATCGCTTGGCCAAATTGTTGGTTTCGCTATTAGAACAAAAGCTTGGGTTCTGCCGACTGTGTTTTCAGGTTTTGATGGGCCATACTCGAACTGCAATGTCCTTGCGCGACATGAATGGGGTGCCTGCCAAAATATCAACATCTAAATCGGTCACGACCACAGCATTTAAGAACAGATCTATATCACCCTTGGTAAGCACAAGGCTCGTCTCTCCAACAATCTCAAGTGGAGTAAGTCCATCAGCCTGTAATGCACTCTGGTTACTTTTCTTGATATCAGCGCCTATTTTCTTTGCAGTTGAGGCTTTGATCATGGATATTTTAGCACCTGTGTCAAGCAACACCTGGACAGAATGGTGTTTGTAGAAAGCCTTGAATGAGGGTGACTGTTTAGTACATACCCTGCGTGATACGACAGATCGTAATTTGCTTGTAGTAGTGTCATGTAACTCTGTTGGTGTGAACTGTTCATCGTCATCACTGTCACTTACTATATCAAATGGCATGGCTTGTCGTGCTTTAGACATATATAGCCTATCTTCTTCTGGGAGGAATTTATAAGTACTTAGAAAATGTTGAAATGGGCGTCCAGCTTGTTTACATAGTACCACATCTTTACAGACCTTTTGGACTTATGAAACCTTGTTCCTAGAAGAGTCTTTAAAGGCGGCTCTCATTACCTTGGCATCTTCTGAGGAATGAATCTCATCCAGCAAACTGTCAAGAGCCAATGAGATCTCTGGTTTCAGGGAGGCAAGCGTTTGTGAACGGAGCTCTGTGTCATACCTCTGCTTCACTAATGCAGGAAATTCAGGGTTTAAAAGTCTGAGCCAGGTAAGCATGATTAAGTTCTCAAGCGTAGGTGAAACTTCTTCATCATTTCCAGGAATGTTTCCATGATGAAGGATAGATCCGTCCGCATGCAACAAGTTATCGTCAACAAAGCTGCTTAATCGTTGGAAAAGATCCTCAAGTCTTTCTTTTGGTTCAAGACGGATATGTTAAAATTTAGAAAATGTCCTCCTGACGTTTGAAAGCCATAATGCAATCTGATTGCCTGCCATATGCTATTAATTGAGGTTGAATTTTTAACGATGGTATTCCTGATGATAACTGGGCAGTAATTAGCCATATGGCAAATCATGAGTTCAAGGTGAGTGCACTTCTGTGCAGCCGTGCGTCGGGAGGCCTCGGGAATAGCGTCTCCGTCATCTTTAAAGCCCCTCAAGGGAGCAGTGGAAGTCTTTTTTCCATACTAAACCATCAACTAGGAACGGTGCAAAGTTTGTATCTAAAAAAATGGTATATTGAAGGTTCTGGCGCCATGATTCATAAGAGGTTATTGTTTCAGTTTTTGTGAGGCACCATTGTTTTGGTGCTCGAGTGGAAGACATGATTACAACACAGTAGCAATAGTCGTGGAATAGACTGCCTCGACGCCGGAATGCGACCCGTTTGTTGATCCCTTAATATTGTTGTTAGATTCACCTTTCGTCGTGAAACTGGTCCTCCCGTTGTAGAATAATCCCGCGGCAGCCACCACGCCAACAATTAAAGGAACAACCTTATGTCGACTTGACTACTGGAACCGGTCTCGTGTTAAGGTGAGTAAATGGCGAACCCAGAACAAGGGAGATAACTCCTACCCAAACTGACGCAGTTATATCAGTACCACTATTAGCATATAGTGGCGCAGAAAATATTATCAGCGGCATTTTACATCAAAATGTTAATAGTTATGTTTAAAAAAAGTCGCGTTGTTGTTATGGTTGTTATTTTCAGCTTGTTTCCTTCAGTTTTTTTTAAACCTTTATTATTGATTTTGTTGTTCAGATGTTCTTAATGTTGATAACTATCTGTTTACAGTTGTTGGAATGACTGACGGAATAATCCTATGGCATTGTTAATTAGCTCATTATGAAACGGTGGTATCTTTTAATATTAAAGTTTATATTGTAAGTTACTATTTTATAAGCCCCTATCTGAAGATTTAAGCAACATGAACTTATTTAGTACGTTTGAATTAAGTATTAATGGTAAAAAGGAAAGCGCTTTCGTATTGTGGGAGACAACATTAACTTGAATTTTGCAAGGAAAGAAAAGTTGGCCAAATTTATTATTGATTTTGATCAGCTACATTGAATAGCTACATTGATGTTTAATTGACATTGGCAGCCATCTTGATTTTTAGTGTGGGTTGCTATTGGCGACTCCAGAGATACTGAAGTAATCTATTTTTAGATTGATACATTCCACAATGTTCAACTTAAATGGAAAAAGACCTTTTGAGTATTTATTTATATTATTTTATGAAAATGATATTTTGTACATTTAATAAATGCAATCACTTTAAGCAGTAAAATAATTATTTATATTGTTAAAATAACTTCCCACATTTTTTTTGGGAAAGCCCCTAAATTTTGGTGGAATAATTCCACAAGTTTTACTTTACTATTTCTTTATTTTCTTTTTTTCTATCTTCATATTTAATTGCATAATAAGAGACATACTTAAGGTTTCTGTTGTTTATTTTAATTAAGCTTTGAGGTCGTACTAGCCTGTGAATAAGAGTGAAAATGAATAGAGTTTTAAGGTATAGCTTATTGAATTTTAATTCATTTAATTTATACTGTCTCAATTTATCCATAATTTTGGTATTAGTCATTTACTGAAGTCCAACACATACACAACTAGTCACAAACTCACACAAACAACATTAGTAGCTTGTGAGAGCCTAAGAGAAGTGTGCACGTGATTTTTAAGGTGGCTGCTCGAAGGGAGCGTGGCATTTAACGTAGCTCTAGAGGAGCGTAACTTTTATGATAGCAGCTCAAGAGGAGGTTATTTTGAAGACACACAATACAAAGTCTAAGTACGCTCTTGAATATTACTGCATCCAAACATCAGTAACCAAACGTACCCCCAAAACATGTGCGCTTATTTTGAGTTGAAGATGAGCATAAAGTCCTTTGTGTTTTGAAATCAATTAAACCATTTACGAAAATCTCTCGAAGGTAGGCAATATCTTTCTAAAACAAGTTCAGAACCCACTTACCAAGACTTACATAAATGAATTGAAAATATCAAAGATTTTTTTTCTGTGAAATTCCAGACACTGTCAGAAAATTTGAAAAACGTATGTTAATGAACATTATTAAATGTAAGAGATAGTGTCTTATATTAAAATTAATGAATTTGTACACGCATTGTTGTTTTCAAGACGATGTGTTTCAAGCATTTTTTTCCGGCAATTATAGCCTTTTGTTAACATGTCCACTGCATTATGCTTTCTATTTTGTGTCAAAACCATATGCAAGGGTATTATCATCACCTTCAGTGATAGTTCTAGTTTGTCATTGAAACAACCATGCTGATTATCTAAAATTCTACCCAAAGCTTTAGAGATAATGCTATTATTATAATAATAATATTAAAATAATTATGACACAATGCACACGATAACATAGACAGAGTGATTCAAATGATTAAATTTATCAAAATATCAAAAATTAAGTAATTATTATTATTGAATGTTAATTATCTCAATAGAATAATGCTACATGTGTATTTATATAGAGAACAGTTGTTGATATTGAAAATTACGGAAAAAACATATTTCAGAGGCAGATAACTCTGAAAATATTATTCGTAGAAAAGTCCCGATTATTCTGCAATAACTATTTTGTCTACTATATAACTGCCAGATATGTTTGAATCGATTGTAACATAAAGAGATGTTGTGGTTTTTCGCAAAGTCGGAGAATAAAAAAGCGAAAATTAAGTCTTCGACACTTAAGTGATTAGAAAAATATTTCATTGCATGATAGCCAGTACATAGTGGCATACGTTGGCAAAGTATGAAAGAAAATCCGTAGTTGTCGAAAAACAGGCCTTATAAAGACTGGTCCCATACAGAATTTTTTTGGCATTTCAATTATATTATTATTTGTCGAAAAATGACATTTTTATAGACTGGCCTTCCATGACCTCTCAACCCAGATAATATCACTAGAATAAGCAAAACATTTTCAATAGACGTAAAATGGAGATACAATACAAGACATAAGATGTTTTGCTGTCATTTGCATTGGGTTCAACCTCCGTCCGTCGTCAATAATTTTCTCTAAGAGACATCTACCCTGAAACCGCTGCGATGAACTTGGTGAAACTTGGCATTATTTCATCCTTGGGTACTCCATCACAAAAACTGATAAAAAAAATTGATCCATGAAGAGCTCTGGTTATCGTGACATCCAACAGGATTTAAAGAAAATAATTTAATTTCATCTTGCACAAATTGTCACTTTATCGCCCTCTACCATAATTGCTTGAATGAAGTTTATCCCTTGATAAATGAGGCCCTTGGAGATCTTAAAATCGTTTTCTATGAAGCCAATATTCAGAATTCAATTTAAGTTTTCATATATGGTCACCTCATAGCCCTGTACCATAAGTGCTATAATTAAGTTGACCCCTTGAAAAATGAGGCCTCTAGGGGATCTCTAGTTCCTTTGTATACTCAGTATAGATATTTTCATTGTCAACTATGAAGCTAATGGTGTCTGTGTGTTTGTTAAAGCAGCTTGTTCACAGATGATCATTGACTAAGATTTTTTTTAAATATTTATGTGTGTGTGTGTGTGTGTGTGTGTTACGTCTATCAATGCCCATCTAGAGAGAGAGAGAGAGAGTTTGGTGACACTACATTTATTTCATCATAGTTTGAACCGACAATCTCGGATCTAAAATGGATATACTTTTACGTCCAAATATTTTCTAAATTTAAAATGTGGCCTATAAGATGTTGCAAGAGCTTATTTACTATCACTCAGTCCCTTACCGCTATTGGGATTAAATTTATCCAATTTGATTTTGATTGATGCATATACTGGATGTCTTTTAAGCAGGTATAAATTCCACTATCTGTTCATCAACCGGGAACTATACAAATAATCCCCATATCCTAGTCCTTCCCATTCAATTTCAGTTAACATTGAGCGCGGGGAAAAGCAGGTGAGATGAATGCTTTTTATATTTAATATTCTTCTTTAGCATGAAATATGTTTAAAATTCACAAATGTATCTGATCTCGTGTTCTCGAAATAAGAAAAATTAAGTACGATCTTAGATTTAAATTCATTTATTTAACCCCGTGTTCTCGAAAAATTGTACTTAAGTATGATTTCACACTCAATATATCCATTAGTTTCGAAAGGAATTTGACCGTGATACTCAGACTGAGCCTGAAATCATAATTAAGTATTTTCGATATCACAGGGCCTGTTTAACTTTATGTTCGAACCTGAGTATGATATTTGAGCTGTGTTCTTGAACAAAAGTTCTTTATAAAACCATGCTGAAGTTTAAGTTTGTTCTCAACCATAGCCTTGATCATATAAATAAAGTTAGAATGTTCTAAAAACGCTGTGAATATCGCTTATTGATCAAACATAGTTGAGCATAGCAATTATGTCTCCCCCATATTTATATGAGGGAGACATTTTGTTTTTGTCAGCGTGTCTGCCTGTCTATCAGTCTGTCTGTTCGTCCGTCCGTCTGTCTGTCACACATTTTGTCGGGAAGATGACTTGTGACATTTACTTGTGCGATTGAAGTGAAATTTCTTTTATGGAAATAACTTAATGAGAGGAAGTGTCATACACATGGTCCATATCCTTGGCATCAGTATTTTTGGAGATATTCCTGGGCCCTTTTTTCACATTTTCTTGTCCGGAAGATAACTCCTCTACTATTTATGCTACTGAATGTTACATGAATATTTTTATAAGAGAAAGTGACATGCACAAGGACCATAACTCTGTTATTAGTATTTTTAGAGTTACCCCCTTTTCTTGTCCGGAAGATCTCTTCTACGCGTGTTATAGAAATGAAATCAAATTATAGAAATATATTCATAATATGAAGTGTCATGCACAAGGTCCATAGCTAAAGCCTCAGCATTGTGTTTTAGTGTGTGTGTGTGTGCGGGGTGGGGGCATCAATTTTTCTTTAAAAACAAATCTCTATTTTATACACTAATTCTAAGACTGGTTGATCCGTACTTAAGTTTGAGTATGAGTACGATTTTAGGTGTCTTCGAGAACTTAGAGCCTAATTATAGTTCATGTTGGCATTTCATTTACACTTACGCTCAGCACCATCATACATATATATCTCCTTACTTGGTATTAGCATATATTCTGACTATTTGATCTGTTTGGAATAAAGAATCATTTCTTTCTGACATAACGTGAAATTTGCAGTCGATGCGATCTTTCTTTCATTGAAACAATTTGAACGATAAGGCACATGGGTTGGTTTCAAAAAAGACATATGCTTCTATAAGACTCGGTTATACAGCATTTCCTAACGTAACTTTATTTAGTATCCTGATAGCTTTTTTGCATTTATCATTATTTAATCTTGGCATTTTTATTTGACTTGGTTTTTCGTGAGTTTATTCAATTTAGAATTATTTTCGGCCAACCGATGAGGTCAGATACTTCTATTAGATATGGCCCTGTGCTACATAAGGCGCACGTGCAAAACCACTAACTTTAGCCTTAACCTAAGAGCATGGTTTACGATTGATTAAATTCAACAGGTACTCCAACGATTACATGAACATTGTTTATTAGTTATATTGTGTTAACATGATATTATTAGAGATATTGAAATTGAGTAGCACTACTTTCTTTTTTTTTTTGCTGAGTATATTTGATAATCAGAAATCTTATAAAAATAATAAAAAAAGAATAAATATTTGGCATCTAGAGTCAAATCGAAATATGTTATGCATATTGATGCAAATACCAATCTGATTAAAATCAGCACCGTAATGTATTTCTGCAGCGTAGCATAACGGAGTGAATTTTAATCAGAGTGTGAATATACATAACCAGTATGCGCTTTGCAAAATTAACTGTAACGTTGACATAATCATAGTGTTAAAATAGATTGATGTATTTCAAGTCTATTACTGATATTAATATATGCATGTACCATTAAGTGCATGATTTAATAGATATTGAATTAAATAGCGCACTGTTGATACTTAATTAAAGGCAAAAGAAGTATATTTTCTTCAGACAAAAAAAACAAAATTCGTGTTGCAGATTTGTTGAGAGATGCAATAGGTACATACTCTTTGCCGACATTACTTCACCGCATAAATAAGAACTAATTTTATCTTAAAGAGCATTTCATTGTTTACAAAAATCGTTAATTTTCCTACATTATCCGTAGACCTTCCGTATTTCTCCGTTAACGAATCGCGAGTACATAAACAGATGACGTTGCAGATAAGTTTTGATTCGGTGACGGTTTTTCAAATTATATCCGATTACTGACCTTAGGGAATGCTCGCTAACGAAAACTATAATCAATGAGAGTATTTTGACATCCATACAAAATACGAGATGGCGTAATTTGATCAACATTATAAATGCGTTATTTTACAGCAGATATTTGCACATCATGTACCTTTATGCGTTAATCTACAATATGTCAGTGACATAAAGTCTTTTCTTTTTCATGAAAATGATATAATGAAATATAATAGGCCTTTTAAGCATATATTGTTTTCCTATATATATGGAATAAATTTTCTGTCACCTATTATTCGTATGTTCGTATGGTCATTGTAAGGACTCATTAACTACATCAGTATATTATTTTCCAATCTAGTAGTTGTTTAACTATATGACAGTACACAGTCCTTTGGTCGAGGAGGATATTTCAGAGTTCGATCCCATGCCCAAGGATAATGCAAACGTTCATTTAGATGAGTATACAAAGGTTACGACAAATGAATATGCCGCGTGAGAATCAATTATTCAAAGAGTTTTCGAAAAGCTCAATGTCCAGTTTGAAGAAAAAATGGCAAAATTGGCCCATCAAATAGAGATGGATGAGGCAGCTTCTATGATTCAAGGGCATGCTCAGGAGAAAAGTCAACGACGTTTTTATACATAATGGATATAAGCCATCCAAAAAGATCAGGCTCGAATTCCACCAACAATACTAAGCGCTAAATAAAACTTAAATTCTTAAACTGGGTAGAAACGCATTCCACCATCACAGGCAATACAGTCATAAACTGTATTGATTGAAACTATTTTTTGAATTATAAAACCTAAAATTATATTGTCTATTTTTATTTTCCGTCACTTGGCTGGTCACATTTACTTTTCGCGCATGCGCTAACTTCATAGGCAAAGCGACGGTAAACTCAAATAGTCAAATCAAGTCAAGTCATAGGCTGATCATACGAAGTCGCTACCCTGATCTTGTGAAAACGACATGTTGCGGAACGTGTCACGCGGTACCGCAAGCACTTGCTTCGGGTTACCGTATTCTTTATTGAACCAATTTCGTCGAAGTTGTGCTAAGAAAAGTATCGCTTTCACGTGCAATGTGACCTACACTTTCCCGTCTAAGTTTAGTTGTCAGGAAACTGAGACTTCATCAACAGTGGCAAGAACGAGAGAGAGAGAGAGAGAGAGAGAGAGAGAGAGAGTAGGATTTTTTTTTAAATTTCTACCGGTCACCTGCGAACGAGCTGTTTTAAACAAATCGTTGAAAATAGGTCGTTAAATAAATCATTTATAAAATAATTTAATTTATCATCTATATTAGATCGGATGTTGTAATAAACAATTAACAGTAGAATACGACTCGGGCTAACAGTGACCGTCAGGATGCCACGTGCCCTTTATATGTTGAAAATGATCCATTTGATGACGCCTCATGATAAACTCACTTTTGCTAAACAACAAAAAAAAATGATAAGATAAATAAAATAAAATAAAATAAGATAAAATAAAATAAAATAATAAAATAAAATAAAATAAAATAAAATAAAATAATAATAATAATTGCTTTATGTTAGCGCCACCTAGTACGTTCATTAAACATTTGACTTTGAATCAATCATATAACATTGATAGCATATTCAGCATATACGCTAAGCAACCGTTAAAACACGTTTAATGAAAATGCGCTGATTAACTACAAGAGACCTGCAATGCTTTATTGTTTAACAGTATATATGAGTATTTATGGCCCTTGGTGTGACATATTGTCAAGCCAATCACTTTGAGATGTGAGCAGACGCTTACAGACGGTCGGTTCTTAGATAGTGAAATATTGTCAATTAGTCAATAATGACACAAATTAAGTCATAATTAACGCGTTTAAAATAGGCAAGTTTCATTCAAGATAATGTAAAGGGAATTACTAGTGCAAATATATAAGATATATGTAGGTTCTGTTGTTCCATTATTATTCAAATCTAATCGATTTTTATAAGTAAGGCTTTGCAAGGTATAGAGAAATATGTAAATGTGATTCTGATTATCTGAAAATGACATGAAAAAATATTTTTACTTAAAACTTTGATTTATTGACGAATGAATAGTTATGACTAACGATAAAAAACTGTTTATTATTATTTTTATTTTGAATGGAATTATAATATGAAAGAATATGATAGTAAATGCGTAAAAGAAAGGTAAGTACTACTAATTCAATATCTCTATTACTTCTACTGTTTCAACGGGTAAAATATATATGGTTTAATGCCTCCGTTTCGTAATGTGCATTACAAACAAGCATCAGTTTATAAATGTTCGGGAATGAGAGAATTAAAATAAAACAACCATGATTGCACTACTAACACCAAAGTATAGGAATATGTCAAGTCATAGTTGTGAAAACATATTCAAATTACAAAAAAAAAATCACTTGAAAACTTCTGTTTATCTCTAAATTAACTTTTTATTTAACATTCTATCTGATTTGCGTAATCACAAATATATAATTTATTTGCGTTAAATTCGCGAATTTCATAGAAACAACTCGATAAAACCTTTATCTTTATACTCGAACAAAAACAAATATGGCAGGTTTGATTAAAATGTTTTAAATATGATTAATGATGACATACATTTATATGAAATAAAGAAGGCAGGTGACACTTGGTCTATCGATGGCGTCATAGGAGTCACGTGACCCTAAAATGTAAATACTGCCGAGCAGCTAACAAAATCGGCATTTAACATACTTTAAGAGACCTTTTCGCAAAACAAATTTATGTTCGTGGTTTCCCTCATGTAAATGGACAAAATAGGAAAGGTGGGGGTGGGGGGTGGGGGTAGCAGTCTAGCTCTTCAATGAATCATCGGGGAACGGTTAAATAGTCGCCGACCCATATTCATTTAGCTCCTTACCATTGGGATTTTAGTCTTCACATTTTTTTTTATAATTTCACTCGTAACGGTAGTAATTAGTGAGTTTAGTGATACAAAATACGTTTTATTACTTTGCAGAGTAAAAATGCAAAAGATCATCGAAGTAGTGGACGAAAAAGGGCAGAAAGGCTTAGACCTAGTTCAGTATGAAGAAGTCCTGATGGCAAAATATTATGTCGACCAGTTACCGAATAAATCAATTGCGGAAAAACTGCAGCAGATAAAAGATTTAAAATACTCGAAAGGAGATGTAATGCTTTGTTCATTTATAAAGACAGGTAATATAATATACTATACTTTAATAATAGTTATACCAGAGTTTACGGTATTATTGTGTACTGCTGCATAAAATAATTAGGTAATGTTATGTTTGAAACTGAATTAATCTGCTAGAGATGGGAATGTTTTATCTTCGAATGTTAACACAAATGTGTGATTATGTGTGATAAGGAGAGAGAGAGAGAGAGAGAGAGAGAGAGATCAATAATGTACAAACTGTAAACGGGTCTTCATAAATGTTCAGTCACATATACAGGATATCGCATTGTAATTAGTTGGCGTATAAATTGTTAAATCAATGATTATCATTCTTGGATTTTGGCCCAAAACCGGAACCTTATGCTGCAAAAAAATCGAGACTATAAAATTATATGGCATTGTTGTTCTACGGAAAAGGATATCCTCCGATTTACTTATTATGCGGTTTAATATGTTATCATTTGTTCTAATTTTGAAACATTCGATTTTTCTTATTTTTTGTTTACATATACATTATTTGTATTATTTTTTTTTATTTGTTATCGGGTGACATAAAATATAATGCTATTCGGCAAGCATCTCGTTTGTCCCTTGTGTTTAAAATGTTTTTCGTTTATTGAAAATTTGAAATAAAAATAAGTTCATATGTTATACTTCAAGATTGTTTCCGTTCATAACTATGAAATAAGTTAGCATCGATTTCATAATGTAATGTCCATGTCACTTCAAAATAAAGTTGAAGCGTCTTCATTATAATAATGGCAATCAAATATTGTCCTCATCATAAGTTTAACGTTACCGTAATATTAATTTTAGGGAAGAAGTTCAGAATAGTGGTACATTCTCTTTTCGCCTTTACTAAATTATCCAGTTGGTGTGTATTGAAACACTACTTCCAACGCTTGAAGTCCACCACTGACGTACGGTGAATATTATGCTTCCACAAAAGGACAATGGGCACGTCATGGACGACGACGACAAAAACAACATATTTTACATGCATAAAACTCTCTTACTCTTAAGGTACATTCCTTTGTTCGAGTATCATACTTTCCACGTTAATACTGTAGCGGCCAATTTGATGAAATGGCGCAACAAAGAAAAGCCAGTTACAAACTAATTAACTAAATATATTTTAATTATTAACAAGTGACAAATATTAATATGAATATTTCAACATACAGTGTCTTGAAATTATTATAACAAATTAGTTTGATCCTTGTCTGATTGATAAAATTTAAATTTAACCTGAGCAATCCAACGGATATGTCCTTTAACCAAATGTAAATCCGAAATTAATCCCACACTGTTAAATGACCCGCACTTGATGAATTGCTGCAAACAAATCTCCAAAACAAGTCTGCTAAAACAAGTCTCCTCCTCCCTCAAATCCCCATCATTATATATACTTGAGCAAAATATTCTAGAAACAACTATACTATACTCCAAAATAGAATGTTCTAAAGTGTAAACAGGTTACATAAGACTTCTAGAATTTTCCATAGAAAGAAAGAAAGATCCAGTAAACAAATACACCAGTAAACAAGTTATTCTTTAAAATAGGGATCGCCTAATAGATCACTCCAGAACAAAACTAGTAAACAATTTATTCTTAGAATAGGGATTTTCATCTACAATGTTGTGTATACATAACTAGGTTAGGTGTAATATGTAATACTTCCCTCCTAAAGAAAAAAGATTTATGTAATAAATCTTTTTAAGTTATTATGATTACAATATAAAATACAATAAACACAAATTTACTTACAGTATACAGAAAAAAAAGAAAAATTAAACATGCCTAGATAAGATAAGTCCAGATATCATTTCAAACATAATGCACATTTCACACGTGACAAAGCATCGGGAATGATATTGTCCTTTCTTTTAATATGTTTAACATCAAGGTCAAATTCATTAAACTCGACCTTAACAATCTTTGATTTTTGTTCTTTAACTTGTGCAAGAAACTTAAAGGATTGTGATCACTAAACAACAATGGGTTTTTGTGATGAAGTCAAATAAACTTCAAAATGTTGAATAACAAGTACAAGAGCAAATCACTCCTTTTCTATTGTAGAGTAATTACTTTGATGTTTGTTAAATTTCTTTGAAAAATAACAAGTAGGATGTCAACTCCATTATTGACTTCTTGTACCAGAACAGCACCAGCACCAACATCACTAGCATCCACAGCTAGCTTGAAACATTTATTAAAATCTGGTGTTAATAGAACTGGTGCGCTCTTGAGTATAGCTTTTAACTTTTCAAAAGCTATTTGACAGTCATGATTCTAAAAAAGGCTTTACCTTTTTTAAGCAGATTTGTCAAAGGCTCAGAAATTTCTGAAAAGTTCTTACAGAATTTTCTGTAATATCCAGCCATACCATCAGCTGTCTTTTACATAAAGGTATTGGAAATTCTGCAATTGATTCAACTTTTCCATTCACAGGTTTAACTTGACCCTGTCCCACAACATGTCCTAAAAAAATTAATGATGCATGACATAATTCACTTTTAGCCAGGTTAGTGGTCAACTTTGCATCACTTAATCTGTTGAAGAATTCTCTGATGATCCTCAGAGGTTCCTCAAAGGCGTCGGAATAGATGACGACGTCATCGATGTGAGCATCACAACCGTCAAGGCGGGATATAACACTATTGATGAGCCGTTGAAAGGTGGCCGGTGAATTTTTCATACCAAAAGGCATTACTTTGTACTGATACAGCCCACCGGTTGTAACAATTGCTACAGTTCTTTGGCACGATCTGTAAGTGGGACCTGCCATAATCCTTTCAATAAGTCAAACTTTGTGACATATCTGGCTTTTCTAACTTTATCGATGCAGTCGTCAATTCTGGATATTTGGTATAAGTCTGTTTTAGTGATAGCATTGATTTTACGGTAATCAGTGCACATCCGATATGTGCCATCTGGTTTTGGTACAAGAATACATGGGGAACTGTAGTTACTTTGACTAGGTTCGATGAAGTCATTTTCAAGAAGATACTTACCTTCATTTTTCAAATACTTTTGTTTCGCCGGATTCATTCTGTATGGATGTTGTTTGACTGATCCATCACTTTCGAAAATAACATCATGATATATTTTATCCGTCCGTGTGGGAATATCCGGAAACAAATGTCCATATTCTAAAACAAGTTCTTTGAGTTGTGTCTGTTTTAATGACTTCAGATGACTTAATTTCTTGTCGATGTTCCTCAAAATGTCAGAGTTATTTCATTTAAGCGGACAAGAATCAACGTTTACATCACAAGTACTAAGGTTTACTGGTTCAAGTGGGATAGGTGTAATAACTGACACAGGTTTAACAATATTTTTGTTATTTCTATCAATGTATTTTTTCAACATATTGACATGGCACATTTGTTTTTGTTTTCGCCCCCCAGGAGTCAGGATGATATAATTAAGATCACTGATTTTCTTTTCAATTAGATATGGACCAAAATATCTGACTTGTAATGGTTTGCCTGGAATTGGCAACAAAGCAAGAACTTGGTCACATGATTTAGAATTTCTGTTTTGAGTTTTAATGTCATATTTCTGCTTCATTTTGTCCTGAGCTAGATGAAGATTAGATCTTGCCATTTCGCAAGCTTTTGACAATCTATCACGAAAGTCAGAAATATACTGCAATAAATTCAAAGATGATGAGTTATCATCAGACAAGAATTTGTCTTTAAGCATTTTTAATGGTCCACGTACAGTGTGACCAAACACAAGTTCAAATGGACTAAAGCCAAGTGACTCTCTAACAGCAAACAGGAGCAAAGGCAAACCTTCATCCCAGTTCTTCTCTGTGTCAAAACAGTATGTCAAAATCATGTTTTTCGATGTCTGATGAAATCATTCTAAAGCACCTTGACTTTCAGGGTGATAAACAGAAGACCTATTTTGATGAATACCTAATTCATGAATGACTTGTTGAAATATGCCGGACATGAAATTTGAGCCCTGATCAGACTGAACTGATTTAGGAAGACCAAAAAAAGTAAAAAAAAAAAAACTTCACAAGGGCTTTAACAATGGTCTTGGACTTTATATTTCGCAAAGGAACTGCTTCAGGAAAACGAGTCGAAACACACATTATGGTCAAAAGATACTCATTCCCTGGTTTTGTTTTGGGCAGAGGCCCAACACAGTCAATGAGAACTAAACGGTTCCTCAAATGCAGGAATAGGATGTAACTCTGCTTTGGGAATTGTTTGATTTGGTTTATCCACCATTTGGCACGTATGACAAGAGTTACAGTAAAGAGACATCTTATTTTAAACCAGGCCAGAAGAAGTGATTCAGGATTTTGTTATAAGTCTTGTTTATACCTAAGTGACCTGACATGGGTGTTTCGTGAGCCAGACTAAGTATTTTCTCGCGATATTGCTTCGGAACTACAATCAGATGGTTAACTATCCATTCATCATCGGCTGAAACAGCAGGTGGTCTCCATTTTCTCACAAGGACACCGTCCCTTTCATAATATCCAACTGGAACACGTGAGATCTCGTTCTAAGGTAAAATCTTTTTTAACAAGCATGAACTATCAGGGTCATTATTTTGATCCTGAATAAGTTGTGACCTTGACCTTAAGTCATGACTTTACAATTTTGAAGCATGGTCATCTAAAGACAATGTTGGCTCATTAGAATGTGATGTACTCACATGATTAAAAAATGGGCTATTTGCCTCATTATAAATCTGACCTATGAAATTGTCAGCAAAGTCAACATCAGAAGTGACATTTTAGTCACTATTGACGGCTTTATTAACCGTGTCACTAATGGCTATTCTTACCATAACTGCACATGAAGGATAAAGATCAGGAATTTCCTGCTCAAAAGGATCAGGTATACTGTCCATGATAGGTGTGTCAGTTACAAGTGAATTAACCACAACCTTATCCCCAGCTAAGTCATTGCCTAGCAACAAATAAATACCTTTAAATGGTAATGAAGATCTAACAGACACTGGCCTAATAACCAAGGCGAATGATAAATAAACTTTATGGAGGGCTACATTTTAAAATCTGCACTCTACACTAGAAAGAGTCTTCTCAGAAAAAAGGCAGGACATCTGTTAAAATAAGGGATTGAGAAGCTCCCGTGTCCCTCAAAATCTTTATAGGGGTAGGTGGGCATAAATCACTTTCAAGTGACACAAAACCATCAGAAATGAATGGCTCATAAACCTCCATAACAGAATCCGATCTAGGTTCTGAAACCAAAACATTAGGAATAGACTCTTTTGTCTGAACAAATGAAACAGGTTCAATGACCTTATCAAAAGTGTTACTTTTGACACAAACCTGTGGCCTTGGTTTTAAAGTGGTAAGACCTGTGGGTTTTACATCATCACCAGACTGCTCCCTTTTAAGTTTTAAACAGTCTGAAATAAGATGACCAGTCTTTTTGCAATAATTGCAAACAAGATGAGATTAGGGTTTATTTTCAGAAGCTGGTTTTGGCTTGTGAACTGACTTGAACCGCCAGTAGAATTGCCGTTTTGAGAATTGGCAAATTGATAAGAATTAGTACTTCTAGTATTACTCAGTGTGGAAGTGGGCCTAGGTTTGTTTATAAATGAGACTTTATGGGTCAGAGAATAGTCACCAGCCAATCGGTCAGCTTCTTCTAAGGTTTTGACTTGTTTTTCACCGAGAAAGGACTTAACATAAGGTTTGATTTAATTTTTAAACTCTTCAACGAGCATGAGCTGACGTAATTTTTTTATGACTTTGTTCTATTTTCTTAGACAAACACCAGCGATCAAATAATTGTTCTTTTGTTCTAGCAAACTCAACAAGTGTTTGACTAGTTTCTGTTTTGTAATTTCTAAATTTCTGTCTGTAAGTTTCAGGAACAAGCTCATAACTCTTTAGAATTAGCTCTTTAAATTTGTCATAATCAGAACACAGTTCAATACTTAATTGTGTATAGATTTCACGAGCCTTTCCTGTCAGTACACTTTGTAAAAGTAAGGTCCAATGTTCTTTTGGCCGCTTTAAATTTTTTTCAAAATGTAAGAAATATTTGTCAACATCTTTTTCTTGAAATGGAGGAACAAGTCTTATATTTTTAGTTACATCAAAAGGTTTGTTTGTGAAAATTGTAGTCTGATTTGCCTGTTCAAATTCTTTCATTCTTAATTTAAATTCTCTCTCTCCTCTTCTTTCCTCTGATCTCATTTTTTTAACTCTAATTGACGCTGTGTTTCATGTTCTCTTTCTTCTTTTTCTAACTCCATTTTCTCTTCTTTGTCTTCTTTTTCTAACCTCATTTTCTCTTCTCTTCCCTCTTTTTCTAACCTCATTTCCTCTAACTTAACTTTGTAAATATAAATCTGATGTACTTTCTTTTACTAAAGATAAAAAATCATAAGATAAGGTGTCTTCATCAACTAACGTCTGAATTATAATGTTAAAAAGTCATGCTTGCAATTAGCCGGTTTGATACCAGACACGTTGTAGTGATGAACAATATCAAGCAAATCAGACTTTTTGGCCAAATTTCCTCCTGGATGCCATGATAGCTTACTGCTGGTTTTACACAAGAAAACAAATGCAAAGTTCAATTTCAAATCTTGAGTTCAAACATAAGTATGTCCCTTTTATTAAATATTCCGAAAAATAGGTATGTCCCTTTAAAAATATACCAACAATTCTAGACGAAAATGTTTTTAACTCGGACGAGCCCCCAATTTGTTACTGCCAATTTGATGAAATAGCGCAACAAAGAAAAGCCAGCTACAAACTAATTAACTAAATATATTTTAATTATTAACAAGTGACAAATATCAATATGAATATTACAACATACAGTGTCTTGAAATTATTATAACAAATTAGTTTGATCCTGCCTGATTGATAAAATTTAAATTTAACCTGAACAATCCAACAGATATGTCCTTTATCCAAATGTAAATCCGAATTAATCCCACACAGGTGAATGACCCACACTTGATGAATTGCTGCAAACAAATCTCCAAAACAAGTCTGCTAAATCAAGTTTCCTCCTCCCTCAAATCCCCTTCATTATATATACTTGAGCAAAATATTCTAGTTATTCTTAGAATAGGGATTTCCTTCTACAGTTTTGTGTATACATAACTAGGTTAGGTGTAATATGTAACAATACCTATCATATACAATCATTTATTCTGGTCTTTTTGTCATTCAGCATATAAGGGAACTCCCGGGACAGGTTGGCCCGGTGACTTGATGTGGTATCATTCCATATGTTTACGGCGTGATGCTTCATTGCAGCAGCACTATATTTGTCTTAAGTAGACATAGTCTCCAAGTCACTGAAATGCTGTCGGGCACTGTTTTAATCAGACAATAAAAAATGTAAATTTACCACCAACATAAGAAAATAAAACACGAAGACAGGGTCAGTGTAAAAGCAGATTCTGATATCAAAGTGACCATACCACGTGGTATATGACGTCATGTTAAGCTAATGCGAAAAGTATATTTTGCATCGATTCAGAGGAAAAAAAATGCTATAGCTTTTTTATTTCATTTTCAATTTTGAAGGTATATAACGCATGCGAAGGGGAAAATTTTGCCCCATTCATGTCACGATGATTTTTTCTTAACATTCAGGAAAACACTCCGAGTGAAATTTTGTTTGCTAACACGTAAAGCACATTGTTAATAAGGTTTTCTCGGATGTAAGGAAACACTGTTTATCTGACAAAAGAATCATTAGGGCTTTTGTGTAGTTCACAATTATCCGCATGCACTGTATCCCATTCAAATTGGTGAAGAAGTAAAATACTTACAGCAGCTTTCTTTTTCGAATGTTGGCAAATAATGCTGCATGTAATAGCTTATAATAATGTCATATACCACGTGGTATGGCCACATTGGGTATACAGGCGTAATATTTTGACATTCTCTGGTCAATGTTTATTGCTATATACATCTTAACAAATTACAATGCTTCCTTTTGATTATGTAACGGTACATCGCGCTTGAGAAGGATTTCATCCGAAATAGATTACATTATAATTAAACGAGGACATGGCATTCTTTATTTCTACAGAGAAAATAATAAGTAAGTGCGTTTTATAGCTTCATGCCGTGAGCACGTTAAATGTCTTTACAGTTTCAGACTACCAGTATCTATCTATTTTACTCCGCTTATATGACAGTCCACTATTATGGCGCTACGGAATGAATCCGCCCTCTCAGGTACCCATTTACACCTGGGTAAAGTGAAACAATGCAGGGTGAATCCCTTGCTCAAGAAAATAAGCAGTGTCCATGGCAGGACTTGAACCCGTGTCCTCTCGGTCCCGAAGAGCGTGTCCTACCACTGGACCACTGCTCCTCACGTGAAACAGAAGTAAACTGGAATACTCAAGGTGATAACAATGTTTCTGTGCAATTTTGTCACGACGTGGACAAGTGGCATGGTACCACATCCGGTCTCAATATTGATATGTTTTGGTCGGCTATCGAACGTACGACTTCTCGCATACGGAGCGGATGCTCTAGTCAACCTTCTTCTCCGTATACTTACATTTATATAATAAAGAAAACAATTTACATACATATGCAGTCGCTCCTAGAAAAAATATATTTGTTGTTTGTGCTGATATATGAATTGTGAATAATTTACAATATATGGTAGGTATTTATGTAGAAACTACGATACACAAAAGAGTGTTCCTTAAGAGCATGCGACTGTCTTAAATATGTAACTTATATGTATAGGTCGTTGTTGTCGTGCACGACGTGCTCATTGTCATTTTGTGGAAGCATGATATTCACCGTTACCATAAGTTAGTTGTGGACTTCAAGTCCGTGACAATTAGTGTTTACCATAGTACTCGTCAACTGGATAAATTAGTAGAGGCGAAAAGAGTAATTTACTACTATGCTTAACTTATTTCAAAGTTATGAACGAATACAATCTTGAAGTATAACATATGAACTTTTTTAATTGCATATGAATTCAAACTTTCAATAAAAAGAAAGCATTCTTAATACAAGAACAAAAGAATCGAATGCCGAATAGCATCAATCTAATGTTACCCTTTATGAACTAAAAACACATAATTATAATAATATATGTTGCAAAATAGAAGCCATAGATAGCATATTAAATAGCATTATGAATGAACTGGTGGATATCCCCTTCCATATTGTTCTGTGTTTAACGTCACTGCAGCAATACTTCAGTTATATCAGTTATATATGACGGAGTCCAGCTAATGCTACATGTACACTATTTATTACCAGCTGATTCGGGCAATCGGGAACGTAGCAGCAAAGAAAACGTATGTTTTCGTGCAAGCCGTATGACTCATTCAAACGAAACTTTTGGTAATTTGTCATTCAAATTCACGATAAGTAGAGTTCTTATAGGTCCAACAGTTTGTCAGCCAAGGACAAGTTTTGAAATTGCAAACTTGATTTTCCCCAAAATTGGTTAATTGTATATTCACTGCAACTCGCGCTACATGAATATAGTTACGACTATTGTTGTCGACTGATGTCACATTTTTCGACTGAACGGTGTGCTTCCATAAATAAATAATCGGAGTAGCAAGACTGTGACTCGATCTAATAGCGCTAAGTGATATCAAGTTAGCGATTGCATGTTTTTATACGCCCGAAGGACGGTATCATGTCCGTCCGTCCGTTAGTAGTTTCACCTGCTCATGATCCGCTTGATGGACATTAAAACTATTTGGAAGTGTTAACCATACAAGGAGGATATGCAAAGCATAGGATTCGGTTGGCTCGGTTCAAGGTCTAATTTTAGAATATTTCATGTCCGCTCTGTATCTCTTGAACCGCAGAGTGGAAATTGACTATTTGAACTATTTGACAGAAATATTTATAATACTGTGAGGATGTCCACACTGTATCTGAAGGAAACTGAAACTAGTTTCCATATCAGAGCGTAGGTTTCATGCTCACACACTTGTTTTGGAGTTATGGCCCTTTATCACTTTTTTCTATACAAAGTTAGTAAGGGGAAGATAGTTTCAGCACCAAGTGTGATTCGGCTCCAGATAGAATTATCAATACACAAACCACAAATACCTAATATTAATGATGATTAATATGCTTTCTATGTGATGATTGACATCAAAATTGTACCATACAATGGTTGTTAAATGTACACTACCCTAGGACGTATATTGCCACGCTTAGCGATTCACTTGTTTTGCTGATTATGAATTGTTTATATATACTCAAGAAAAAAGACACGCAGGGTAAACTTTCGTGTCAGTTTTAATAGGAAGGTTTCGACGGTCGCATTGTTTGAAAACAAAAAGTCATGTTCAAAATAATGTTTAATGTATTTCGGGATTGATGCATAAAGATAACACCGTTTCGTAAAAGTTTGAAAAACCAGCATTTTTATTTGTATAATACAAGCTATATATCGATATAAACAATAGACTTGATACATAAATTGTTTTGGACCATGTTTCTTTTATTAATAAATATTTAAACGATGATTAGTTAATGATTCAAGTACAATCTTGATATATCAGATTTACTATAAAGGTTAATGTAATCTAAAACATTTAACTGCAAAAAAAATCATTGTTATTTAATCTGTGCCTTTACATATACAGGAACTCACTGGGCTACTAACCTAATTTCTTTACTCTTCTACACTGGACCAATGGAAGAATCGCCATCTTTCATGCCTAGGCACATTGATGGCTTTCAAACTGAGGCTGTCTGCGCATTGCCAAGTCCAAAAGTTGTCAACTCTCATTTAATGCCAAACAGGATGTCAACAGACATTGCTGCCAAGAGTAAAATTGTTTTGATAGTGCGCAACCCAAAGGATACGGCTGTTTCGTGTTATTGTCATATGAAAAATGCGAAAGAATTTGAAGGAGCAGAGTCTTGGAACCATTTCCAAAGCATCTTCCTGACTGGACCGGGTAACGATTTATTTCAAAAACTTGATTAAAGAATTAAGATTTTGCACTAACATTTACTTAAAATAGCTTTCTTAGACTAATGTTAATAATCATCGTCGGACCCCCACTGTCAATTCGTTTTGTTACTTTTCATTCATCATCCGTGAGATTTTCAGCTTTTACCTGATCAGCATGAACATACTGAAGCCAATCAAAATGACGTTTACATTTTGAATACTCTCCATAAGGATGTAAGAACATTAGAATTGGAGATATATGGGATATAGAATACTACGATACGTAGTCGCGTAAGCGGCCGACGATGATAAAAAAACGAGTTGACATATGGATGTCATGGCGTACGTAACTCATAGATTAATGATATTTTGTTGACCCGTTTCAGTGGCATTTGGACCTTACACAGACTACTTAAAATCGTTTGAGAGGGAAATTAAGAGAGACAATGGCCCCAACATACTTGTCGTGTATTATGAAGATTTAAAACAGGTAACCATGCACTAAATATCAATGTTTTTATCCTAAGATATGTCAGTATAGTCAAATTTCTTGTATTGACGAGGTTCATGATTTTTTGACAACAAAATGATAATGATCTGAACTTTGGACTCATTGCCATAGCCATTTTGTATGAGGACTAAAAAAAATTGTTTGTTTAGGGTAACATCTCCAAAAAAGCTAGGTACTGTAGGTAGGCTTTTTTTCTTCTTTTTTTTTTCCTGGCCTACAAATACAAAATCTTGTTACAAATCATTAATAGATCATTGGGAAGTTAAAGTGCACACAATTAAATGAAAAGAATTGTAACAGTAACTTTAAACTAAACATATTTACTTTGAAATCATCTGTTTTACATGTACATTTTGAAAGGATCTTTTTACTTGTTTACTGAGAATTTATTTAAAGGCAGTTTCAAAATAAATATATAAAACTACATAGTTGTCCATTTTTTATTGTAGTTTATGTTTGTAAGAAACAAAATGTTGCAGATGATATTTTGCAGATGATAAATAGAGGATTTTACATGAGTGGTCATTCTATATGGAATTTAATAAACGAGTTTTCAAAATATTGATAAAAACAAGCCTTGAAAGCTGGGCTGGTGTGACTTACACTGAAATATCTCAAGCTGAGAACATACTCATTCTCAAAACTTCAACTTTGGATTTCTCATTTAATTTTATTATTGACACAGGAAGTTTTACAGGCAGTCAAAGTTTCAGTGCAGTAGCAATAAAATAAGAGATTTCTTTATAAAAGATAAAATTTTAAGTTTGAGCACAATCTTTGCTCGAGAAGTTAAGTGAAAGCCTGCCCAGAAATTGTTTAATACTAGTTGCACAGGCGTAAAAAGCCATCTCGAAAATAGGTTGCAGTTAATACGGTCAGCATTCCAAACTAAAGCACAAATCTAACACTTGGCTTTACTTTTGCTTCCCATACGGTCTGAAACATGGATGACCTAAACCGTTTTGTAAACAGTTATCGCACACTGGAAAAAAAGACTTGTAGGACTGCTTCAGTTGTGCACTCTGGCTTGCTCCACTTTCTGCACAATAATAACAAATGTCAGGCCTGGCTAATGAGGAGCTGTAATAGGAATTTTCAACAGGACTAGAACACTTCAAATTTAGTTTAACCAATGCAACTCCACGCAGACTGCTACCAGGTGTTGTTAGCGGTGATCCACAGGTGTACTCATACTCTGACATTAACATACCCAGAGTGTACTCCTGTCTCTTGGAAAGTTTAAGCTTGCTGTAAATCACTCGTGGCTTGTTACATTCTAAGCAGTCAACAACAGACCTTACATTTTGTGCAGTAAATAATGATGGTGCTCCAATAAGCTTTGGATCATCCGGAATAATGTTTACTGGCATCTGGGGTTCGTCCCGAGTATTTCTGTTTTGATTCTGTTTTTGTTCAAGGTTTGACTTTTTCAGTGTAGGTCTGTGTTCTTCAGTAGTGTCTGAACCATACAGCGATTCAAAATCTTGGAAATGTTCATCATCGTCCTCTTTCAAAACTGGATCAGGGATCCAATGGTACTCGGCTTTTGGAGGGGAACAACATTCAGGGTCCTGACATTTCTTAATTTGAAGCATGTACTGGCGTTGACGACATTGCTTTTCTAGCCAACTTGTATAGGATAAAACCTTTAGTGTGTGTACCTTGACAAGCTTCTTAAGATCCATCTCAGGGAAAAGGTAGTTTGCATGTCTTGAAAGCAAGTCAACTTCTTCCTCACCAAGAGGGGATCTTACTTGCACAGGTTCTCCTTTCAGGGCTAGTCGACTGAATCGACTTGTAACAACTTGTTGAGGTACTTCAATTGATGAAGCCCAATCCTCTTTGAGTTCAGGATGAGACATGGCTACTTTTCTGATGCTTTTCATTGAATTGCAGGGTTTCAACAGTTTCTCAGCAACAGCACTAAATTTGGTTCGAGACAGAGTACAATTCTGAAAACCAATGTCCAAAATTGACATCATTCTTTCACACGGATTTGTCCAGCTATGTCCTGGGGCACATCTTGCAGCAACATAGAAGTCAAGATCCAACTCTATGAAAGTGCAAATTGAAGCAATCTTCACACTTTCTAGATTATTTTGGTGGTCTGATCCACCATCTGTAAACTTGACCAGCACAGATGGACGTTTTTCTAGTTCTCTGACCTGCTTAACTACAGCAGCTGCATGACGCATGGGATTGGAAGACTGAAAAACTGCGTCATTCACAATGGTTGTAACTGTACCCCGATAAAACGATCCTGATATGTTTTCTGATATTTCGCACCGAAGGTAAACAGATGGTGTCAAGGATCCTTTGTTGTTCATATCGTGGTCAGTTGCAGACAATGTTGTTTCGGTTGGCATGATGGTCTTTTTGCCTCTAACACCGGTCGATATATGCACATCTGGTTCTCCAACAGGAATTTTGGCCTTGTCATCGCAGCAAAAAAGTTCGCAATCGTCAGCAAACTTGATGGCAAAGTTTCGCAGATACTTCCATAAGGCACTACAGTAATGATCATCAGGATGGGGAATTCGCAGCTGCCTTCGCTGAATCTTGTACTGCACAGGTATTTTAGATGTGAAGCTCAATGCTGCATGGCAGTATGGGTTCCTTGGAGTGAACTGCAGGCGGACAAGTGCTTTTGAAGGTACTTTGGTTCCGTCTGGACACCTTTCTTTTGTCTGCTGAATCAAGTCATCCACAGATAAAAAATGTGACAAGTGTAAATGTTGTGTCTTCTTTCATCTGCTGCAGTATATTCTTCAACTAGACTAGCCAAATGTGTGAAAAACAAATCATAGGTATCCCCAGGACGACCTTCATTCAGCTGTCTTAAATCGGCGACAAGCCCAGTCTCTCCCATAAATATCAGCCTGAGACGCTGCTGCATTAAGGGATTTGATGGTGAAGAGGAATCTAGGGCTAGCTCTTTATACAAAAGGTCAACAACAGCAGGTTTTACTGTGGCAATATTACTAAATCTCTCCTTGAATTCTTGATTTATTGCTCTGGTATGGATTTCAGGCAGCTTTGGTTTAATCTTTGCCATAATACTTGCAACCTGTGTTGCTCTCTCTGTGTCACTACGGTTCTCAGAAACTTTGACAATGCAGTGACATGTTGTAACAGAACCACCAGGACAGTACTTGAAAACGTCTTTTGTAAATGACAACTGAAAATGGTCAAAATATCTATGTCGCTGCATGTTGTTTGTAAATCTTGTTTTCAAGCATGTGTTTTCACAAAAGAATATGGGCTCATTGAAGTCTGCAACTTTGAGAGTCTTGTCAATAATGCTATACTCTTCCCTCACAGCCTCTCTACCATGAATTGTGCGAACACTAATGTGTTCCGAGACCGGTTTGCAGGGATGATCTTTGCTCTGATTGGTATGTGCTTTCAGATTTTGTTTGTGCAGATAGTCACCATAAGCACTGAGACATTCAGACAGTTCTGTTATATCCTTGTAGGCTAGCTCCCAAGCTGGCGAAGACCTCATCACTGGTCTTAGACAGAGGCTTAATAGGGTATCTGCATGTTGCTTCAGGTTAGTAGCTTCTAAAGGTTGAGCCTTCTGCTTTTTTTCTACGGTGGTCATTGAAGCCCTGCAACAAAAATGAGGCATTGGTAGAGATTTGGACCAGGTTGCAAAATGCCAGGGGAAGAATTTCATTTCTAGACCTGGTGGTGGAATAAGGTGCATATTAAAGATAACAAAGTGATACATACTTAGTACACAATGAGATAGGGCCATATCACATAATAAATTATACAAGCTTCCATATAAATCTTCAATGGTTTCATTTAAGTACCTTTAGTGTAACTGTATCAAGTTTACATATAGTTTAGCATCTTAACTTTATTTCAATATCAAACTAGTACCTCAAAGTTCTGGAATGCCAATGGAACAGCTTTTACATCTGCTTCCCGCCGACTCCTCTCGTTTATAGTTATGTGCTGGTTTGTGAAATATCATAAGGAATTTGTCAGAACCTGAAATAAAGTGTTGTTGGGTTTAACTTTCTAAACTTTTAAATCAAAACTATCAAACACTTTACCGCCATAGGCAACTCAAGTTTACAATGAAGTCATCAGTGAAATCCCAAATCTGACGTTACCTTAAAAGACGTTGTCATACGAGGGACTTTATTTGTTTGCTTCAATCTTAGTCTATATATTAGGTTTAAAATATTTTATCCAAAACCAGCTATAACGAGCATTTTAAAATCTAGTGACAAACGGTTGAACATTTCAATTGACATGTTGAAGTGCAAATTCTTCATGTTTAATAAGATTATATCTGAATGACTTTAAAACCATGAGTGGCAAACAATGTAGATAACATATCAGATGCAGATGATTGCATTGTCTGATTCAGATCCTTCTATTTGCTATATCTAACTTAGTTGTCCAGTGTTAAGTTAATTCAACATTTAGATAAGTAAGAAAATGTTTGTATAAGAAAAGCTCTATATAATATCTAACTTCAATGTTTGCCGACTTCCTAGACTCCACTTTAAACTTGTTTTAATAGATTTAAAATTACTTTCTGTGATTAAAAATCCACTCAAAGAATTAAAGGTGAGGTGTGTGAAAGTCAATAAATTAAATAACTCTAGTACCGGTATGTATAAGTCATAATTTTGAGGAGATAAAATGTACATGAATACGGGTACTTTTAAATATAAAAATATAGTTTTAAATAAAAGTTTAAGGATTATATATGTGAAGTAAAACTAGCAAATATCTAAATCTTTCCTCATATAAGCAATAAGCTGATGGTCATGAATCTGGAGTATTTATGCATATTAAACATGCAAATATGCTCTATTTTCTACAACAATTCCAATATTAAAATTCAAAAATTCATTTTTCTTTTGCCTAAATGCTCATCAGATTCTTTCGTTGTGGATTAGTCTAAAAATAGCATGTTGAGGAAAGGGATTAAACTGTGATTAATACATACTATACATTGTGGACAGGTTAAAAGAATATTCAAGACAGAAGCTCAAAATTCCCTTTGATAGCAGAAGAAGTATATTAATATAGCAAAACCATTCCCAGACGAAAGTAAAGCAGATTTTCACTTCTAGTCTACAACACAGAATACTTAACCATTTCAGCCATCATTCCTATAAAACATTTTTACAGAAAAGCTGTATAAACACACAGGTTTATATTAAAATAAAAGCAGTCATAATAAAACACAAATCTAAAGTTTGGGGCATACAAATTAATCTCAATTTAAAAACAGTATTGAATTTAAATTGAGGTCTTTATATTTTAAAGTGTAATATATTTAAAAAAAGTATAAAGTTCAAACAAAATGCTCTTAAAATATTACTTTTTTTATACTGCAACAAATTATTGAGGTTCAAATTTATGATATAAATATAACCATTTGAAGTATGAAAACAATCATCAAACCTGTGTCACATATTTTCCTTCTTCTTGGTCGAGGAAAAACATTTTCCTTTCTTGCATCATGTCCACTAAACCATTATACATCTCATCTTTTCTGGAAATACCCTCATGAACTCCAGAGCTGGAAACAAATATACAAATTATTTTATCAAACCCTTTCCTCCATAGAGGCGCCTTTGTAACTGATGACTTTTGAAAACTTTGTTGGAAATGCTTCATTTTCTACAATGAGTTTAATCTTCTAAGGCATTTTGTTTTTCCTCGTTTTTTTTGTTTTTTTAAATTGATCAATCGAAAAAAAGAGAGGAAGGGCATCATTCCAGTATGTTGGTTCATACTTATTTTAAGTTTCAAGAAGTTCTACCAGCTAGTTACTGAGAAATTGTTGATGATGTACAACAACCCCATTTCAATATCGCCCTCCCTATTTCATAGACGGGGGATAATAAGTAAGACTAAGTCTATTATCAATGTTTTAAAATGCGCGCTTCATAAAAAACGTTTTAGTTGCACTAGTGTATAAGTCCTTGAATAATTTAATAAACAGTTTTATGCATTTCCACTGTAAGAAAAAACACACATTTTCAGTCTAAACCTATAGGGAAAGGCATTAAGTGTTTACATCATAACCTATACAGTGCTTTTTAAAAAAATATACTGAATTAAATGAAAAAACCTTGAAACTTTCTTCTGAGGTAGACCTGGTTTTCTTGTACTATCCTGCATGAGGATGTCAAACGCAGTTTTTTTGTTCTCTATACATGTAGCTCGCTGATCTATACTAGAAGGATCACTAGTGTTATCCTGTGGCACACAAACCAACTGAAAAACAACAACAACAATAACTCAAACAAACTCGCATTGAAGTAAAGTTAAATTATGGTATAAGATCAACATGTATTAACTAAATATTGTCAGAATCTTCAAGTTTGAAACTTGCTGTCAGATTAAATGAAAGAAATGGGAGTATCTCAAGATTCTTTTTCAAATAATTGTGGCTTTTCTGATATCGAAGTATTGCCAAATATGAGGATATAAATATTAATTTTAAAGTATAATTTCAATCTGTTTCATAATACCATTCCCATAGTGCTCTGATGTTGAATGATTTTCTTAGACTGATTTTAAATAAATTCATACAGTTGGTATCCACTTTTCAAACTAGAACTATAAATTAAATGTTTCAAATAAAAAAAATGTTTCACCTGACTGATGAGTGTGCCAATTGGCAATTCATGTATTGATTCATCAATGCTGTCCAATTTTGTCCAGGGCCCATCTGAAATATTTTATACATGTTAATCTTTCATATACAGAAGATGAATATCAGAGCCCCCATCCAATGAATGTTGGTGTGAGGGTGTGCATCTGGTGTGTGTTTAACTGGGGAGGGGATGATATGAATCCCAGAGATGCCCCCCCCCCCCCACCCTCCCCAGCCAAGTGATATTCTGACAAAGGTCCACTCATGCACATACATGAATACCATTTTGTTCTTGAATGTCAGCTGTATAATGATCTAAGAAACAATTATATTTTATCTTATTATAGTATAAGGCCTAATATGCATAAATTTGTAGAGCTACTGTCCTCTGAAGATCAAGCTATTATTAGGAAATTAGGTATATTTGTTTGTAAAGCATACGAAGTGAGACAGAGTCAACTACTTTAGAGCATTTATTAATGTTTTAATATTTGAAATGGTATTTATCTGATATTATTTGTGAAGACGGGTTGTGTCATTCTAAGTAATGTTTATCACAAATTAGTATTTTAAGGCAGTATTTGTTATCTATTCTGTTATTCATACGTTATCCTAAATTTTCGTTTCGTTAGGATAACTGGTGTATGAGGATGTAGATTTATCTGGAAATGTCAGAAAAACTGTATGTTTCTTCTAAGTGATGCATGTGTATAATTAATATTACATATATAAGGTATCAAATAGATATATAAACATCTTTTTCACTTTCAAATGTCAAAAATATATATGAAAAGGTTTTTATGGCTTGTACCTACCTACTTGTTTAATTTAAGAAAATGATGATGTCAGTGTTCATGAATTATACATAAACACTGTTAAAATTTGAATGATGTTATAAGTTATATCATTTTCAACTGTGGATGTAATTACTTCTATGTATTTGTATGTATTTATGATTTTATCCTGTCAAAATCACGATAATTGTACATCCACATGGGTCATTGACCTTCTGGAATAATTGAATAAAATCTAATCTAATCTAATCATGTAAACATTATTATACTAGTAAAGCTTGAGACTTCGCACTTACATGTTGAGAAAATTTATGGAACCATTCATGCCCAAAACATATCGAATAGACTAGTTTATATATCTATCCTGGTGGGTTGTATTACCATGGTATTTAGCTTTCAGAAATAAGTTACAAATAGAAGAAGAAGCACACACATTAAAAATTTATCTTTCAGTAATCCTCAACATTTCATTGATAAAGTAAATGATTGTCACTTCTCTAGAACAATTTCTCTTTGATAAAAATACTGACAATGTAAACACTACGTAATATATTTCAGAAATTTCTTGGTAAGGTATTACCAATGCATATATAAACTTCACCCCTAGTAATCTTTTTAGATCAAATATCATCATGATAAATTTTCTGTGACGTTCATTATGCTGTCCTGCAACATTTAGAATGATTTTTAATTATGTTGTATATATTTATTTTTTAATTATTGTTTCGAAATAAGTCGGGTAGAAAATATGTTAAATTTCCATAGAATTTTGGTTGTTAAAATGGCACTTTAGAAGAAATGCAAATTCTTGGAAATAGCTCATACCTAAGGTTTTAAAGTTTTGACAGTATGTGTTTACTTTTAGTATACAGGTGATATTAAGGCAGAATTCATGAAACCAATATTCTTCTTATTTGTGAATACCCCGGTAATATACGACCACCGGTAATACCCTACCCGAGTATATATTGAATACAATTTGTGGTTTTATTTAGGACCTTTTATTTGATTGTCAGATCGGTCAGAACGATTTGTAAGTTGTATAATTACACTCTACATATATGAACGTATTCTCATACAAAGTTATTCATCTGTTTTTCTTTCTACAAAGAATAACACAAGACAATATAAACAGAGTCACTTTCAGTTTCACTTTTACGAACGTGTATTTACCTTCCGACATCGCCAGCGAAACGTCCATCAGTCCATCCAAATGGCACCTGTACTGGCTCTCTACTTTTGTAAATGTTGTTTGTGCATTTAGCATACGAAAACATCTCAGTTCCGCTGCATGGGGATATTTTTTCGATATATGTTTAACAAGATTGACATTACGCCGTCTGCGTGATCGATCTCACCTAAGCGCTTTACAGTTATGAATCGTGAGTAAAAGAAAGCGTCTACGATCGGCGTAGTATAAAACACGGACTAATACTACGCCGTCGCGGATCGGCAAGTTCGGATTTTTTTTTTTTTTTGAAAACTGAAAAAAAAAAAAAAAAAAAAAAAAAATAGGGTCGGCACCTTTTTGCTAGGTAGGGTCGGGTTTCCCGAAACAAACAATTTTTTTTCAGGCCTGAGAACTTTATCTTTTCAGATATGACTAATGCGATTGCCATTTGTGTGTTGTTAGGGCTTTCTACTACAGAAAAATCCATTTTAGAAATTCAATAAAACAGTTCCAAATTACAAGCAACTAATTTATTTCCTTTACTGTTCCAGTTTATGCTTAACACATCATTACGACTCTCAGTCCTTTGAATTTTTATTATTAGATATGTTTGCTTTTAGCAGAAAGACCTTTTGTTTTTGTACTGTTTTGGTTCTTATTTTTTCTTAGTTACAATGTTTACAATATTGTTACTTTTTCACATGAAAAATGGAAATAATTAAAAAGATTTTCTATATACTTTCAATTGTTCCCACTCATATATTTTCTAGGTAACTATTAAATATTGCAAATAAAATTATGAACACTATTTTTATCTCGAACCATTGTTTTTCTAATGGTATGCAGATTTTAATGACCGACTATAAATAGGAAAGTTATCTGTCGAGAAGAAGTGATTGATATGAACTTGTTTTGCCGATGTTTGTCGTTTTATTGCGATTAAATCGTCTGTAACCTCAATGCCATGCAAGATTATATTGAAATAATGGATATTTAAATATCTTGTTAACGTTACATAGCATTTTGAGAAAGGATATCATATTAGAAAATTATAAGAATTCTTGAAAACCATTTCTGCAGGCATCTTTGCAATATTGAAGATTTAAGGGTGTGTTATTGTTATATTTTCAATATATGTTTAATGTCTCTATGCGATAAACAATATTTTTTTTAATTATATTTTTGAATTTATTTATTTCTTCTTTTTTAATTAAAAATTAATGCAGAAATGCTTGATGCAAAAGAAACAATATTTAACACTTTCTGCATATAAAGATACCTGAGCATAGGACTCTTCTTTGTAGGAGTCTATTTTTATATCAAAATGCAGATTCAATACCATGGGGAAACGTAAATCGCGGACATTACCAAGTCATATAGAAGCTGAAGTGGTTTTAAATAGTTTGCAGAGCCGAAACCTTATTTTTTGTCTTGGACAAAATATATCTAGCTGTACATGTTCCTAACCAATCAAATACTCTGCATATAAGTTGTCACAGGATATCAAAAATATCCTTAAATTACAAATATAGAACAGGTCGAAGCATCGAAAGTTATGAAGAGTAGTTTTTCTTCGTCTCTGATGCAAAGCCATATCATTTTCATTTTCATTGTAGGACGGTCTGGAGGAAATGAAAAATATCCGGAAGCACTTGGGTCTTAACCACAGTGATGAGAGGTTGCAGGCTATTATTGATAGGTGTTCTATAGATAAACTGAGAGATGATGTCGTCACAGGAAGGACCGACACTCTTATTCGAGACACGCAGGGGAATCCAGTTCTGTATCGAAAAGGTTTGTAAGAAGGGTTCCTTTCTTCTGTTTTTTCGATTTTAATATCATGGGAACAGTAGTATGGCTACTTAAGGCCAACTTTAATACTTGGATAATTAAATATGATGCTAGAGATAATTATAATGTTGAAAAATATGGCCATGTTAAAAGCAAATACTACGTGGCAGCAAAGAAAATGAACTATATAGAGAAAGAAAGAGATAAAAGAAAGTGTGGCCATGGCACTAGATATACATCTTTTTTAAATTTTATTCGAAGAGTAAAACTAGTTAAAGTATCAAGTCAATTTCTCATCTGGCAGATATCTAATTTATTATTTGTTTTCAGGTGAGATTGGTGACTGGAAGAATTATTTTACTGTGGCTGAAAGTGAAGCCTTTGATGCCGAGTGGGAGGCACAAATGAAAGATAGCATGTTTCATTTCCGGTACATGTGACATTCGACTACCAGGTCATCTGCTTGAAGATTCACGTCAAACATAAAATCATGTATAGTTTTATATAAATATTTAGTGTTTACTTATGTAAAATGTATTTTGAATATGGATACTTTATCTCTGTATATAAGAAATAAATATACATGTAACGGGCTGGGGGGGGGGCTTATATGGATAAGCAAATGGTGCTTCGGTTAAAAAATATGTGAATTTCCGTTGGTACATATGAGGGTTAAACATCCATATGTGTACCGGAAAATCAAAAGATTGAATGGTGAATATTCCGTTTTCTAAAATTTGTGTTAAATATCAACTGCATTTTGGAGAAAAAGTTGAAATGCCAAATTACCTTTATAGTTACACATTCATGTTTTATGATTTATGGGGATTTACTTTTAATTATATTTAGATATATGTCTTTCGTGCTAGTTGTATACTAGTTGTTGTTTACTCTTTATAAATTTGATTTTGATACAGGTTAATGAGTTGAAATATTTTTAACAAACGCGTTTCTATATTTACGTTAGAAGTTTAAGTTTGAAGTTAATTTGTATATGTAGAAATTTTTAAATGAGAATTCTTTATTGTAGTTGTGTTTAACGTTCCGCCGACAGTATTTCTGTCATTTAGAGACTATTTCTTCTTGATGCAGATATAGTGCTACAACACTGCAATATCACACCCAGTCACATTATCCCGATACCGGACCATTCAGTCCTGGAACTATCCTTATATGCTGATCGCCGAGCAACGGAGCTATACTAGCACTATTTATACGACTTTAGTATGTCGCAGGCGGTGATGGAACCCACGACCTTTCGTTACCCGAGGCGGACTCTCGAAACTCTCGTTTCATTTCCGGTACATGTGACTTTCGACTATCAGGTCATCTGCTTGAAGATTCTAGAGACACATAAACTTTCATTAAGTTATTATGGTATTTAGTTTCTAAACTGTTCTATTCTTATAAAAATACATTTTCAAAAGCGCTTTGTGTACAAACTACTTACCACAGATATGGAATAAAAAGCAGAAAAACAGAATTACATCAAAACTATCAGCATTAAAATAGGGGTAATCAAAATCCTAGAAAATATGGTTAAAATAATTTTCAAATGCCTTATCAAAATTTGAAACGAATAAAAGATAACAATAAAGCAACAAAATGACATTTAACTAAATGATGAACGAAACTAGGAATACACTTGACTAAATACGCCAACTTATGATTTAAAGGCATACGCGCCCAATACAGTTTTTTTATTGATAGGCAAAGAAGGAATATTAAAAGTAGCCATGATAATTTTCTTAATTTTGCATGATTATTGAGAATAAACTAGAAACAAACTTATTTGAAAATATTGGGGTCACCATTCTACTTTTTGAGCTATCTGAGCCTGAAAGTGAGGTTTTATTTTCGCTATTTTCTGTCATTTTCAAGGGCAGATAAATCAGTATTATGGGCTAGCAACACCTAATTTAATTTCAACTTGATGTTATGTTCTATATTCTCTGTCACTGATTAAAAGGTTAAGATTGTATGCAACGTATTTTATACTATAGTCGCATATGCGAATATATTGAAATATTCTATTTTTTTCATGAAAAACGCAGTATGTTTATTTGCTGAAACATAGTGAAAAATCTATTGGATAGAATTGTTTTAAACTTTGCATAAGGACTGGAAATGAAAGAACAAACTTCAATGTAGAGAATAAGAGTTTTATATTTAGCGCGTGTGCCTTTAAAAAAGATAAGATGTAACATAAGAAGTACATATTAAGGCGATGAGCCATGAATTCATGATTAAAAGTCATAAAATTGAATAGCGACTAAAAGCCCTTTGATGGAATATTGACTAGACACAATGAAAAACATTTGTATTATATATAAGTATATAAGAGTTAAATAAATGTAAATTCAAAGAGATTCGAGATTTTGGGGGTCGAAGGTTCGATCCCCGGCATAGGACCGTTCTGATATGACCGGTTGGTGAGCCGCCAGCTAGTTAAATAATGGTTACCGATTGTCTTCCTGCTTGGTTCCTGGCATTTATAAGGGAACTGGGGAGGTAATTGTGAAAGGAAAAAGGTGTCTCATAAGTCAAATTTGGCTGGCTCTTTCAATGGTGTTGACACTATAATTAACAAACACTTTACCCTGTGTACGTCACAAATAGGGTCATGGTCTGAGGTACATATCACTATCAATTCTACACGTTTATAACCACTCAGGAGCAAGTTACTTCTTTCACAGTGCCAAAAGGCTTTGCATTGAATGTTAGCCGTGCTGAATTTGCACAAACCCCTACATACCTTGCGGCAGTTACAGTGTATCAGTTCATAACATGTATATTATGTCTGACCAGTTGTGGTCCATTTTGCATTCCAAGAACAGCAACTTTAGTGCACTCCAGTTTGCAGGACTTGATGACAAGGGCTCTTGTTATAGTGATTATCCCTAAACATGCCATATTTGGTAGGAGGTTGATACTATGTCTTCGCTTCGGGTACAAAATATCGTAATATCGTTAACTAAAACACACAACTTTTGAAAAGACGCATAAAGCTAATTTTCATAAAAATACCCTTTTCAATTATTTAAGAGCATTTTTTGTTAGTAGGTATTTTAAATTTGTTTAACTAATCGCATTTAACAATTTGTGGTAATTATCTCAATTAAAGTGAAGCTTTTCATTATGATTATAAAGACAAACATATGACCTTTATAAGTACTAAGTGTTCAATCCAAAATCGGATTGCAGTATATATCAAACATTTTTTAGAATGTATTAAATATTTACAATACTCGTTGAGATGGTTCAATAAAAAAAACGCATTTTCTTAGCAAAGATATATTTTAGAATTAAGAATTAAAACTGCTTAAGAAAAAAACAAAAGAACTCGGAACTTAGTTAATTTAAGTTAACAAATCTTTAACAAAACATTGCAGCAGCAGGAGGGGCGGATGCAATAATTAAATGGTGAATTTAACGTTTCTACGCCGTTTTGTAAGCAGTGAGTATACCAATTAGATGGGTCCGGGGGACGGCCCACCACCCTATCCGGCCCGGGGCCCAGCACACAAGGGTCGCCGCCCCTTAGTAACTGAGGCCCCCAGGTTCCCCCGGTGGGCCCTAAACCAATGATTTAACCCCCAGCACACAAGGGTTGCCGCTCCTTAGTAACTGAGGCCCCCAGGTTCCCCCGGTGGGCCCTTAACCAATGATTTAACCCCCAGCATATGGACTCACCTGTTCTGTAAAACCATTTTTCTTTACTCTTTTTTCTAGACATTTTTATATGCTAATTTACACGCAATTAGATATATAGTATACCTAACTTATCAAGATGAAGGGTACAGACAAATGCCACTGGCTCCTACTCGGCACCATGAACTGCTGTGGCCGATCTTGTATTGAAAACTACTGTAAAATACACCTGATGAGGTTTCGCAAAGGTGGCGGCAGGCGGCTAAATCGTTAGATTCGCATGCGACGACAGACAGAGCTCTCAACAGAGAATTCAAACGCCTGGCGGCTATCGATATTTGTAAGCCCAATTAATTAATTTATTTTTAAAAATTTTCGTTCCTATTTGATAAGTGTGTCCCATTAGTTATACTGACCTAACGCTGTGGTTAAATATCTTGACCCCCTATTAGAGAAGTGTGTCACTTTAGCTATACTGACCTAGGTAAGAATAAGGATCAAAGAACTCCCCCTGCTAGCGAGTGGGGTGTAGCCCTACAAGACGCTAAGGAAGAGTTTATATTTGATGACACAAACATAGTCTTTTCTCCATGGAGAACCGATAAAGCCGATTTTCGCATGTCAGATGGTAGGGCGGCGCGGATACTCGATTCTATTTCTGGTAAATACCTTTTCAGGATAAAGTTTTTACGTGAGTTGTTCGATGGCAGTTGGGTTATCGAAGATAAGTTTGACCCCGTGAGGATAAAACAAAATAAGCCCGTCTTAGAAGTTTCGAGGGTTATGTGGCCCGAGGCCCTTACCGGAATTGATAGCTTGTTTTATCAAAACGCGTACCCCGTCACCGCTGTCCTCTACGGGCTGTACCCCGTAAGAGACCCAGACCCTGCCAGCTTAACCCCACTGAGGGACGGTGACTTTAACTGTGTGGCCCTGCGTGTCACTGAGCATTTTAAGGGCGCTATGAGGGGACAGGGGCTCACGCACTCGCGCAGGAAAAAAATAAAGGAGTGGAAGCAGAGAGTTCATGTAAGTGGCGCAAAAGTTGATGACGTGGCTGAATTGGAAAAGATCCTCAAAAGACCTATTACGCTGAAGGATGTTGCTGGGGAGGACATATACAATAGCGGGAAGTACCAGTTTGGAGGCGATAGAGTCAGGGGCAAAGTAGAGCTCATCTACCACAACCGCCACGCCTGGTCTAAAGGCCTCCACTTCCCGGCTTCAAGAGAGATCCACTTTAATGAGGGCGATATTTGGGACACCATCCAGGAAGTCACCCGAGGAGAACCATTAGCGGTCTGGTTCTTGGGCCACGGCGACAAAAAAACTGACCGTCGACCAGTTTGTCCTCCTAGATGATCGCGCGTATCGATGCGTGAGGCCCACAGGCGGCTGCAGGCGATCTGTGAAGCCTTGGGCGACAGAGCCTTTGGAGAGAATCACGCGGCAAGAATAATGGCTAGAGAAAAGAACGGCTGGAAACCAACCCCAGCCAACTAACGTAATGACATTCAGAAGGCTTGCGTGGAGCATGGTGAAGGCGGGCTCTGGAATTCTATGGACTACGACACGAAGGAAGTCACATCTATTGATATGAAGGCCTGCTACCCAGCCTCGTTCCAGGGTAATGGTGAAGCTAGGCCCTATTTCGAACGGTTTGGGCATCCGCGCCACCGCATGGTACGTGTGGCTATCAACGACGCTCTCCCAGAAGACAATGGCACTGGGTTTGCCGAGGTCCAGGAGTGGGAGTTTGCAGCCGACTGCCACCCCGTCATCCCGGTCTGGTTTGGGAGACATTTTGCGGAGGATGGGTGGGCTCCAACGCCCCTCCTAGCATACCTTTTAAAGTCCCTCCGAGTGCGAGAGGCAGCAAGGCCGATGGAAAAAGGCTGACCAGGAAGCTCGTAACCGACCACGGAGAGCTTGACTACGTGGTCAGCGACAACCGCCAAAGCGGCACCCTGGTAGGAGCACCAACGAGATGCCCGCTGGGACACATCCTCACCTACTACGACGGCACCGAGCCACAGTACGCCCACCTTAGCATGTTGGCCTACGCCCACATCAACCTCCTCTTTATGCTTTCGCGTTTTGGGCCCGTGGAGGCTGTCAGGATTGCAACCGATTCCATCTACGTGAAGAAAACTGCCCTGTATAAGGGGTCCGGGGCCTTTGTTGCTCCCCAAAAATGCAACTGCGGGCTGCGTGGCCTGTCTCCTAAAAATGGAAAGCCTGCCCAGGGTCGCCCCGGCCCAGTGGCGCGACAAGGGAGAGCAGCTGTATATGCCACAGGAGCACGCCTTCTACCTACCGCTTCCAGAATATATGAAACAAGAAAAGGACCTATCCGCAAGCACCGCACCTCCCTACAAAAGCCCGCTAACGAGGCACCAGCTGAGCTACCTGAACGGTGGTGGGGGGAGCGGGAAGACAACGAGAGCGATTGAGCTGTTTCGCGCCAGAGACCCCCTCGTGTTCACTCCGACCAATCGGTTGGCTAAAGAGATGCGAGCGAGAGGCGTAAAGGCCAAGAAGTATCTAAGCTTCTTTCGCTTGAGTGGTCAGACAGAGTGGACCCCAGAAAGGATGGGCCAGAAGTACATCCCTCGCGTTATCATCTGGGACGAGGTCTGCACTGTGCCGAGGCCCATTCTGGAGACATTTCTCGACTGGCTTGACCGGAGATGCGTCCAAGACGTCTGCTTTGGCGATCAGGGGCAGCCACCACCAATTGCGGGCGAGATGCCGCACTACTGGCTGCTGAAGCACGCCGCATATAATGAAGAAGTAGAGACTGACCATAGAGCAAAGGATCCAGTTCTCAAGGCCCTCATAAGGGACAACTGCCTCCAGCCAGACAAAGTCCAGTGCCGAGAGATGCGAAAGGCGCTCCCGGGTTGTCTTGGATGGGATCTGTTTGTGGATGTATGGAAGCCAGGCGACCTCATACTGACTTCGAGACAAAAGGTGCGCGACCAAGCACAGAGGCTTTTATTCCAAAGGCATAAGGAGCGCTTTCGAGGCACCTTTGTGCCTCTTCTCTACCACCCAAAAGACAGTCGGAAGCAGAATATTCTGGTGGCAATTCCGAGCACAGACCAAAGGAGAGCTGGTTTCAACGACATCGTGGACGTCTCAATCGGGGCAGCAGAGGCCGCTATACAGACAGATGACTGGCGTCTGGGGTATTCCATCACAGTCCATTCCTCCCAGGGCCTGACAATCCACAGCCCTCAAAAAGTATAGATCATTGACGACTATCTGCAGTGGTCCAATCTGGCCTACCTTGCGTATCCCGAGTGGAATACATGCACCAACTCGAACGGGTTGTCTTTCCCAGAGGAGGGTTCGAGGTCAGGCAACTCACCGAGCAGCAACTCCGCAATGCATCGCAAAAGAACTGGTGCCTACAAGCGCCAGGACCAAGCTAAAGGACTAATGGGATTCAACCTCACGGTCAACTACATCCCGCAGCTCAAGGAGGCCCAAAACAACCATTGTATGCATGCAACATCGAGTTGCTCTGGGCCTTTACCCCAAAGTCCACACAGCAGTTCAGTGTAAACCGGCTGGACAACTCTAGAGGTACACCCGTGACAATGTCCGCCTGACCTGTCTTGAGTGCAACAGAAAAAAGGGTTGCGCAGTCCTCAGGGCTTGAGAACCCCATCGGGCGCAACTGGGTGTCTGGGGGCTCCACCAGGAGTTCCTCACGCACAAAGCCTGCCCAGGTCCATCCTGCAAGTAGTACAGCACGGGCTCGTCGGGTTTCGTCACCGAATGTTCTAACTGGTAAACATCTAGAGACCCCACGGGATGGGTGGCTCGGCGATCGGCCAGCCTCTAGCTCACCAGGCTCGTTAAGATATCGAAAACCAAACCCGGAAGGAAGCTTTTGCTCCTTGAGACCAACCGCACGGCCAGGAACAACCGAGGAGGGTTTTTGTCTCACCGTTTTAGCCTTGATGGCTTCAAGTGGTCGTTTACCGGTAAGGCGGGTTACTTCTCCCACTCCGTTGACCGCTTGCCCTCTGGCAGTCGCATCTCGACGGCGTACTGGTGTCCGAACAGGCGTGCAGATAGGGTCCGGTTGAAAAGTTCAACGATCCCCTGATCATGGTGAATGTCCACACGGCGCGCCTAACTTCGACGTCATGCTTCGACAGAAGCTTGCTGACGGCACCATGAACTCGCGCCCAGGGTGGACTTGAAATAGTTTCGGCCACTTCAGAGATCCCCGCTTGTGGATCCGTTCAAGAGCAGCGGCGACCTCTTTAGCCTCCTCCGAAGTAAGTGGCTTTGAACATGCTTGCCACATCGACAACAATCAGGGCATATCTGTATCTCTTCCGACGAACCGTGTCGTGTGGTAAAAATAAGAGATCGGCCTGGTGCACTTCATTCCGTAATGAAACGTCAAACTTGGGCCTCGGTATATGGCGCGGAGCAGGAAGGTAGATTTGCTAGATGGCCTGCTTGTTGAGAAAGTCCCGGGCTTTAGCCTCAGAAACCCTAGCCACGGCCGCCAGTTTGTGAATCGCCGCTAGCCCCCTCTAACAGCCGCTAGGGCTGTAGTAAATTCTCGCAAGGGAAGCAATGATATAAAATTACCATTCAGCCAGTCTCCAACAGAAAAAGTTTTTTTTTTTTAAATTAATTATCTTTTTTTCGACCCAATAGCCGACAAAACCGGCAGCTCCCAGAGCTAATACTATAAATCCAATTCCTCTATCTTGTTGTTCTGAAGATGGCGTATTAAAGTCAGACAGCTGTGGCTCGGGGTCCACTGGATCTAACTACTTACCCGTGACTAAAGAATACTCCCGCATAGCCTCATCTACATTATTAAAGGTTTGGACGGATTGGCCTTGCCACCTAAGCTCGTTTTGGATGAAATTAATTAGTTGAGTTCGCTTTTAAGTCCACTTCGCTTGTGCCGCCTGTAATTGTTCTACCGCGAGGTCGTGGCGACTCCTCTCTTCGTCAGTTCTTTTGCAGTCCTTAAGTTTGCTGAATAAGAAGTTACCCCCAGTGAACGCCGCCGCGTTAACAATAGCTCCACCCAACATCAATGCAATACTAGCCATCTTCGTGTAATGTTATTGAATCATCTCTACTTCAATGTGTTATCAGGGATTATTCCTTCCTTGACTAGAAGATCTTTGGTTGTCAATGCGGATGTTACGTCGACTACGGCCATGCCAACGTCAAGAGGAGTAAAGTCTAGCTTAGGAAAATTACCTTCAAGTACAGCCTTACCTAATCTTGCGTATCCTATTGAAAGTCCAGCTACCACGGCACCGTGATAGATGGCGTTTACTATTTCCTCTCAGTCCGGATTTGCAGACATTCTTATTCCATATATTGAGGATCGTGTTTATAATATACTGACTTGTTCAATTCTGCGACAGGATTATTTTGAGTGTCAGTGTCTGATTTGGCCTTAGTTTTCCAAAATATTGCAGCTAGGACAGCTACTACATCAGCTGCCATTATAACGCTATTTGTATTTACTCTGTCAAAGGGTTTTGGCGGGTCATCCTGATTAGGTTTTCGAGTGTCAGTCTCCATCTGCCGGGTCTCTGCCGCCTTAGGACGCTTCAAGAGATCTTGCTGTTTCTTTTTTTCTGGCCTCCGACCCCGCCTTACCAGCCGCAACACGCCTAGGGTCCTTGGGCGACGGATTTGTCACCCCGTCCGACGACTTATACTCCTGCGGCTCCGGCTATTTTCCTGCGGCTCTGGCTGCGGCTCCTCGCCTGTTGGTTGAGTTGTCATCTTCACTTAGTATAACCAATTGCTTAGTAGATGCTTGACAATGTTTAAAAGTACATAGCATTGCTGTGACTGGAGCTAAGTACGAGCCAAAGCGATGGTATACTTCGCAGGTAGTGGTGTGTAGCACATGGCCGATAAAAGGGTCAGATTCCAAGTCAGAAAAAGTAAATCTTGTCGTGGGATAGGTAGAAAGTGGCTTACCACCATTGTGTAAATCTGGAGTGCTGCGGAGCCGAGGGTCTTGGTCATACTCGCTCCCAGCCGGGCTTCATATCGAGAGTAGAGTTTGTCAGTCTCTTCGTCTGGAAGGCCGTCGATCTGATCCACAGAAAATTCTTTTCCCATGTTCTTTCTTGACTGACCTCCCATGGCGAGGGCTGACAATATTTGCCTCTTAAGACTAGAAGCGCCGGGCGAAGTGTCATAGACACCCTGCTTGTCAATGGGCGCCGGTTGAGTGTTATGGGCAAGAAGATCATCGAGTAACTCGTCGCAATCCATGGCTAAAGTTACGTACCTCCCGATTCTAATAGTAAATTTGTGAAAGGAAATGCAAGATAAAATGATGCAATAAAAATAGTAGAGCCGAAGTCGCTAACACTATATGTCACAGGCCGGCTCTATGTACCGCCATCAACTATATGGTAACTACTTGGCTGAGAAGTATTTAACATAAGCTTAGCATGCTTAGTTTTGACAAGTCGTTCGCACACAGCATTGCGCTCCGCCGGAGGTTTGATGTCGTTTTCACGTAAGAACTCGTCAAAGCTATCCCTGTCTTTGCAGTGAAAAATAACTACCCAACGGGTTTGCTCTTGTAGGTCTTTAAGTATAGCATTATACCAATAAGAAAGTACCCATACAGATTGCTTGGCATGTCGGCCGGAAAAAGTCAATTCAGAGAGCATGTCTTTTTTCTTAGTAAGTTACTTACTGGCGGCCATATCGTCAATAATGTACAAAGTCGGCTGACCCTGAATTGTTTTATTAAGGGCTCGTAAATAATCATGAAGCCTTTCACCAGGATCTTCAACATAAACTTCATCTGCATCCCAAATCCACCATCGACTTTTATACGTCTCCTTATACTTAAAGGTGGGGCAGAGTAACACATTGTGATCTAAAGTGCGCCGGTACGGGCCCTATAGGAGGTCCAAAGCGAATTTTGTTTTTCCACAACCCGTCATCCCACATATAATTGCTGAGTGGGCCTCACTACTAGTAAACAGCTGATACAAACCTGCCATATTCTATGTTGAGCTAGGCGTCCATCACTACAAAAACATAAACGTTTAATGCCCCATCCGCTTCTACCTCCTTAGATAATTTAATTGAATACGTTCGCTGGCGTTTTCCACTCTCCTCCCGTTACCGTGCAGGCCGTCGTCGTTGTGTGTCCTGAGTTCTAGTCATGGGGCGTACTCTTTGGTGAGATACTTTGCGAGATCACACGCGTGGAGCCCTAAATCCTTAGCAACCATGGCAAACTCCGGGTGGCGTTTAGTTCCTCCTGCCATAAGTTTATGGACCTCGTCCCACATCTGGTAGGGATACATACCTTAGGCGAAGAGCTGGTTAGGAACGCCTTCAATGGTGACCTCCACCTTGGTAATCTTAGGGTTATAGAAGGCCTCGCTATGTCTAGCAAAGGCTGCCGTGGGTTCTTCGAAGAGTACAAGATTCCCTTAATCAACCTGGCAGATACGTTAAGGTTTATGTTCCATAGTGCGTCGGACTTATTTTTTACGATTTGTCTGTGCCTAAGCACTCTGTCGAACAAGATGCTCACCCTTACTGCGTACTGGTTACGGATAATTGTAGCCAGCTGTGGGTTAGTGACCATCTCGAACTCAAGAGCGATATCTTTTACAGTGAAACTGGCGTCTCCGGTCGCCTTGATAACCCGGTTATATTCATTAAAGGTGAGTTCGTATTCTAGGCTATCACTGAAAGCGGATTGAAAGAACGGCATATGACTCTCCAGTAGCTCAAAGTCGAGAGGGATATAAAATCGGCTGCCATAGGCCTTGGCAATCGCAGCGTTCTTAGCAACGCCCTCGTCTTTTCAAGCACCAAGCCTTATCCGAGTGAAATTTCTATCTCCCGAGGTATCAATCCCATGGTATTGGGCATTATTTCGTTCTTCTTCCGTTTTCCAGAGGTCGAAATAGCAACCGTAGATGTCGCTGTCGTCAATGCTCATGACCCCGTTTCCAGAAATCTTAATCGTGTTTTTTTTGGCGATCGCCCGGCCCAGGTTGTTGACCACGGTGCGATAAGCGTCGGTCGAGTTCAGCTCTAAATAAACTTGATCCATGCAGAGCTCTGGTTGCTATGGCAACCCACATAATTTTACTTTAAAAACTTCAGAAATATTTTCCTGAAACCATTGGTCAGAATTTAATTTCCTTTGGCACAAATTATTACCTCATAGTTCTCTACCATAATTGCTAAAACTAAGTTGATCCCTTAAAAAATGAGGCCCCTCAGTGGGTTGGCTAATTTCCCTATATACTCTG
>CM037787.1:43177627-43227627 GCA_021229015.1 Solen grandis | reverse complement strand
TTCTGCCTTTTTTAATATCATTGTTCTATCACATATGAAGTTTTAATACTTTAAGTCATATTTACATGAAGTATTTAGGCAAAGTAGCATATTTGAAAATGTGAGTAACAGAAAAAAAAAAGGAAGAAAAAAAATAAATAAAGGCGGCAACCAACCTTGGAGATATATCAATAAGATTGGACATATAGCCTGCGGCCCCACCAAGAGAGTTACAGAATGTACACATACACAGACACATGACAACCAACTCTCTCTGTTCACACGGAATGTAGCCGGACACGGTGATAAATATAGCTGCTCCCACGTGACCTAGAAACATTCACAAGCACATGACAACCAACCCTCTCTGGTCACAAAGAATGTAGCCTGACACGGTGATAAAAATGGCTTCTCCCACGTGACCTAGAAACATACACAAACACATGACAACCAACTCTCTCTGGTCACATATAATGTAGCCTGACACGGTGATAAAAAAGGCTTCATCAACGTGACCTAGAAACATACACAAACACATGACAACCAACTCTTTCTGATCACATAGAATGTAGCCGGACACAGACATAAAAACATACATAAGCACATAACAACCAACTCCATCTGGTTACACGGAATTTAGCAAAATATGTTGATAAGTATGGCTGCTCCATCGACATATAAATATACACAGACTAACGTTACCCAAAATGCAAATGGTGAAGCTTCCTCCATGTCTTTTTAGCAGGGCAGGAGAGGTTTATTGCTTTGTTTTATTGTCCCACATACATTATTTCAGTCATATTGGAGCTTTGATATGTTGCCGCCTCACTACAATAGCAAGGCTTAGACAAATGACATGGTACCACACCCAGTCGCTAGCCTAGGTCAACCAGTAAGCGAACAACCATTATTAACGTTGAGCATCTAGTATAACAAAGATACACTAGTAGATGTACCATCTTAAAACAGTCGAGACCGGGGATCAAACCTACGACATTTCAAAAGAGATCATGTCGACGTTTATGAAACAGAAATAATCATGTGGTGGGTCGATTTGAAATTTTGCAACTTTAATTCTTTAAGGCCAATCACGTGATTACACATTCAGATATGATATTAGTTTTGTATAAGGACCATCCTTTATTTAAGCCTGCCCGCTCAGTTCTAACATAAGAGGATTCTGATCCGTTTCTGGGGCTCGTTCATATTCTAATCCAAAAGAATTTTCCTTCCACTGCCATTATTCATATATACTAAATATTTTGGGACTTTTGATAATGCACATAACTTGCATTTCCTTCTTTAAGTCTTACTTTTTAAACAATTACTTTTTATTTAATGTCACAGAGAACAGGAGCGGTCAATGTCATGTTTAAGCTATAGATAATACGATTCTTAATTTATAGCGACGTATAAGTAACGACCAACCTGAAGACAGGAAGAGTTTTCTGGTGTTGGTGGTGGACAGCCACGCCCTGGCGATGATGAAGTCCGCCAGCAGCCCCGCCAGGGCCAGCGCCGCCCCCATGGACACGTAAGGCAGGGAGGAGAACATCCCGTTCTAGAGAGGAACGACATGTGAATACACATTATGTAATCATAGTGATATTTATATGCCTTCACACCTGTCTTAGAGAATAGGAAAAGGGACCGCTTAAGCGGCTTAACCCTTTCCCTCATATAGACTCATTTTGACGCACTCAATAGGTATCACATAAAGTCTGATCTGCAGAAATCACAGTTAAGCCTAACCAAATTTAATTACAAAATCCTCATTTCCAGACCACTGAGGAGCAGCGAACAGCATAAAACCTGATCAGCCTGCGAGTTACTCGCATGCTGATCTGGTTTTATGCTGTTCGCATAGGTCTTTTCATGGTGTCCTCTATGAGGGAAAGGGTTATCACAGGTGGCTGCCACATTGGGGTCAAATGATGGGGTGGCGAAAAATGAAACTTCCATTAAATGTTATATTTTAAAGATCCTTTCTTGTACCTATACGTATGATAATAGTAAATTCCTTCAGATTTGCATTTACAATGTGGGACTTGTTCAATACGGACACTGGCATTTGCCAGCCCTTACAGCTAAAACAAATTAACCGCTTAGTAGATAGGCCGCATATAGAGGCTCAACAGTAGATAACCTAATAACGGTCATCTGCATTTAGTGGCCCAGTCAAGTTTCAGATTCACATTGTATTATACTTTGAGCTAAATTAGTAGCGATGTTGAAAATGATTTTCTCGTTCTCGAATTCTCTTGAAAGATGTTTCAGAAAGTTTTGTCCATAAAACAATGTATACTTACATAATATATACATGTATAACGAAAATTCTTATTTCAAAAGAACGATAAAACCGTTATGTTTTCGTATAAAAATGAATATCAAAAGTTCAAAAATATATATTATATCAATCAGAATAACTAAAATAAAAATATAGACAGTTATCGTTAAAGACACTACATAGATTTGGCTCAACAACAACAAGAATTTAATACACACTGTTTTAAGACAGAACTTGTGTATTCAATGTAACAAATGAAAAAGGACAAAAGCCATACTCGCCTATTTGAGTCAGAGCAAAATACATTGAACTCGTGACCAGTCGTAAATTATACTAATTTTGCAGTAATTCAAGGGTTACGAAATTCGAAAAATATTTTTTTTTAAATCTTATTAAGTGTACTGATGATTCTAATTACTTAACAAAAGCTAATATGCGCGAATCAGTGAAGAGTAGAGTCCATTCCATTTTTTTTTTAAATAATAGGAATAATTAGATGTAAATTTGTCATTATTATCATTATTAATATTATTATTAAAACATGATTACTAGATCGACTGATTGAAGCATTAGCATTCTTTTTTATAACATGACATGTTTAAAAGTAAATAAGTAGGATAAATAAATAAAATTTGCTATATATTCTTAAGAGAGAAAACTGAAAACTTACTCTGGCTATATCAAAGTTGAGGACCTCGCTCAGGAAGAGCGGCAAGCAAGTCAGCAGGATATAGCCCAGCCAGTTATTCGTTACATGCGTTAAGAAAACCACCCAGAGCGGTTGTGACGTCACTATCTTCAGCCAAGGGATTTCGAATTTCTGCAATAGCCATTCATAAAAGTCGTACATGCATTTGGGGACTGAGAAGTAAAAAAAAACAAGAGGACAATCAAGGCCCTAGAACGCTCACCAGAGTACCATCGGCTTAATCAAACAATTCAGTGATAAGGAAACGGGGGCCTCATTTTCCATGGGATCAACTTCTTTTTAGCAAATTGGTAGAGAAAAACAAGGTAACCAATTGTGCCAAATGAAATAAATTCTGACCACTATCAAAAATAGTGTTGGATGCCATGGCAACCTGTGTTCTGCATGGATCAAGTTTATTTTATCAAATTTTGTGAAGATCCAACGATCAATCATGCCAAGTTTCATCAATTTCTAGAATCAGAGAAGATGTCGTTTAAAACAGATTTTTGACGACGGATGCAGGGTGATAAAAAAGTTCACCTTGGGCACGTTGTGCTCTGGTGAGCTAAATAAACGACGACACGGCCCTTGTATGACATACTTTCTGTTGATGGGGCGTTAAATCATATTACATGTACATATTTACTATACGAGGTTCACAGTATCCCTTGAAATGAATTTATCAAAAAGACCTTTTCTAAGAGTTTTCCTTTTTTGGGAGGGGGGATCTTTTTACTCTTTGGGAAAATTTACCTGGCTTGCGGATTTACTCAACGTCTTAAGGTGTGAGGCCAACAAGATCTGTTCTGACTCCGTGATTCTTGGGTGTTCATCCGGGCTATTGTAGACAAAATACAGCCAGGCGATCACAAACACGAGCCCCGTTATACCTGTATCATTAAATTCATAAACTTGTACATTGATATTTATAAGGTAACAATTTGAAAGACTTCTTCCGAAATTTAAAAGAAAGCTGCGCATGGTTATATAGGAAATATAGTTTTATACGCGTTGCATTGATAAAAGCTGTGTCAGATTTGCATGTAGCATAACATTGTCATTTGTAATTTTCTAAGCAATGCCAGATTCACAAAAACTAAGAAAGCATACAATTCATCATATATGTGTATATTTATGAATACATGTATATACAAACCATGTAGATAGAAAATGTGGGCCAGCCATTATCGATCCTTAAAGTGCAGAGATAACCGGAAGTAGTATATCCAACCACAGTTCCTACCGTCTGACCTGTAGCACGTGAGAAGCAATATCACGTGACCGGTGTAAAGGAAACAACTGTAAATATGACTTATGACTTGGATGAATAACGTTTTAAGTCTAAAGTTTTAAATGTGACTAAAGTTTGGTATTATAGTACAATGTTAGGAATAGATATAGTCCATTTAAATGGTGCTTTCGTTACATTGAAATTACAGAAGTCAAGGAGAACAACTAAAAATAAGCAGATAAGACAGTCAGAATGGTTAAGGGTTAGTTTTCGTATATACATCATTGGCTCTAGCCCATTTCGACGTTACATGGTCACCCATCGTTTTCTGTGAGAAGTTCGGTTTTCCCTTTCTTTGATTTTGGCCAATTGCTAATCTATTGTGACTGATTTCTTACGTGTTTGTGGGATGAAAAGTCGAATATTCGAGGCAAAGAATCGCCATGCCAAGTTAAATATTGTTCTTAGTTGTTGTTGTTGTTTTATTTTTACCCTGACTTCCTGTGAAACACACAGTAATGAAGCGGAATAAAATTAGGCATTTCATTGGTTATTATATACTTTGCTAAATTCCCATTGGTCATTTAAAATTTTCAAAAGAAAAGAAGGATTGCGAAACGAGTTCTTTAGATCTCTCTTTGTTTTAAAAGTTGAAGTTTTCTTAACCTGCGAACGATTGGTCCCGATTAGTAAGACACTGCACCTTTTTAAGGAAAACTGAAAGAGTAGAACGCTAAAAAATAGGAAACATATAGATTTCGGAATTGATTGTTCGACCCTGACAGATCCTATATTCAACAAAAACGTAACATCCGGTTTCGTTTTGTAGCCCGCGAAACAAGTCTAATGCGCAGATGTTTTAAGGCTGTAAGTGTCTACCAAGATGGATCCGTGGTATTTCAAAGAGCTGCACTGACACAGGAATTACACAACTATTAAATCAACAACAAAATTTGTTACATGTAAAATCATTCAGACACTAATAATCAAGCTGGTTACCACGGCCGAGTATTTTTTTAAAGATATTTCTTGTTTATTTTACACCGCATCAACGCACCATTGAACCATCGTTTTCAGAGGTCAGATTTATACCGGCCCCTGTTTATGAAAAAAAAATGTATTACTAAACCAAAAGACGGCACTTATAATGTCTGTACTTACCAAACCACATGACGGCTATAAATCTACTCCTTTCTGTAGGCAGGGCCCAACGTCCAACCAGCGAAATCCATGGGGGCGTGGCTATTCCCTGGGGTCAATAAAGGTGCAGTGTAATAAATATATAAAATTCATATATATTTCAATTTCAACCATCTCAGCTTCTTCCATTAAAGTTTTTACTAAAATCATTTGATTTTCTCGTTTCCCTGTTTCTGCAATGAATGCATTGGATTATGTTGATGGTTTTCCAGAGCGATATACCATGATTGATTTTTTCGTATATTGTTATTGTGAAGATTTGTTATTTTTTAAAAATTACCCTCATCTACCCTTTTAATGATATGATTATCAAATATACGTGTAGCGAAACTTATAATTGTCATCGTTATATTTTTAGTATACGCTATGATTTAGTTGTCTCATACCGCAGAGCCGCACACAGACAGGTTTTCACACAAACAAATATATCAATAAGGCAATACAGGTAATATAGATGTATTAGAACATTAAGATATACATTCTTTATTTTACTTACTTACATTTCTCACTCAGTTTCTTTATATGAGGAAGTATATTTGATAATTATCAATCTATCTGAAATACTGTCTTTGGGACGTTAAACCCAATAAACAAACAAACAATCTAACGGAAATTGCGCAAACTCCACGCACCGGTTACGTCACGCTACGCTGCTTTAACCACTGCTACCACACAAGTCACGTGATGATAGTTGAAACCACGCGACCAAAATATGGCAGCTTCCTTGAAACCTCAATCCAAATTGACCACAACATCTTTTCCTTCCAAAATGAGTAGAAAACACTCTGCTTTGTTTTTAACAAAATCGTTGGATTAAATTCTCTCGCACAATCGCAAATCAGTTGCCGTTCACTTTCACATGCCATCTGCAAAAAAAGTTGTTTGCTTCCACTAACATCGCCGAAAAAAATAGGGTCGGTAGGTCGGCTTAACCATTTTTTTTCATTTTTAACTTTTTTTTTTCATTTTTACCTTACTTTTTAGAGGGACGAAAAACAGCGTTTTTCAACCGTAATAGCCCAAAAACTACGAAAAAAAGTCTAGGGTCGGTACAAAAAATAGGGTCGGTCGGGTTAGTTGAAACAAGTAATTTTTTTATTACGCCTTACCGGTGTAGCAGTAAAAATACACTCATAATTTTATAAATTAATGTTTTTTAATTTTATTTTTTACTTTTTATCATAATCATGAATGTTATTTTTTATATAAATAACGAAACTGATATGATATATTCAAAAATCAAAAGTGAAAAAAAGTAAATCCGGCCTATATCAGCCAAACCTACTTCTGGTGGCAGTGGTTATCGACAACTGTAAGTCCAAAATATGGTTAATAAATTTTAATCCTAAAAGACAGAAACATTGCTCTTCACAACAAAAAATATGAAACATTACCAAATATAATTTTTGAAAATACTCCGATAAAGTTCGTAAATAATCACAAGATTCTTGGAGTAACTTTATCTCATAACGGTCATTGGGACAATCATCTTAACTCTATTCTTATGTCAACATCAAACGTTCTAGGTATTATGCGTAAATTGAAATATGTCCTCAGTAGGCAGGCACTAAATCAGATTTATATATCTAACATTCGTCCTATATTAGAATATTCATCTATCGTTTGGGATGGCTGCTCTTTACAAATGTCTGATTCTCTTGAACTTCTTCAACATGAAGCTGCTCGTATAGTCAACGGTTTAACCAAATCTGTTTTATAAATAAATTTTATAAAGAATGTGGGTGGAAATCATTAAGTGCAAGAAGATCTTTTTTTTTTTAAAAAGGTGTTTTATGTATAAAGTGAATAACAACTGGGTTCCATCTTATATTTAAGACATGATTCCGACTATTATTGGAAACATTCATGAATATCCCGTTAGGAATAGCAATTGATTATTCACACACATTTTGTAGGACTGCATTAATGAAGAAATCATGTATTCCATCTTCTATCTCACTATGAAATAATATAAATGAAAATACAAGCAATTCTATAACATTGCAATCGTTTAAAAGTGATCTGCTGATATTGTAAAATAAGTTTTCCCTTGTATTACAATCAGGAGAAAGGCTCTGGTCATTAATACACGCGCGGTTGCGAAATAATTGCAGTAATTTAAATGGAGACCTTCACAAAAAACATCTTAAAACTGACCCTTTCTGTAGCACTTGTCATACTGTAGAAAATGCAAATCACTTCTTCTTTGAATGTCGACTGTTTAATTTGCAAAGGAATGTATTACAAAACTCTTTTTTTTTTCTCAATTAATACTAACACTTTATTATTTGGAGATCCAAACCTATCACTGATAGATAATATAGAAATTGTTGATGCAGTTCATTTATACATAAAGACAACTTAAAGATTCAAGAAATAGTTGTTATTGTGATAATGTTATATTACAGGGATAGTCCGGTTTAGAGTCAAAATCAAAACTCTCTCTCTCTCTCTCTCTCTCTCTCTCTCTCTCTCTCAGTTAACTAGAGTTTATACATAGTAGGTTCACAAGGCTTAGTGTTTTCATCAACATATGCGAGTTGATATACCTTTATTATATGTTCTGAAAGGACTTTTATATCACACCTGTTTGTTATAGTGCACGTCATTATTGTTATATTGGAAATTGTATTAAGATAGGGGAAGGGCCGTAACTAAGTTGGATAGAACTTGTTGTTGTATTGTTGTATTGGGGTTTACCGTCGCTACGATAGTATTTCAATCATATAGCGACGTCCAGCTAATTACAGGTGGAGGAAGACCCCGAGTACACAGAGGACCCGGGTAGAACCACCGACCTACCGCAAGCCAGCTGGAAGGCTTCCTCACATGAAAAGTCCGAAGTCCCTACCGGGATTCGAACCCACAGCGGTGAGGGGCCGAGAGATTTGTAGTCCACGACTGTAACCGCTCGGCCACGGCGGCCCCTTGATAGAACTTGTAGCCCGACTCCATTTTAAATATTTTGAAATAAAATATGTTTATACTAAACTGCGGCGGAGCTGTAATATATAATGCATTTTTTCCAAAGAAACGGGCGTTTCGCACCTATTTAATTCGTACTTAGTTACATTTATATCGAGGGCGAATTATTTAACGCTTGATTGCATCTCTGTCAACAAATGGTTTATAAATAATCTAGGAAAATACCAGATTTAGATTACGATAAAAAGTTCGTTAGGAATTTACGAGTGTAACAAAAGAGACAAGAGACTGTTCGTTTTATCACTAAAATATTACAATAACATAGACTCACCAAGAATACTCCAAGCAGGATTCTAGAAGCAAACACTAGCATAACGTGCGCACGTGCCAAGACTGGTACCAAAGACGTGAGTACAGACGACATAAATATACAGAGGGCAATAACTTGCTTCCCGCCAAAACGTCCAGAGAACAGCGCTCCCGGGATTTGAACAACAGCAAATCCGTAGTAGAATGCTGACAGTAGCATGGACTGTGTTGTTTTGTCCCATTCAAACTCGGCATTCTGTCAAAATTTTAAAGCAAATAAGCATGGCTTAAATAAATAGATCTCCTTTTTATGTATCTAATCATAACATTTTTATATTCAACAGAAAAACGCATTTTGGCATGGTAAACCATCAAAGAACCTCAAATTTATATCAAACAAAATTTATTCAAATGAATATAACAAAATATTTACTCCTTTAGCAAAAAAAAAATAAATGAATAAATAAATTTAAAAATGCTCGGCTTTTCAATCAAACTGTTAAAAAAGTCTCTCATTTCATAATTACAATAGAAACAAACAGCGAAGAAATCAAAGAATACGCATACCGAAACGAAAGGTGTGGTCCAGGCATTGTGACACACGGTTCTGCCATTATATATGAACGTGTATGCATGACATGAAATTATTTTAGTCTATAAGTAGCCAAGGCAAGTTTTTTGTTGTTTTTTTTTTATGTGGTTCAATCCCTGGTCACAATAAACCCATACAAATGTGCTGGATTCTAATCAAATATTTAAAACATCAGAAAATCAGATAAAGCGATTTTATATTTAATATCAGCATGGATCGACGTTCTTTATTTCCCAAGCGCGGAAGCATATCACGTAAATTTAGCGGAAACATTCTGGTACATTCTAGGAGTAGTATGGGTCTGACCAGTGCAGCGGGGAGACGACTTCGCAAAAAAAGGTACTGTTATATCTCCCTTGCCAAACAAAACAAATAAGAGAAGCTCCAAGACCAGTGGGTCCAGTGTCGAGATGATGTGAAAACGTGTGGTATCACGCCATTTTCTTACGGCGTTATATTGCAGTGCGAAAGGCTATAGCTATCTTGTCTTGAGAAATCCTCCCAAACGAGTGAAATACTGTAAATGTGAAACGAAACCTTTATAAGACAAATAAAAACGGGCTCAAAGCGCATATAAATCTACAAAGAATGTCATAAGAAACATTCACTTACTATATTTTCACCAATTCTACCGGATACCACCCGTGCGCATGCCCATGCCTCAGTTTCATTTAAAGAGGTTCGGTTGTTTTCGAGCGTGTAATTGTCCGAGATATTGAGGTAGGTTTCGGGTGTTAGTTTTACCATGCATACAATGGCTACACTGAGGTTGGATCGAAACATGAAGAGAAGTATGCCGAAGAAGAACCCCATGTAGAACAGAATCCATCGCTGGGAACAAAGGAATGAGGTTTTCCCGGAACCTGCATGCGTAGAGCATCAAATTTAAAATGAATAATTTAGAAAATTGTGTTTAAAGACGGTCACCTGTATTAGGCAGCCGACTTGTTTCTAGCGGATATATATAGCACTTTACTAAACATTTGAATTTAATCTATCAACCATTCGGGCACCTATTTACATGTGCTGAAATTGCATTATGCTTAAAGAAGTCACCTGTACTACGACGTTACCTTTGTACTGTTCCTTTGTTAGTCTGCTTAATGTTTGACAGTTTTGTTGTGATTTGGTTTTAACTTACTCATTTTTACGTTTGGGGAACAATTTCTCGTGACTTTTACTTAATCCTCTTGACAAGACCTGGGATGGGCTAGTACTTTAGAGCCTGGTAAGGCCACGAAAATCGTTGTTCCAAACGGGGTTCGAACCCATAACGCTTCGGATCTGCATTCATGGCGCTCTTTAGGTTGGATTCTTTGGTTATGTTGTCTGAGTTTAGCGTGTTATCGATATCAGACATTTGCGGACTTCTGATTGCATGAGGCATATATATAGTGCTTCTTGTCAGTGACATCACGACGTAGACAAATGACATGATACCACATTATCCTAATCTGGGTCAACTAGTCCTTGAACTACTCATTTCCTTTTATTGAGTGGTATACTTTTGTTTTGAATTATTTACATGTAGTAACATTTGGTAAATATTGCAAAATGGTTGTTGTAAAAAAATCCTTGTTTATCTGTTATTTTGTCTTAATTTGCTATATAAAGCATGTATGTTTTAATGCAATTGAAAAAGAAAATGAAATACGGTTTTGCATGTGTAAGCGACAACCTGTTCAAAATTATAAAAAAAAATAATTAAATATTAAGTTTTTTAGTTTCAGAAATGACACTTTGTTATGTAGTTTATCTCAATTTAGCGACCACCTGGTCTAAGCGGTCATGTTATATTGTTGCCTTGACATACCTCTCAAGACAGGTACGACTGTGGTATAAGTGAAAGTGACGCTGTGGTTTTATATTGTAGTTGGCGATCTAAAATAACTTCCTTTCAGAATAGATAGAAAATCAGCTCATATTGCATACAAATTGTAAAAAAGCATCAGCTTTCATTAGTGCACGCTTCGTCTGTTAAAATATTTTATTTATTAAATTTGGCTACATCCATCTTTGGTGTAAATTGCAGTTATCAAATAAACATAATTTGGTGTTTAATTAACAAGATATATATACCCTAGTGGGTGTTATAAACATATCTGTAGGGATCGCTTGCAGTTTATCGTAAAATAAATAACGCATATCATTAGTTGAAATACACACGCTATGTGTTATTTACCTCTTCAACATCTTTAGACATAACATTGATTGTGCAAGTATGAATTTCAAAGAAGTTCTATACAATTCATCTGTATGAAGTAAAAAATATAAAGTAAAAGACGGGCCCACAATGTCCTTGGATATTTTTTTTTTCAAAACTGTTTAAAAAGCGGGTATAATGACAGAGTAAAGCATGCGTAAAATGGGCATATAGGACATTCTTATATTTCACTCTTTACAATTTAAAAATGGGATTGACTGAATATTTATCTGGAGTCCTGTGGTCCGGTTGATTCAACTTCGTATGTACCAACTTTATCCGTATATCCATATCTCAAATAGAAAATGTATTTATCTTCCCCTTTACTCATTAAGGAAATTAACTTGTGTGATGCAATGAAGAGGGTCGCCTTTCTTAAAGCTTTATTGGGCAACATTATTACGACACAGTAGCATAAAAACGGACCCCTGTTTTGCATTGGAACACGAGTGTCACCTGCTGAAGCATGACGGAAAAAGTGTGACGGATAGACAGACAGACGGACGGACAGTAATACGACGGAAATGTGATCCCTTTGTGTAACCTCTGCTTTCAACAGGTGACACAAACAGGATTTAGAAATCGCGAATCATAAACCTACCTGAGTGATTTATCTCTATATCCTGATGTTTTAAATCCTTACTCTGAAATAAGATCTCTTGCACAACATCCGTGTCTGCCATATTTGCATTCTTTAATATACATATGCTCAGTTTATTTCCCTATTGATCGTGCGTAATGAGATCAATGTTCATTTCACATGTGATTCATGGGCAACATATGTTGTGTAGTGCATTGCAAGAAACGTTTTTTCTAAAGTTCATGTTGAAGCATGGTTTTGTGACAAATAACAATTTTAGCCATAATATGACCTTGGCTGAGATAACCAGTTCTATACTCAACCATATTTGCCCGAAAATAATGGAAGTTATTGACGAACAATATATACTCACATTTCTATTCAAATGAAAGACTATGAAATACTTTTAGTTGGGCCTATTAACGACCACTCCAATTGTTCCCAATATGCATGAAAGAAACTGTAAAACCATAGCAGCCACATGCATAAACTGGCAATGCCTGCTTTGACTCTCAGTTGAGGTCATACATACTCGATGGGTATGTTTAATTCATACTGAAACACACACAAGACTTAACGGTAAATCAATACCCAACAAATAAAGAAGTTTAGCGCTTTCTCAAAAAAATATAAGCTTCGTATGTAATTAATACTCCAATAATGTATCATAGATAAAACTCGGTACATATGCTAATGCATCGTCGGATATCCCTGGCTGACTTATTCCGTTTCACTACATGACATCATGACGTAGGGAAAATAGAATACAGTAGTTATTGATTAAATAATCGACCAATGAAATCGCGCCTTATACACGCAATACTCTTCGGCGTGGAGGCTTGAAAGTCATGTAAACAATAAAAAGAAATGGCTGCGTCTTGCAGATGTATAAAACGGCCTGTATTATTGGTTTTTAAAACGTGATACGACTAATATGAAATAGCGTAATTTGACACACCCTAAAAGTATTTATTTGATTTTGGACTTTTATCTTACATGGGACAAGGTATGGTGCTTCCTCACTGCGACATGAAGTCAAAAGTCATGACACAGAGTTAGCCATTACTGGAACTGTTCTGACACACGGTAACTCAGGTTTGTCCCTCACCAAGGACCACGGGAACGTAACCTACAGCGACAATTATATTTTTTGCATGAGCTTTCAGTCTAATCGTTGTTAAATAAAGTTTAAATCTTCACGATTTTTTTCAAAAGCTTTCAGACTAGCATAAGTATTGTTAATTGCTTTCAGTTGATATGTCTGAATTACTGGTTCACTCACGAAAAGAGTTTTAGGGTTAAGTGACTGCCGATAAATGACGACAAAAAAAAAGATGAACTTCAATATAATAAATTAATTTATCACGACAAACTTGTCATTGGGCCACTGCTTGGTGGTAAGTATGTGAAATGAATAAATCAGAAACAAGAGGTCCATAGAAGCTCTATATCGCTCACAGGAATACGAATTTAAAAACTGTAGCATCATTTTTTTTCATAAAAAAAAACCCCCCCCCCCCCCAAAAAAAAAAAAATAAATAAATAATAAATAAATAAAATAAAGGACCGGTTATTGACGGTTCAACTTTATCCAAATTATTGTGAATTTCATTGAGATGGTCGATTGTGGAAAATAAAATTGTAAATACTTGTTTATAAAGAATAATTTATTATTTTATCACCCAAGAGAGACAACTCATGTTCAAAAATGAAGTAACAGGTGGATTATCACTGTTAAATATGTGTAATAGAGCTCCAAACATTAAACATGTTAATTTATTCAACATGATTGGTTTCGGTGCTTCATTTTGTGGCATGTATCAATGCTATCCATAATCGTGTCATGTGTTTCTTTCTTGGAGTTGGTAAAGATACACCTACTGATGCTGTGTCAGGGGAAATGTCTTGGATCCGACAGTGGAAGTCCGTAGTCAGTAATTGGGCTAAAATCTGGTAGAGTAAATGAACGTATAGCATTATGGACAGAGAACACCAGTACAAATAGGGCATACAAGTCCTGGTTCTACTATGTCAAGGACAAACTGCTTAGTTGTGATTTAAATGCATATATGAATTTAAATAATACTGTGCATAAGAATACCATAATTAAGGAAGTACATGAAGAATGATATATCTGCATTATAATGATTGGCGTGAACGAATAAACACCTGATAGGGGGAGAAATTAATAAATCATTGTAAATTTAAAACGGGGTATAAACCGAAGTATAGATCTGCATTAAGCAAAGTTAGACTTGGTGTAGCTCCGATTACAATTGAAACGGGACTATATCAAAATCTTGTTGATAGTGAACGGTTATGCCCGTTTTGTACATTTAACGCAGTTGGAAATAAAATACATGTATTATTACATTGTAACTGATATGCCAGTTTACATATCACTTTAATAAGCGAACTCTATCAATCCGCCATTCAATATATTGTCTGATAAGGAAAAATATGGATATACTGTCTTTTCTTTTATCTGATGAAATTCTGAGTAGATTAAGTGCCAAAATCTGCAACAGTATTCTTAATACCAGAATGCTTTATATATTATGTAAGTAACGTTTTGTTGCTTTTTTTGTTGTTGTTGTTTTGGGTTGTTGTTTTTTAATTTGGTGCTGTATTACCTTTAAACTAGAGGCAAATGCTAATCAGTTCATTTACTGACAGAGTTTTACACGCATTTTTTTTTAATTTTGCTCAATAGTGGATTGCACTTTCCGTTTCTAATCTAGATTATCATCTTAAATAGTTTTTATACAAGGATTAGCATCTGTTTCTTGTTTCGTATCGTACACTTATATGTTCTGTTTGAAAGATATTACTTGTCTCTTATTACTTAATTTTAAGTGGTTTTGTACATTTCAAAGTGTTCATTATGTGTGCTTCTATGTTTGTTTGTTTATTTATTGGGTTTAACGTCGAGCCAACCAGTCCTTATATGCTGAGCGCCAAGCAAGGGATTTATACCAGTTTAATTTTTTACGACTTTGGTATGTCGCGGTTGGGATCAAACCCACGGCCTTCCGACCTCCAGATTCTGGGGCGGAAGCTCTAACCACTCGGCCATCGGACCGGTATGCGTGTATGTATTGTGTGTACAAGGATGAGACATTAATACACAATAAAATCTAGATAGCTTGACGTAACCGGAGAGGCTGTACTTGTGCTAGTGGTTCACGCATGAGTGCTGATACGGTGTACCCAGGGTAGCCAGATTACAAATATGTCATAATCTCTCAAAACAATTACATTCAACAGAATTTTCACTATGTTTCAGCACTTAAACATACTGCGTTTTTTGTTTTGGTTTTTGTTGTTGTTGTTTTTTTCACTCTCATAACAATTAAACGATTTATTTTTCTAAAATTTCTGAAAATTGTACATAGTGACAGGAAAAGAGCAAAAGCGCCGATTTTAAATCTAATGAGGTGTTGCTAGTCATAATATTGAGTTATCTGCCCTTGAAAATGACATAAAAGAGAAAAAAACTCACTTTCAAGGGTAGACAACTCAAAAAGTAGAATGTGGACACGCACTTTTTCCCAAGTTTGTTTCTAGTGTGATTCGTTGTATTCATGCAAAGATTAAGAAAATTCTCTCCGCTAGTTTTCATTTTCCTTCTTTTTCTGTACTTATTGTTAAAAATCTATTACTACAGGAAACTGTTTCTAAGAGCAAATGACATAATTGCTAACAAATATTTCTTATTTTCACAGTAAAATTGCGTGAATCCAAGGAACGATATGGGACTGAAAGGTCCGGAAACTCACCTTAAGCTTACTATATTTGTATTGAGACAGGAATATGCATAAACATAGACACGATGCTTGGAGATTTTATTTCTGAGCATCAGAGTACTTCCGTATAATCTGCACATAGTCATCTCATTATTCGAACATAGTCCTACCCGAACTTCAGATGATACTCGCATTCTCAATAAACGAGGTCATCATTTGTATGTCGACATAGAGATATATCAAAATTTGAATTATTATGTAAAGGCGTGCAAACATATAAACAATCAAACACGAACTGCCATCCTCGCTGTTTAATTCTACCAAACTGTCTTGACGTTAGATTATTGTTATCGTGAAAACAGTCCAAACTATGGTAAGTAATTGGATGCAAATAAGCTTTCCTCTAATAATTTCGTTTATACCCCCTTCACATACACGGATTTTCTTACGAGTCCTTACGGATTGCCAACTCGTAGTCAATCGCAAGCATCCGTAAATAGCTCGTTGGTATCCGTTAATAACTCGTCACAACTCGTAGACAATCGTGAGGATCCGTGAGAAGAGAGGCAAATTTTTTGACATGTCAAAAATTTTCTTGCGATTGTTCACGGATTACATTTTCCGTAAAGAACTCGTAAATAACAATCCGTAAGTATCGTAAACCGGTCGCAACAACACGTAACCCTCCGTAAACTACTCGCAAGAATCCGTAAATGTCTCGTTAACAATTTGTATCTTCCTCTTCCGTCTGAGCTAGTGGAAGGAGCAATTGTAGAAATCGTTGATATAACTGCAATCTGTTTCTCTAATGTTGTCTTGCTGGATGTCAGTTGTCGAATGATGATACATAGAGAATTGCACATTTTTTTTGCAAAAAACATAAGGACTCGTAACATACTGAAAAACCAATTTACTGATAAATTCCTAAATACATCGTAATAACTCGTAATAAACCGTAAATGGCTCGTAATTACTCGTAACCACTCTTAAATCGCTCATAAAAGTGGCCAAATCGTAATGATTCGTGTACTTTTACGATTTGTGCCATACGTAAGGATTCGTAAGAAAAATCCGTGTATGTGAAGGTAGCATTAGCAGGTATGACTGCGTATGTGTGGTTTGTTTTACTGTTAAGTATACACCGTACGGGAGCGACACCGGACACTGGATGACATGTTTTAAGAGCGATCTAAAGTACATGACAATGTTTCAGAATATTTTTTGGTTTGATAGACGACGAAACTTGTTATAAATGAATACATATATGATCGTGCATGTCAGATTCTTAGAAACGTGAACATTTCGATAAAACCTACCCTTAGGTCACGCTTCGTTCGACTTTTTCTCGCTTCGCTTAGTACCAACATCTGGTGTCGCTCCCATACGATGTATACGGCCGTTCCAGATATCCTCCCCGATCGAGGCAAGGGCAGAAAACAGTAAGTTATTGTTTCATTGTAGGAAATAGCCAAACTCCGATGCAATGCAATTATTGCCACGCTAAATTACCACGTAACCATAGGGTGTATATCTGAGTTAGACATGATTAAATAGCTTGCTTTATATATATCTTATAAACAAGAAATAACTAAATACCATTTGAATAGGTGTAACACTCCGGGGGGAACCGAGTTCTCAAAAACACATAGCATTGGTCATAGCTTTTATTGACAGTTTTCACAATGAATGTTCTCTCAGAATGCTCCGTAGAATCCTGGCCACAACTCCCTGTAAGATTGTATGCAATAGATAGAATACAATAATACAATAATAGTTTACAACAGCATAATTAATAATAATCACTACAATGGCTGCACACATGACAGGGATACATTGCTCTATAATTATATAAAAAAATAATTGCTTTTTGATAACGCTGAGAGGCTCTTTAGACGGGAATCAATTTAAACCAATGTAACAATACACAAGTGAATCAATCGTCTCTGCATTATTCAATGCACATAGTAAACATGGAATACATTTAATAACATACTTACAAGAAATGCGCTTTCATGGAATGCTCCCTTTCGTGGTGCTACGGTGAAAGATGGACTGGTGGTGTGGCTATGAGGATTAAAATGAATGTGAATTAGTCAAATACACTGATAAATACATTGTCGACGCCAATTTCCATATCGAGATTCATAGCCCAAGTTATAACTCAAATATTATAATAAATATTAACTAGATTTGCATACTGCAAATGCACCGGTTTTCGTGATGAGAAACAGTTTCAAACCTGATCAGCCAAGTTAAAATACCAGAAAAACAACAAAATGCAAAATGCTTTATATATCTTAGTGTTTTTCTTCATTGGTGAATTCGCTGTGACCAAAACTTAAATTAAAGGCATCTCGAAAGTAATGTGATGTCCCACTGAGCCAGGCCCCCAACTGCTGTGATCAGCCCTGTTAATATCTGGTCATCACTGCAGGGAGTCTTTAGCCATTACAGTAGCTTTGTGAGTAAAACCTCTGATGGGTTGATGCATAACTAAATTACCTGCTACAATGGAAGTGAGATAGTAGGCTAGTTTTACACATACATTCATGACCTGTTACATCCCAACCTAAAGAGCAAGCTAGCAGAGCAGAGTTCTAATTATAGAACATAGGTATCCAGTGTTCTGTCAAATTTTCTCAGTTTTTATTCTGGGTCATGTATTTAAATTCTCTATAAATTCATCAATTCTCGACAGATTTGCGAAATTCTTTTTTTGTTGACGAGGTAAGACATTCTTTTTTCCAATGATGACAAAATATATCACACATTTAAACTTTAAAGGCTTTGAAATCAGTTCAAAGTATGACCAAACTTCAAACTGCCACCAAACAACCAAATCAACCCCGATCTGAAAAAACTAAATTTCTTCAAAAAGTACTCTTTAGAGGCTTTTGATTTTACCCATATTCTTTCGATAAAATATTTTTAGATCTTGAGATATTTAAGGTCAAAGAAAAAACCAATAATCGCAATATGACCTTGACCTTTGCATTTTTTGAAATTTTGAAACTGTTAAGTCCCTTGAAACAACAAACAATACAATCTGTGAAAATTTCATAAAGATTGATTAAAAAATAATGGCAGAATCATCAAAAAACTAAGAAAATGCCTATTCTCGAAAAAAAAATCCTCTAAATTTTAGTTCACTTTGACCGCTTATTGAAAGCCATTTTATGCATTTTCTGAAATCGCCACCCCATATATTTTGTGCGCAAAGATCTTCAGAATCAATTTCAAAAAACAGAATGAGGATATCTAATCTCTAACAAAAATGGGCATGTTTTTCGTGGACACACCCTAATTTGCCAGATTTTTTCAAAGATTCAAACATTCAACCTCTTCTAGCTCAAAAGTTTCAAAGATATGGATATTGCCACTCATCATATTTAAAGGGGTAGTTGACAGAGAACAGAATGCAAAAAACTGCATACAAATAAAATGTCAAATGACAGAGTTATCGGCAATTATATGTTTTGATGCTAAACGCCACCTAGCGGCAAAACTTAGTACTAAAATAAAAAACAAACTTAATGGTGCACAACTTCAGATACATGTGAGTATGCAGCGAAATTTTCATATTTGTAGCACTTCTAATCACGCCGCAACAGCGGCCACAAAAACAGTGCAAAGAATAATAATAATGGAAAAAAAAGGGAAAAAGAAACACAAGAAGAACAGTAGGTTTTCGCGGCTGCGTTGCAGTCCACGAAAACCTAATAATAGAACCGAAATAAATAGATGTAAAGCAAGAACAGATACTTAGAAACGAATTTTGAAAAGAAAGACAAATGACACCATTTTTCCAAGAAGGATTACCTCGATAAAACTTGCCAAAACACAATCATCTAGCCCGATAAGCTATTAAACAACGGAAGTGCAAAACAGCTGACGGGAAGGTCTAAACAACTGACCTTTACCCTTTAAACAATATCGTTGTCGTCTAAGCGAAAACTTCGACCTACTACATACTCCCCCTCCTTGAAAAGAATCAGTCTCCTGACTGATCTCTCCAAAGAGAACAAACATATACTACTAAACTACTAAAAACAAGACGAAGCTGGAACACACACCCATGACGACTTCAGTCTTACAAACCCCGAACCTCTAATCCTACAGCGCTATCAATAAAAAGAATAAAATGTAACAATTTAACTCTTGATCTCTCATTTCACTATTCCCTGAAATAAGTAATAATTAGTAATAACTTATAGTTTTCATGTGTATCAAAGGTTAACCTGAAAAACAAAACAAAAAAACATCCTTTGCCTGTGCTATACCTTGTCCAAAATCTATCTGGAAACTAATATTCTATAATATATACCATCAACAGCTCTCATCTTCATCTGTAATAAAAATATGAATTTAAAAAAAAAAGTTAATTTAAAACATGAAGATATTTCTAAACAAATTTTAATACTTTATTACATCCCCTCCCCCCGGCCAAAGATTTCTGAAATTGACTTCAATAGGTCGTTCAGCAATTTATTGTTCATCAATTGAACATCCAATATTTTATTTACAGTTTGCTGCTCCTGTACCGTCTAGCTCTGTTACCATTGCTACTTCTTCTTCACTTTCTGTCCTTTTTAGCCAATAATTCTCTACAAGCCAACTACATATAAAACGAATTGTGGTTGCCATTTATCTATCCTAAATTCCTTTTACCGTTCGTGTTGAACATTGGTCTAAGCCACATGATTCCGCATTCCTTGAATTTCCTATGTGTTTAACTTTATGTCCTCGAAATTCCTAAGTATTGGTTAAATTTGTTGACGCCTTCCTATTCCATGGTACTTGTAACACATTTGAGCAAGTCCGATTGGGTAAATTCCATTGTTAAATCACCTTTTAAAATTTCACTGTTTACTTTTAAAACTTTTTACATGTTACGCCATATTAACTGTAGGATTCTGGGAAATTATGTGTAGTGACTCATCAGAAAATCAATAACTGTAAACATCCTACTGTACACTTTACACTTGTAATAGTGAAGTAAAGGTATTTACCGTAGTTACTATAAAGTTTGACATGTTTAGTCTTATTTTATCGTAAGAGTTTAGGAGCTTTTTCCTTTTTTTTCGCTACCAGTTAAAGGTAGATCTACCATCTTCGGGTAGATGCTACCACTGCTTAGTATATAAGCGTTGCATTTTTGTCAGTTCGGGGTTCAGACAGTTAAGATTCGATAGAAGGCCGAGTCATTACGGTTTTTCTTGATAAAAGAGAATTTCATTTTACTGTATAGTTTAAATTTGAACTCGTACTTCAGAAAGATAAGCTTTGATCGAAGGCCGATACGATTTTCTTGGTAAACAGTACTTTATTCTACATTAGAATGTAAAGACGTCTATGTGAACTTACATTTCTAAATAACTGGATTCCTTGAGACTAACAGAATCTTACCGTTGTCTTAAATTATACACATGGTTTATTCATTATAAATAACATTGTGCTGAACCTAGTCCATCTTTTGTCACTGAGGATATTGCACGCGTACGCATATATTTTATGCGCTGAAGAACTTATAAACTATGCTATACTGTATGGAGTATATCAACACAGAGACCTTGGTATATGAATTAAGCCTATAGAGATGTATTTAAGCATTAGTAAAAGTAAACTCGAGCATATTATATGAGTAGGAAGGATTTTAAAACGCATTAAATAACTTTTGATAATATTTATATTTGAAGTCTGTGTATTCTACTTTGACAAAATAAAACTGAAGTTTATTTGAAAAGAGCGTTACGTTTATTTTACGGCCAAGTTGTGATCATCATACCTAGACATCTACCGTATTTCATCATTTGAGAGATCGGACACATCACCCAATAGAAAAACATCTCGTACTATAAGAGCCCTTTCCCTTACAACTATTTGTTTGAAGAAATTACAGCACTTCACCTAAAAAGCACCCAAACACGTCTAAATTGCCAGCTACCACAAGATATGATTAATTCTATTTTGGGATTTCCAACCAGGAAATTTTAGTTTCTCTTCGGAGACCCTACCTGCTGGACCGCAACAATATTTTGCCTCTTCTACCTCTGTTCTCTGGACTTCAGACTCTCTTGACTGATCATCTGTTTTCTTATTATCTGCCAAGACCTTTGGCTTCAACCTGCGGGGTTGTGGCACTTGTCTCTGCTTCTCTGTGCTTTCTTTTTGGTCTTCCACTATTTTCTCCTTTACTGGTAACAGGTGATTTCTATGCAGCTTTCTCTCTGCACCGTTTGGTGCCTTCACGATGAACACTGGGATATCCTTGTTTGGTCGTTTCACTACTTCATAAATGTCTTGCTCAAATCTGTCTGCTATCTTATGTGGGCCTGAAAAAGCCAATATTTTTACTAGAACTTTTTCTCCTATTTGTAAGTCTATAGCTTTTGCCTTTTTGTCATAGTTTAATTTCTGTATCTCTTGTGACTTTTCTAAATTTTTGTTTACAATGCTGCTTGTATGTTCCATTTTTTGTTTCAAATCTTTAACATAGTCAGTAGAAATCTGAGTGTCATTCTCGATGCCAAAAAGATTATCAACTGGTAATCTGGCTTTTCTGCCATACATCAACTCAAATGGGGAATAACCAGTAGATGTGTGCTTCGTTGCATTATAAGCAAAAACTAGTGCTGGAAGGTGACTTTTCCAATCTTTCTTTTGTTCAGGCTTTAATGTTCCTAACATGTCTAGAAGACTTCTATTGTATCTCTCTGAAATCCCGTTGCACTGCGGTCGGTAAATTGTTGTTCGAACCTTTTCAATTCTCATGCGTTTACACATTTCCTTAATCAAATCGGACTCAAAATTTGCTCCTTGGTCAGATAATAATTTAGATGGTATGCCAAAATTGTATATAAGATGATTTAGAAGAGCTTCCGCTGTTGTTCTGGCTGTTTGGTTCTTGGTGGCAACAGCAACTGCGTATTTGGTGAAGTGATCTGTAATTACTAAAATGTTCCTTATACCACCTTTACACTCATCCACCTTCAAAAAATCCATACTTACCAACTCCAACGGATAAGAAGTATTAATGTTAACTAATGGGGCTCTGCTTGTGGTGGCTGATTTCCTTCTCAAGCATCGGTCACATCTGTCTATCCAGTTGTTCACGTCTATTGTGTAGGCTGGCCAATAGAATCTGTCCTTTATAAGTGAAATTGTCCTCTCCCTTCCTGGATATCCCACGTTGGGCGCCAAATGTAACCCAGTAAAATTCTACTGTCCCGAACTGGTATCGAACTCGGGACCCTCGGTATGTAAATCGGACACTCTACCACGTCGCCACAAAAGCTAGCTCTATGGCAAGATAGTACAAGTGCCATTTTATACCTCTACTACATAGGATCTGTCTTTTTTCATAGAGAAGCGTTGATGACCGAATCGTTCCGATTGATTAAACAGCCTTAACACAGTATACTGTTTCACTAATGTTTAATACTTATGAATGTGAACGTGTTTTGTATACATTTATATTAATTTAAAAAAATCGGGGCAAAGGGCAAATTTAAACTTTACTCGTTTAACATCGACTGCTAAACATTTTCTCGCAGCTTATTAGTAAATAAATCACCCTATATGGTGCGGATAATGGTCATAATTGTGGGAGGAAACTGGATATCCGGATTTGGGAAAATTCTGAAATGAATACTTAAAAAAAAAAAATCGCTTGTAAACACACGCGACTTTTACATGGAAAGGCTGTGTATAACACAAGCGAATAGAATCGTTTCAATAGTAGTATACTTATATAATGTACTCTGTGATTCTGCATATACTAGCTGTAAAATATACATTGATGTACAACGGGTGTATTATTATAGGTTCACTACACACTCACAGGCGTGTAGTTTGTATTCATTTTGAGAAAATCTTACAAACAGTACAATCGACAAGGAAATAAATACCACTACAGGTATAAATATATGCAATATGGCAGACACGGATGATGTGCAAGAGAATTTATTTCAGAATAAGGATGATACAGGGGTTATTCCCTCAGGTAGTTTATTATTTGGGTTATTGCATTGTACTCACGGCTATTCAATGAAAATAGAAGTAAATATGATATTTGATTAAAGCATTACATGATCATTTAAGTAGATTTACAGTGGCGTAGCTAACTGGATTTTGATTTTATGCACATACATTTTATATTTTCTGGTCAATATATCTTAATTTTATCAAAAAGTCAAAATTTAAGCAACGCGCGTGCAAACTGACATAAGTACTGCCAACCACGCTCATGATTCATATGCAAAAATGAGTGTGAAATTTAATTGTAAAAAGCCCTTGTTTTATTAAACCCCTATCAGTAGTTGTTTTTTTTTTCTAATATTCGTGTATTGGGGTTTATGAACTACTTGGGTCCGTGTGTTTCATTTCTATGAAATCCATCATCTTCATATCGTTGATTTATTTACGACATGCCTTTAAAATCATTAATATAATTTAAAGAGTACCTATTGATTAACGGACGAGACATGTTACACATTACACCATGTTTATTATGAAATCAATATTTTTCGTGAAGCACACCTTTCCGCTGGTTTCGTAGAACGTTTTATCCACGATTAAAGAAAGATAAAGATCTTTTTTTTATTTCATAAACTCATGATTCCTAGAACATAAATCCACGAACAAAAGTACCAACGAAATTCCCTTGAGTAATTAATCAACGAAATTTAATGTCAAGTAAGATCGATTATTTAATAATATTTAAACTGACAATTTCTGATAAAGTACACATTAGTTCATTTCTGAACATCAGCAATTTTAATTCACTGGTATTTCCCTACACTACATACACACAAATAAAGCATAAGTGGCTAAATTATTCAGTATAATTATTATATTATATATATTTATATCATTATTCATTTGTAATTGATCTACAGGCGTATCAATGATTAGCTTAAAGATCTTTAAAAAAAAACATCTATGTTTTTTTCTATTTTTGTTGTCGATGTTGATTTTCCCCGTTTAAGTCCCAGACGGATTATTTAAGCCGTTATCATTTAAAAATACATCTAATTTTAATAAGAACATAACAGCGAAAAAAAAACACAACATTTCACGGGTCAAAGATTTTATTTTAATTGAAACAGAAACATCATATTTGGATGGCATTTCGATCTGTAACAAAACATGGTTGTTTATAAAAAAAAATACAACGTCGGCTTTTAGTTATCTGGATTTTCAACATTACATGATTTTAAAATATTGCATGTTTTTAATCTGGTCTTAAAAATGATTTCTCTACATTCTAAAGTTGTTCCATCTGCTATACCCATGCACTTTTAATTTAAGGAAGTCAGATGAAATTGATTTCAAATCAATGCACAGTAAGGATTAATGTCATTGCACTACATGTCTATGCATGTTGTAACAGGGCGTAACTTTCATTCGCTGTTCTCTTCTTTCACTCTTCTCCTTTGCACTGGGGAATTAGCAAAGGCGGTATACAGCTTATTATCTTCTTATTTCACTAAATTCAATTTCATGCTACAAATATACATATGTAATCTTATTTTCTTTCTTCAGATGTTTCACTCGCGGTTCCGAACGTACGACTGACTCTCTAACATGCAACCCAAAACATCCGTTACTCAAAGTGACACGGATATCTGAAAAGATAATAAGTTCATTAGTAATAAGCTGGTAATTAAAATAACGTGTCACTCATACAATCATATATTCAAGCATAGAAAACTGTAAGAAAAACAAGATTAAGGATGTCTAAGGGAGAAAGCAAGTAGTGTTACGAAAGGGGAAGTAAACAAATAAACATCAAGCTAATGTAATAACTTTTAATGAATGTTTCATAACAAACAGTAGTCAGGTGGGCTCATCCAGGAAAAATGCACTCGGTGACCCCACTATATATTCTATATAAATCCGCCATCTTGGACGGAGTATAAAAATAGGTAATTTTCGGGCCCGCTTGAGCGGAACGACATTGCTTTTCGATATTGGCTACTTTCTATGCGCGCGCGAATATAAATACATATTTCTAGCAGACGACGTAAACGGTCCACTTGTCGACAGGTAATGTGCATTGTGCTGCTGTAAGCGAGCTCTCATAGGGGTAACGTTTAAAAAGGTATAATTTTACACTTATAGTACAACGTGTCTTTGTGGTGCATGTATGGTGTACAATATGTATATGTTTCATTATTGTGAGACGTATTTACGTGGTTTCCCATTTCTTCTTTGTTGTTTATATAACCTATAAACAGCTAGAATAAGAACAAACAAAGTGTAATACATAAACAAGTTTTATTCCATATGGTCAACTTAACAGATGTTAATAAAAGTAAATGTGTCTTGAAAAAAATGACCATTTGTATGTTAGCCGTTGGAGAGTCAACATGGAATTCATAACTTGCTCAGAGTGTCATCAAGATTTTTCAAGGAAGGATGTCCTGTTAAGGCATCAAAGATGTAAACATAAAAAATCAATGGTGTGTATCCACACTGCAGTGAAGCGTATCCGCCGCCGCCACAGAGTGTGATAGTAACACCGCCGCCGCCTCATTTTTTTACTCCGTCCAAGTACAATAATTTCCTTTCTTCTCATATTTCACACGCGGTTCCATATGTCCAACTGACTCTCTCACAACATCCGTTACTCAAAGTGACACGGATACCTGAGCAAATAATAAGGTAGTTAGTAATTAGTACGGCTGGTTCTTAAATTAAAATCATGTTTGGCCGGAAGAGCTCTGACCGACGGAATCGTGCCAATTTCTCCCAAGTAAAACTATAGAAAAACTAAAGCCACAGTATCATTTTTGAATTGTTAGTACCGTACCGGGTACTTTTACTATAACAGGTTCCTAGGTGGCTGCTAAATTGTGACCGAATATTTAGTAAAATGCAAGTAATGAAGTATGCAAGTAATTTGCCGTAGAATTTGATCGCTAAAACACGTGGTTTGCCAAAAGCAGATGGCCGCCTCTTATATACATGATCAACTGTGTGTATATCATATTTTATTTTATGCTAACTGTAGAAATACGGTTTTCTGTCAGTAAGATAAAATCCACGTCTCACAGTGGAAGTGATATAGGTCAGTCGGAACTCTTATAAAGGGTATACATATATGGGTGTGTAGCAGCAGTTAGCATAAAATAAATAAAAAAAAACGTTTGCTTTGAGATCTCATGTCGAAGCGCTACGCGCTCGTGAAAATATAAAAATTCTATCACTTTACGATGACACATATTCCATATCCACTCTTAACAAATACCTTCTACATGTTGTACACATGACTCAGGTTCCCGGAAGAGCCCCTTCCTGTGTTCCCAGCGATGGATTCTATTCTACATGGGGTTCTACTTCGGCATACTTCTCTACATGCTTCGTTCCAACCTCAGTGTAGCCATTGTGTGTATGGTGAAACCAACACCCGAAACCTACCTCAATATCTCGGATAACTTCACGCTCGAAAACAACCGAACCGCTTCAAATGAAATTGAGGCCGGGGAATGCGCACGGGTGATATCCGATAAAACTAATGGCAATTTAGTGAGTAAAGAAAAGTTTTAGCCTCCTAAAAGTTCCTTCGAGTGCATGTCTTTACCTTTGAGGAAAAAGCAAAATTAAAGATGCAATTGCTGACCCTTCGAAACGTTGCAAGTAACTAAAAGCGATCAGTTACCCTTGACCATATCGCTACACTTCCCGCCAATGTCCTGTTTGAATCTGGCCGCTTCTCAGACCCGTGATCCTGCAGAAACTATATAGGCCCTCATAACGATAACGGCGAGTTTCATGTAAAATTAAATAATAATCCCTCTATCATTTCACTTCATACATGTACATACCATTTCCTTTTATGCACGTTGAACATAATAAGTGTGAACTAACACACGTGTTTTATATATGACATAATTTCTTTGCTGTTTTTTGGTTAGTTGAGTATTGCAAAGATTAACCTTCCAATCTATAATTGAATGCTAAATGCAAAACTGAACTATCCCAAAAAGTATGTTGATTTAGGTTAAAGTCTAAAAGGCATGTTATTGTTGCTATCTAAGAACTTCATTAACATATTACAGTTATATGTTGCCATATAGGAACTAAGAAGTGTGTTTTTCACTATTTGCTTTTGTTGGTTGCTTCCCCTCAATTATCAAAGACTTTTCAAATGTTTACACGTATCCGACAGATATAATGGACATTCATTTCACAGCGTGCTTGCTAAGAACTGACGCAATGTAATGACCTTCATAGATACAGGAAGTACATTGTATGCAACTTATAAATAGTCTCAAGGTCATGTCCCTCACTCAGGATTGCACGTGTTGCTTCAATGTGTCAAACACCTAGTGCAAGCTAATGACGTCACAGACTTTATTTATAGATTGTAAGTTAAATGTACATATCTGTCACACTAATGGTCATTTCGTTCAACATGTCGGAGCACTATTGCGGAACATGAATTTACGAAATTTCACGCTGGCTACCGTCCTATTGTAACAATACTGTAAGGTCACATGATATTGAACACGCAAACATGATTAAGAAAGTTGTGATTAAATAAGCCATACTGCATACAAATAAAATGTCAAATGACAGAGTTATCGGCAATTATATGTTTTGATGCTAAACGCCACCTAGCGGCAAAACTTAGTACTAAAATAAAAAACAAACTTAATGGTGCACAACTTCAGATACATGTGAGTATGCAGCGAAATTTTCATATTTGTAGCACTTCTAATCACGCCGCAACAGCGGCCACAAAAACAGTGCAAAGAATAATAATAATGGAAAAAAAAAGGGAAAAAGAAACACAAGAAGAACAGTAGGTTTTCGCGGCTGCGTTGCAGTCCACGAAAACCTAATAATAGAACCGAAATAAATAGATGTAAAGCAAGAACAGATACTTAGAAACGAATTTTGAAAAGAAAGACAAATGACACCATTTTTCCAAGAAGGATTACCTCGATAAAACTTGCCAAAACACAATCATCTAGCCTCGATAAGCTATTAAACAACGGAAGTGCAAAACAGCTGACGGGAAGGTCTAAACAACTGACCTTTACCCTTTAAACAATATCGTTGTCGTCTAAGCGAAAACTTCGACCTACTACATACTCCCCCTCCTTGAAAAGAATCAGTCTCCTGACTGATCTCTCCAAAGAGAACAAACATATACTACTAAACTACTAAAAACAAGACGAAGCTGGAACACACACCCATGACGACTTCAGTCTTACAAACCCCGAACCTCTAATCCTACAGCGCTATCAATAAAAAGAATAAAATGTAACAATTTAACTCTTGATCTCTCAGTTCACTATTCCCTGAAATAAGTAATAATTAGTAATAACTTATAGTTTTCATGTGTATCAAAGGTTAACCTGAAAAACAAAACAAAAAAACATCCTTTGCCTGTGCTATACCTTGTCCAAAATCTATCTGGAAACTAATATTCTATAATATATACCATCAACAGCTCTCATCTGTCATCTGTAATAAAAATATGAATTTAAAAAAAAAAAGTTAATTTAAAACATGAAGATATTTCTAAACAAATTTTAATACTTTATTACATCCCCTCCCCCCGGCCAAAGATTTCTGAAATAATTTGTGGTCAAGTTAAAAAAAAATGTTGACTTCAATAGGTCGTTCAGCAATTTATTGTTCATCAATTGAACATCCAATATTTTATTTACAGTTTGCTGCTCCTGTACCGTCTAGCTCTGTTACCATTGCTACTTCTTCTTCACTTTCTGTCTCTTCTGAGTCAATAACTTCAGCATCAACTGGATCCTGAACCACTACTTGTTCTTCGTCATCTCTCTTATCTACAAGCCAACTACATATAAAACGAATTGTGGTTGCCATTTATCTATCCTAAATTCCTTTTACCGTTCGTGTTGAACATTGGTCTAAGCCACATGATTCCGCATTCCTTGAATTTCCTATGTGTTTAACTTTATGTCCTCGAAATTCCTAAGTATTGGTTAAATTTGTTGACGCCTTCCTATTCCATGGTACTTGTAACACATTTGAGCAAGTCCGATTGGGTAAATTCCATTGTTAAATCACCTTTTGAACAACTTTATGTCACTGTTTACTTTTAAAACTTTTTACATGTTACGCCATATTAACTGTAGGATTCTGGGAAATTATGTGTAGTGACTCATCAGAAAATCAATAACTGTAAACATCCTACTGTACACTTTACACTTGTAATAGTGAAGTAAAGGTATTTACCGTAGTTACTATAAAGTTTGACATGTTTAGTCTTATTTTATCGTAAGAGTTTAGGCAGCCATTTTTCCTTATACAATATGTTAAATCTAATACTAATTCAGGGTAACTACCATTTTTTTGGTAGAGATTACCAGTGACGTTACCAATTCTTGGTATGCGCTACCAGTTAAAGGTAGATCTACCATCTTCGGGTAGATGCTACCACTGCTTAGTATATAAGCGTTGCATTTTTGTCAGTTCGGGGTTCAGACAGTTAAGATTCGATAGAAGGCCGAGTCATTACGGTTTTTCTTGATAAAAGAGAATTTCATTTTACTGTATAGTTTAAATTTGAACTCGTACTTCAGAAAGATAAGCTTTGATCGAAGGCCGATACGATTTTCTTGGTAAACAGTACTTTATTCTACATTAGAATGTAAAGACGTCTATGTGAACTTACATTTCTAAATAACTGGATTCCTTGAGACTAACAGAATCTTACCGTTGTCTTAAATTATACACATGGTTTATTCATTATAAATAACATTGTGCTGAACCTAGTCCATCTTTTGTCACTGAGGATATTGCACGCGTACGCATATATTTTATGCGCTGAAGAACTTATAAACTATGCTATACTGTATGGAGTATATCAACACAGAGACCTTGGTATATGAATTAAGCCTATAGAGATGTATTTAAGCATTAGTAAAAGTAAACTCGAGCATATTATATGAGTAGGAAGGATTTTAAAACGCATTAAATAACTTTTGATAATATTTATATTTGAAGTCTGTGTATTCTACTTTGACAAAATAAAACTGAAGTTTATTTGAAAAGAGCGTTACGTTTATTTTACGGCCAAGTTGTGATCATCATACCTAGACATCTACCGTATTTCATCATTTGAGAGATCGGACACATCACCCAATAGAAAAACATCTCGTACTATAAGAGCCCTTTCCCTTACAACTATTTGTTTGAAGAAATTACAGCACTTCACCTAAAAAGCACCCAAACACGTCTAAATTGCCAGCTACCACAAGATATGATTAATTCTATTTTGGGATTTCCAACCAGGAAATTTTAGTTTCTCTTCGGAGACCCTACCTGCTGGACCGCAACAATATTTTGCCTCTTCTACCTCTGTTCTCTGGACTTCAGACTCTCTTGACTGATCATCTGTTTTCTTATTATCTGCCAAGACCTTTGGCTTCAACCTGCGGGGTTGTGGCACTTGTCTCTGCTTCTCTGTGCTTTCTTTTTGGTCTTCCACTATTTTCTCCTTTACTGGTAACAGGTGATTTCTATGCAGCTTTCTCTCTGCACCGTTTGGTGCCTTCACGATGAACACTGGGATATCCTTGTTTGGTCGTTTCACTACTTCATAAATGTCTTGCTCAAATCTGTCTGCTATCTTATGTGGGCCTGAAAAAGCCAATATTTTTACTAGAACTTTTTCTCCTATTTGTAAGTCTATAGCTTTTGCCTTTTTGTCATAGTTTAATTTCTGTATCTCTTGTGACTTTTCTAAATTTTTGTTTACAATGCTGCTTGTATGTTCCATTTTTTGTTTCAAATCTTTAACAGAGTCAGTAGAAATCTGAGTGTCATTCTCGATGCCAAAAAGATTATCAACTGGTAATCTGGCTTTTCTGCCATACATCAACTCAAATGGGGAATAACCAGTAGATGTGTGCTTCGTTGCATTATAAGCAAAAACTAGTGCTGGAAGGTGACTTTTCCAATCTTTCTTTTGTTCAGGCTTTAATGTTCCTAACATGTCTAGAAGACTTCTATTGTATCTCTCTGAAATCCCGTTGCACTGCGGTCGGTAAATTGTTGTTCGAACCTTTTCAATTCCCATGCGTTTACACATTTCCTTAATCAAATCGGACTCAAAATTTGCTCCTTGGTCAGATAATAATTTAGATGGTATGCCAAAATTGTATATCAGATGATTTAGAAGAGCTTCCGCTGTTGTTCTGGCTGTTTGGTTCTTGGTGGCAACAGCAACTGCGTATTTGGTGAAGTGATCTGTAATTACTAAAATGTTCCTTATATCACCTTTACACTCATCCACCTTCAAAAAATCCATACTTACCAACTCCAACGGATAAGAAGTATTAATGTTAACTAATGGGGCTCTGCTTGTGGTGGCTGATTTCCTTCTCAAGCATCGGTCACATCTGTCTATCCAGTTGTTCACGTCTATTGTGTAGGCTGGCCAATAGAATCTGTCCTTTATAAGTGAAATTGTCCTCTCCCTTCCTGGATATCCCACGTTGGGCGCCAAATGTAACCCAGTAAAATTCTACTGTCCCGAACTGGTATCGAACTCGGGACCCTCGGTATGTAAATCGGACACTCTACCACGTCGCCACAAAAGCTAGCTCTATGGCAAGATAGTACAAGTGCCATTTTATACCTCTACTACATAGGATCTGTCTTTTTTCATAGAGAAGCGTTGATAACCGAATCGTTCCGATTGATTAAACAGCCTTAACACAGTATACTGTTTCACTAATGTTTAATACTTATGAATGTGAACGTGTTTTGTATACATTTATATTAATTTAAAAAAATCGGGGCAAAGGGCAAATTTAAACTTTACTCGTTTAACATCGACTGCTAAACATTTTCTCGCAGCTTATTAGTAAATAAATCACCCTATATGGTGCGGATAATGGTCATAATTGTGGGAGGAAACTGGATATCCGGATTTGGGAAAATTCTGAAATGAATACTTAAAAAAAAAAATCGCTTGTAAACACACGCGACTTTTACATGGAAAGGCTGTGTATAACACAAGCGAATAGAATCGTTTCAATAGTAGTATACTTATATAATGTACTCTGTGATTCTGCATATACTAGCTGTAAAATATACATTGATGTACAACGGGTGTATTATTATAGGCATGTGAAGCTATATATCGATTTCACTACACACTCACAGGCGTGTAGTTTGTATTCATTTTGAGAAAATCTTACAAACAGTACAATCGACAAGGAAATAAATACCACTACAGGTATAAATATATGCAATATGGCAGACACGGATGATGTGCAAGAGAATTTATTTCAGAATAAGGATGATACAGGGGTTATTCCCTCAGGTAGGTTTATTATTATGGGTTATTGCATTGTACTCACGGCTATTCAATGAAAATAGAAGTAAATATGATATTTGATTAAAGCATTACATGATCATTTAAGTAGATTTACAGTGGCGTAGCTAACTGGATTTTGATTTTATGCACATACATTTTATATTTTCTGGTCAATATATCTTAATTTTATCAAAAAGTCAAAATTTAAGCAACGCGCGTGCAAACTGACATAAGTACTGCCAACCACGCTCATGATTCATATGCAAAAATGAGTGTGAAATTTAATTGTAAAAAGCCCTTGTTTTATTAAACCCCTATCAGTAGTTGTTGTTTTTTTCTGATATTCGTGTATTGGGGTTTATGAACTACTTGGGTCCGTGTGTTTCATTTCTATGAAATCCATCATCTTCATATCATTGATTTATTTACGACATGCCTTTAAAATCATTAATATAATTTAAAGAGTACCTATTGATTAACGGACGAGACATGTTACACATTACACCATGTTTATTATGAAATCAATATTTTTCGTGAAGCACACCTTTCCGCTGGTTTCGTAGAACGTTTTATCCACGATTAAAGAAAGATAAAGATCTTTTTTTTATTTCATAAACTCATGATTCCTAGAACATAAATCCACGAACAAAAGTACCAACGAAATTCCCTTGTGTAATTAATCAACGAAATTTAATGTCAAGTAAGATCGATTATTTAATAATATTTAAACTGACAATTTCTGATAAAGTACACATTAGTTCATTTCTGAACATCAGCAATTTTAATTCACTGGTATTTCCCTACACTACATACACACAAATAAAGCATAAGTGGCTAAATTATTCAGTATAATTATTATATTATATACTTTTATATCATTATTCATTTGTAATTGATCTACAGGCGTATCAATGATTAGCTTAAAGATCTTTAAAAAAAACATCTATGTTTTTTCTATTTTTGTTGTCGATGTTGATTTTCCCCGTTTAAGTCCCAGACGGATTATTTAAGCCGTTATCATTTAAAAATACATCTAATTTTAATAAGAACATAACAGCGGGAAAAAAAACACAACATTTCACGGGTCAAAGATTTTATTTTAATTGAAACAGAAACATCATATTTGGATGGCATTTCGATCTGTAACAAAACATGGTTGTTTATAAAAAAAATACAACGTCGGCTTTTAGTTATCTGGATTTTCAACATTACATGATTTTAAAATATTGCATGTTTTTAATCTGGTCTTAAAAATGATTTCTCTACATTCTAAAGTTGTTCCATCTACTATACCCATGCACTTTTAATTTAAGGAAGTCAGATGAAATTGATTTCAAATCAATGCATAGTAAGGATTAATGTCATTGCACTACATGTCTATGCATGTTGTAACAGGGCGTAACTTTCATTCGCTGTTCTCTTCTTTCACTCTTCTCCTTTGCACTGGGGAATTAGCAAAGGCGGTATACAGCTTATTATCTTCTTATTTCACTAAATTCAATTTCATGCTACAAATATACATATGTAATCTTATTTTCTTTCTTCAGATGTTTCACTCGCGGTTCCGAACGTACGACTGACTCTCTAACATGCAACCCAAAACATCCGTTACTCAAAGTGACACGGATATCTGAAAAGATAATAAGTTCATTAGTAATAAGCTGGTAATTAAAATAACGTGTCACTCATACAATCATATATTCAAGCATAGAAAACAGTAAGAAAAACAAGATTAAGGATGTCTAAGGGAGAAGGCAAGTACAGTGTTACGAAAGGGGAAGTAAACAAATAAACATCAAGCTAATGTAATAACTTTTAATGAATGTTTCATAACAAACAGTAGTCAGGTGGGCTCATCCAGGAAAAATGCACTCGGTGACCCCACTATATATTCTATATAAATCCGCCATCTTGGACGGAGTAAAAAAATAGGTAATTTTCGGGCCCGCTCGAGCGGAACGACATTGCTTTTCGATATTGGCTACTTTCTATGCGCGCGCGAATATAAATACATATTTCTAGCAGACGACGTAAACGGTCCACTTGTCGACAGGTAATGTGCATTGTGCTGCTGTAAGCGAGCTCTCATAGGGGTAACGTTTAAAAAGGTATAATTTTACACTTATAGTACGACGTGTCTTTGTGGTGCATGTATGGTGTACAATATGTATATGTTTCATTATTGTGAGACGTATTTACGTGGTTTCCCATTTCTTCTTTGTTGTTTATATAACCTATAAACAGCTAGAATAAGAACAAACAAAGTGTAATACATAAACAAGTTTTATTCCATATGGTCAACTTAACAGATGTTAATAAAAGTAAATGTGTCTTGAAAAAAATGACCATTTGTATGTTAGCCGTTGGAGAGTCAACATGGAATTCATAACTTGCTCAGAGTGTCATCAAGATTTTTCAAGGAGGGATGTCCTGTTAAGGCATCAAAGATGTAAACATAAAAAATCAATGGTGTGTATCCACACTGCAGTGAAGCGTATCCGCCGCCGCCACAGAGTGTGATAGTAACACCGCCGCCGCCTCATTTTTTTACTCCGTCCAAGATGGCGGATTTATATAGAATATATAGTGGGGTCACCGAGTGCATTTTTCCTGGATGAGCCCACCTGACTACTACAAACGTTTTAACAGAAATTTTCAATAAAGATACTATGTATCAAACTACAACACAAACTTGATTATTTACATATGTAAGTAATTAGTAATAAAACATATAAAATACTGTCATAATTTGCCTTGTGATAATATCCATTGCTTTTTAAAATCAATGCATCCGTATTGACATTATAATTCATCAATCAAATAGTTAAAATACAAATATTAGACATTGATGATAAAACAATGATTTTACTGAAATGAATTTGCATGGTTGTTAATAAATTTATTTCACTTTTTTAACCTATTTTGCAAGAACCCTAAATACCGGTACATATTTTACCAGTGTCAGTTTTAAGATCAATATATTTTAATTAGCTATTATACAAAGTCCACAAAGTACAATATTTCTGACTTTCTGAAATGCATTCACTTTAAAAAAAAAACTCTCCCTAATTAAACTCAAATTACATTGCTGCCTTTCCCTTGAAGACTTTCTTGTGCATTTCTTCACATCCATGGAATGGTCCGTCGTCAAGCCTACATTTAATTCTGCTTTGTGATTTAAGTCCATTTTTGAATTATAAAGGTTGCCCAATAAACTTGTAGACTTTCATTCCAGGGCATATGTACTTCACGTCAATTAATACATCTCTGCACTGGCCGATCAGGACCTTGGAACTTACAAAAGCACAGCATTTATCTGATTGGTTTTCCAATATCTGATCCTCGTACTTTTTATTTCTTCTTTCAGCATATTTAGTTTCTTTTTGGCATTTCTGAGCTTAATGTCACTTTCACCTTTTTCAGTTTGACGCGATTTTTCCTCAGTTCAGTTTGACGCGATTTTTCCTCAGTTCTTTCCTCGTGGTCTTCCCCCTGATTGTTGTTTGTTTACACTACACTACAAACAACCTTTTCTTCATTGTATTTACTCAGCCGTTCAAGGTTTCACTGCTTCCTACTCTTTGACTTCGTTCTAAGTCTTCCAGCACTATACTCTGAACTCTGGAATAAATGTCCAAACTTTCGGCGTCTGGAGCACTTGCTTTTTCGCCGGTGTCAAAGTTGGTGTTTGTCATGTCCACATCTGTGACACTAATTCTGTCTCCAATAATTCCTTCTATTAAGGTAAATCAAAGTTTGTCGTGGATATATCCATATCCATCTCACAAATTGTCCTAGTTCATCTCGATCCCGCTCGGCTTGAGAGGTAACCGGAACTTAACAACAAAGTATTCTGCGCCGAATTGTAACAGGGCGTAACTTTCATCCGCCATTACTTTACGCTATCTCTCTTTGTTTCTCTTTTTTCATTCTGCTCCGTCACACTGGGGAATTAGCAAATACTGTAGACAGCTTAATATTATCTTCTTTATTTTACTATATTCAACTTAATGCTACAAATGTACAATAATTTTCTTTCTTCTCATATTTCACACGCGGTTCCATATGTCCAACTGACTCTCTCACTTATAGACAACAACATCCGTTACTCAAAGTGACACGGATATCTGAGCAAATAATAAGGTAATTAGTAATTAGTACGGCTGGTTCTTAAATTAAAATCATGTTTGGCCGGAAGAGCTCTGACCGACGGAATCGTGCCAATTTCTCCCAAGTAAAACTATAGAAAAACTAAAGCCACAGTATCATTTTTGAATTGTTAGTACCGTACCGGGTACTTTTACTATAACAGGTTCCTAGGTGGCTGCTAAATTGTGACCGAATATTTAGTAAAATGCAAGTAATGAAGTATGCAAGTAATTTGCCGTAGAATTTGATCGCTAAAACACGTGGTTTGCCAAAAGCAGATGGCCGCCTCTTATATACATGATCAACTGTGTGTATATCATATTTTATTTTATGCTAACTGTAGAAATACGGTTTTCTGTCAGTAAGATAAAATCCACGTCTCACAGTGGAAGTGATATAGGTCAGTCGGAACTCTTATAAAGGGTATACATATATGGGTGTGTAGCAGCAGTTAGCATAAAATAAATAAAAAAAAAACGTTTGCTTTGAGATCTCATGTCGAAGTGCTACGCGCTCGTGAAAATATAAAAATTCTATCACTTTACGATGACACATATTCCATATCCACTCTTAACAAATAACTTCTACATGTTGTACACATTACTCAGGTTCCCGGAAGAGCCCCTTCCTGTGTTCCCAGCGATGGATTCTATTCTACATGGGGTTCTACTTCGGCATACTTCTCTACATGCTTCGTTCCAACCTCAGTGTAGCCATTGTGTGTATGGTGAAACCAACACCCGAAACCTACCTCAATATCTCGGATAACTTCACGCTCGAAAACAACCGAACCGCTTCAAATGAAATTGAGGCCGGGGCATGCGCACGGGTGATATCCGATAAAACTAATGGCAATTTAGTGAGTAAAGAAAAGTTTTAGCCTCCTAAAAGTTCCTTCGAGTGCATGTCTTTACCTTTGAGGAAAAAGCAAAATTAAAGATGCAATTGCTGACCCTTCGAAACGTTGCAAGTAACTAAAAGCGATCAGTTACCCTTGACCATATCGCTACACTTCCCGCCAATGTCCTGTTTGAATCTGGCCGCTTCTCAGACCCGTGATCCTGCAGAAACTATATAGGCCCTCATAACGATAACGGCGAGTTTCATGTAAAATTAAATAATAATCCCTCTATCATTTCACTTCATACATGTACATACCATTTCCTTTTATGCACGTTGAACATAATAAGTGTGAACACACGTGTTTTATATATGACATAATTTCTTTGCTGTTTTTTGGTTAGTTGAGTATTGCAAAGATTAACCTTCCAATCTATAATTGAATGCTAAATGCAAAACTGAACTATCCCAAAAAGTATGTTGATTTAGGTTAAAGTCTAAAAGGCATGTTATTGTTGCTATCTAAGAACTTCATTAACATATTACAGTTATCCGTTGCCATATAGGAACTAAGAAGTGTGTTTTTCACTATTTGCTTTATTGGTTGCTTCCCCTCAATTATCAAAGACTTTTCAAATTTTTCCACGTATCCAACAGATATAATGGACATTCATTTCACAGCGTGCTTGCTAAGAACTGACGTAATGTAATGACCTTCATAGATACAGGAAGTACATTGTATGCAACTTACAAATAGTCTCAAGGTCATGTCCCTCACTCAGGATTGCACGTGTCGCTTCAATGTGTCAAACACCTAGTGCAAGCTAATGACGTCACAGACTTTATTTATAGATTGTAAGTTAAATGTACATATCTGTCACACTAATGGTCATTTCGTTCACTATTCGGAGCACTATTGCGGAACATGAATTTACGAAATTTCACGCTGGCTACCGTCCTATTGTAACAATACTGTAAGGTCACATGATATTGAACACGCAAACATGAATAAGAAAGTTGTGATTAAATAAGCCAGTCTATGAAAGTCTTCTAAACAAGTGAACGTCCATTTTTAGTTAACATACGTCATTCCGACGTCATAAGTGCTCCATGGTGAGGGACAATTACATGTACATATTATAAGCAATTGTTTTTGTTGTTATCATCATCGAATTTTGATGATTTTCTCCATGCAAGTTAATCTTACAAGATATTGAAATATTGAAAATTTTACATGTTTTGATCGAAAACTGCCCTGCGTTCAGTTAACCATAACGCTCGCTACTGGTATGGATTCAGTTCCCAGCTTACACTCTATACACTACGATAAAACAGGGATGCAAATGTTAACGTTGTAACTGAACGCAGGGCTGGTAATGTTCTGAACGTTGTCTACGAACTTTCAGAATAATCCTTGTATACATGTTTATTTGCTTTAATTTATTAACAGAATGCCGAGTTTGAATGGGACAAGAGGACACAGTCCATGCTACTATCAGCATTCTACTACGGTTATATGTTTGTTCAAATCCCCGGAGCGTTGTTTTCCGGACGTTTTGGCGGGAAACAAGTTATTGCCATCTGCATATTTGCGTCGTCTTTACTCACGTCGTTGGGGCCAGTCTTGGCACGTGCGCACGTGATGCTGGTATTTGCTTCTAGAATCCTGCTTGGAGTATTTTTGGTGAGAGTGAGTTATTAGTTATAAGTTCCATGGTAGGAGAAGTCAATGAATTGTGAAAAATTTAACTAGTAGATAGGCACAAAAAAATTCATTCCTCACAAAAAAAAAACATGTCTAAGTGTAACTACTATTGTTTAATGAAAGATATTACTGCATGTTAAGTTCATAACAAGATACGCTTTTTAAATATACTGTAAGAATGGATCATTGGGACAAACCATTATTTGAAAGAGAAAAACAAATAATTGGTTAATTCATCTCCGTTGTCCACTACTGCTGTATTATTAAATGATAAGATATAAAAATATAAAATAAGGTAATGAGTGTTGCATTTGTAATTTCGTATTTAAATCATTAACATTTTAGAAACTGTTTCTCGGAAATGCTGTAACAAATTATTCCCATTCTTTTAACAAAAGAACCACGTGAAAATCACGATACTGCTTCATTTTGATGCTATATTTTTCTAGATTTCTCTATTTTGTTTTCTGCCAGACATAATTCCATGTGTTTATTTCCAATACAATTGAATTACTGAATTAAAATGTTAAAATTTGTTGAAGATAGATTTTGGAGATAACGTGTTTTTGATCAACTGTAATAAAAAATGAAAATGCGCAAGCATTCGGAGATATTTTGAGGCATCACTGGCTGGAATACAGGAATGTTAGAGGGTATAATAATAAGATGTTTGCGAAACGGGCGTTATCGGTGGGGTTATGGGTTCTTTTCCTAGTTGGGGTACATTTTTTTTTTTTTTTTTTTTTTTTTGTATTGGATATCATCAATTTACCTATGGGCCCTTCTCAACATTTATGCATATCAGGAAATCTTGTCTCAGAACGGGATTTAGTTTGGTTAGGTGTACACACCAGTACAGCTGATAATCAATCTGATAGTTATGAAGAACATCAACAAGTAAACTGTTGAAATAAATTTCTCATTATCATTGTCCATTCTAATGGAAGGTATGATACAGATATAACCTCTCATCACATTCCTATCGGACACTGAAAACTGATTTTAAATCACTATGTTAAAAAAACAAGGGTATTGGTTGATTGTAAAGAAATAAAAACACAACAACCATCTTCGCTGGTCTTATGTTCTTAATTAAATATTTTAATTACAATTCAAATCATCATTAGTCATTGCTTTACAGAGGAAACCTTCCAGCTGGCTTGCAGTAGGTCAGTGGTTCTACCCGGGTACCTCTGTGTACTCGGGGTCTTCCTCCACCTGTAATTAGCTGGACGTCGCTATATGATTGAAATACTGTCGCAGCGACGGTAAACCCCAATACAACAACAACAACAACATGTTTTGAGTAACATGTACTTGTATAAGTTTATCTTTGTATACTGGTTGTATGTCAGATGTTAAAATACAAACTTATCCGATTCACACACTGGTAAAAGACCAGAATTATAGTCACATAAACGATGTATAGAAAAATATGTCCAACTTGAACTTTACGAAATTACAAAAAAAGGAACATTTATTAAAGAAAAGTGTTTCCAAATGAAAATTATTTTAATAACAGTTCAACAGTGTTAAGACTTGATACAGTAGTAAGGAGTGTTTCTTTTCAGTCTTCAAAAATACTCCCAGGTCTTTCGAAAATCTTTTCAAATTTCTTTATCTCAGATATATTAAGACTGTTAATATGATCTGAATGAGTCCGACAGAAATTGACCTACATTTGTGAATCATGACATTTTTTTTACGGGCAGGTTAGAAAAACACACACCTTCTGCTTAAAATACTATTTTTATGCAAGTTTGTTTGGAGCCATTTAAAGCTGGTCAAGACTTTTTTTTGGGGGGGGGGGGGGCGTCTGGTCTCTCACTGGAGTACTGATATATAACTTGGAATGAATGGATCTGGGTTCCTTGGCTGTGTTACGGCTGGAATAACCTCAAACTTCAAGGTCCTTAGGCTCTTGCCTCTTAAAATATGCATGTCTGGTGTAAAGATGTTGTGGTGATATCCCTTGGACCCATTTTTGCCTAATTGGGCAGTCATATTTTGCAACTAGTATTTTCTGAAATGAAATAATAATTTATTTTACATTTATACTTAAGTTGATTATCAAAGACATGACAAATGTATAACATATGAATTAAAATTGCCTGAAGGGAAAAAGAATTTCATACAACTTAACTAAATATATAGTATGTTATCCACTGAAAATATATGTTATAAAAATTATTTCACGCATAATTTATTTTTAATATGTAAAGCAGTGTAAATGAAAGTTTATTTTGGGGGTTTCTATTCGAGTCGCGAGAAAAGGAGGAAAATGTATGTGATAAATTTTAGATTAATATGATTACAAAGAAATGCATGATTCAATGCCATTTTTGCTTAAAATGGCTTACACACTTACGTATGTGAAATTTCATTCTTTCTTTAAGATCTGTGGCATTTGCTGGTTAATTTGTTTCGCTTACATCAGTATTATCATGAGCTGAATCAGACATTTGGGATACTGTTAGCTAGATGCACAAAAGAAGTTGGGTCAGGTAATTTATATTTAATTACCTAGAAGGCTATCTTATTAACAATGGAATGTAGCCTTAATAGGTTTATTGTAGGTGTTGAGAAATGGCAAGGGCGTAGCTACGTTGTTTTGGATATTTCATACTTTCTGGCTGGGAGTCCCGTTGTCGCTAGGGACCCCGATGGCTACAATGTGTTTATCCAGATGTCGATCCGACTGTTTTGCATATAATAAGGTGTATTTATAGATCATTTGAACTGAACATATTAATTAAATCGGGTTTTACTAATAATAATCCACAAATCTTCAACAACGATATTCAAATAACATACTGCGCAAAAGGCTATCTTCCCTATTTGTGCATGTCGCTTTTGCATCATGTTATGCATGCATCAATGAACGTGCTATTTAAACATTACTTGTTATGCAGTCTTTCCGGGATATAGCGATGAATGATCTTCACAATCACGTGACGTCTGTGTAAGTAAGCCAGAAATATGACATTAATGTAAACATAAATTGTAACCTTGGGAAAAATATAGACTCTTACGGTCTATTTCGGGCAGTTCGTATATGAATATGTATTTGGTAAAAGTTTTAATTTAAGACGAATTTAGAAATCTGTTCTTTAAACATAAGAAATTATACAACATTCAGAATCCTCACTTTTATGCACCCGAATCGATAGATCGGAGTTTGTTTGTCTATGGACAACTTTTACCTTAGCCATAACTTCCAAACTATAAAAGGTATTGACTTGAAACTTAAAATATACATAGATTATGTACTACTTGACCTTTATCTTCTACCTGAAATGTGTTGCTTTTTGTTCAATTTTGATGGAGAAAAAATCGCATCGAGCCAGAGCTGTGCTGTATAAGGAGGGTGCGACAATACAGTGACCCTGACTCAAAATAGGATATTTTTTCATTTTAAGTTTAGATTGAGGTCTAAGATTATAAAAGAATTTCGGTAAGTTGGACGTAGTAGATAATCTAACCCCATCTTCCTCTAGTTTTATCATCCTTTTGAGGCATATCTGGATTTTTACTTTTTATTTCAATGTTACGCACGTGCGTAAGTGCGTAACGCTGGCTACACCCCTGATAATTGATATTGCCATGAGTTAAAATTTGGTCAGCTGGATGTGTGATGGCTGCTGTGTTTTACATAGTGGTTAAACGGAAACTGTCTTGATTATCTTTGATATAATGTAGATTGTCTTCACTGTAAAATTTTAATCCTTTGTTCAAAATCTTCTTCTCAAATGAAAATGTATTTTATTTACGAACTCAAAGCTTAAGCCTGTGTAAATATGTACTCCACCGATGTCTCTATCAGTGTTAGCTACTGAGTTTGTTACAATTGGACCATCTAAGCCTCGTTCTGATTACCTTACTGAATATGTATTGAGATAATGTTAAGAAGGGTCTATATTACGTACATTTGTATATAAAATGAAATGAGAAAAAATGCCTTACGTACACTTATATAATGATCGAAATTTGCTTTCACACATCGATCTAAATCTTATTAAATGTAGGCACGAGATAAACTGAGAGTAAGAGTATAGAAACGGCTTTATAACATTGGGAAAATTTAATACTCATTTATTGAACACAAGAAATGCCTGTTTCCTCAGCGCTAGTAGCGCTTTTACTACATTGCTCACCAAATGTTAGAATGACTGCGCTGAGTTAATAACAGAAGATTATTGTATTTCACTACGTATTTAAAAGAAAATAAAAAAAAATTTTATTTCGAATACTGATTTTTTTAGCTCGTCTGTGTTCAATGAAAAAAGTCGAGGTATTGTCATCACTATGGTGACGGCGTCGACGTTGGCAGCGTAGTCGTCGTGAAAACTTTAACTAAAGGTATTACTTCTAAACTATCACGAGGGCTTTATATTTATATCAAGGGCCATATCTCTTAAGTCCATTTTGACCAAATTCATCCCCTTTAAAAACAGTGACACACTTTAATTATGGCTAAACTATTCAACTGTCTGTCAATAATCTTCACATACCTATATCCCCATATATCCCTACTTGATATTATAAAAAAAACAAAAAAAAAACAACATAAATACTTATTTATTTTAACTATGTATAAAGATAAAATGAAAAATGTACTTTGTTCATAATTAAATAGGCTAACTATCACAAGGGCTATATTCTCATCAAGGGCCATAACTCTTATTCAGATGGTCCGTCAAACGTAACTTAACACTGAAAATAATTACTTGCACACTTAACTACTTCTCCGGCGACTTGATGCATTAGCATCAAAGGTTCTTTATATATTTGTAATAAAATAAATTTTGACTCATTTGTTCACATAAGTTCTTGATGATCTATTTTATTGAAACCTAAATTAATCATTTTTCCTAAGTTTTTGAAATTGGATGTTGATCCCATGCGCTCGAGATAAAACTACAAGTCAATTTTTAATTACTTATTTCCAATTGCACCTCTTGACCCAATTCCTGCATTATTACATTCAATGTCACAAAAACAATGCATGAAAAACATCCAATTACGGTATATCGCCTGGGAAATACCATATACAAAACTATTAATATCAATTCATTGCAGTAAGAGGGAAACGGAGAAAACCAAATGAATTTCAGCAACGAACTCTCAACAAAAATGAAATGGATGAAGTTGAGGCGACTGAAATTGAAATATATGAATTTTATGTATCATCACTGCACCTTTATTGACCCCAGGGAATAGCCATGCCCTCGTGGTTTTCGTTGGCTGGACGCTGGGCCCTGCCCTACAGAGAGAAGCAGATTTGTAGCCGTCGTCATGTTTGGTAAGTATAGACAATATTAGGTTTTCGTCTATCGGAAGAGAAAACATTTCAATCTTATACAAAAAAAGAGATCTTACTTATGTTTGTTAACTTCCACATTTTAATGCTATGAAACCACCATTAAAATGCACCATTTCTGTTTGTAACGCTGCATTACAATACTAAACATTTATTACATTTAAAACGTATATTCAGCCAAGATAGTTCAGCGTTTTTTGTTGTTGTTTTTTTGTTGTTGTTGTTGTTGTTGTTGTTTTTGTTGTTGCTATGTTTGTTTTGTTTTTTTGTTGTTGTTGTTTTGTTTTATTTTCCTCTACATCTGACACGTGATATTTCACCACGTAATTATTCTTCTCATGTGCTACAGGCCAGACGGTAGGAACTGTGATTGGATACACTACTTCCGGTTATCTCTGCACTTTAAGGATCGACAATGGCTGGCCCACCATTTCTATCTTCATGGTTTGTATACAATCATGTATATTAATCAAAATGGAACGTTTTATATGTAATGGAGCCAATATTTTCCTTTGCTGTTTACGTTCGAAACTGTTCCCATTAAATCCGATCTTAAAAAATGAAAAGGCGTATAAGCAAATTTGCATTGTAGCTATGCATATGCAGACGATTTGTTTCTTTTCGATAACTGTAGACATCATTCTAAGCATACCAAATTATTAATACCATTTATTAAAAGTATCAAAAGTACCTACAAGCTAGGATAGGTATGTTTAATTACAAATTGTAAAATCATTAATTTTGTTTATTTAATTGTGTGCTTAGGAAAATTTCATGGGTACATTTATTCGTTGATTTATCTCAAAAACATAATATCAGTTTGGGTTGGGTATAATATTCATGTGTAATCCTCCACGAAATCAACAAATATTTGATGTCCCATGAATAATAATGAGATCATTGTAGTTGATGATTCCGCCTGTGTGAAGAGGGGCAAACGACAACGCGAAAACTTAACATAAATGGGATTAAATGTTAAAACTGCTTATACTTTAAACAGATTGTCTGAGAAGTTTTAGACAATGTTTAATAGTTACCATGCTCATTTTAGAAATTTAGCTTAGGGTAAAACATATCAATTTTGATAAAAACATTAAAGCATTCAACAATTCTTAATACTTAAAAAACATATCACAATAATATTTTTCAGAATGTTTTATAATAATATTTTGTAACTTATAATGTGTTTTCTAACTTACAGGTGAAAATACTGTTAAACAGGCATGGAAAAAAAACTACGATAATATATTATAAATATATACAAAAACAACACAAAAGCTTTGAATTTTTATATATATTTTTCTTAATAAAACCTATTTCAACGGACAGATTTTTTTATATTTTCATATATAATCCTCTAATATGAAAGCTTTCTGAAAATGTAAAAAATACATACCTAAACTCTTTTAACCCTTTCCCTCATAGAGGACACCATGACAAGACCTATGCGAACAGCATAAAACTCGCAGGCTGATCAGGTTTTATACTGTTCGCTGCTCCTCAATGGTCTGGAAATGAGGATTTTATAATTTAATTTGGTAAAGTTTAACTGTGGTTTTCTGCAGATCAGGCTTTATGTGGTACCTATTGAGTGCGTCAAAATGAGTCTCTATGAGGGAAAGGGTTAACTAATCTGTTGTAAGATAAAGTTGCAGCGTGTAGTTATGTAGTAGTTACAAAGTTACAATATCTTATGTGCGTATCAGTCTCGTAAATATATGACAATTTTATTTTCAACCAAAAAAACAACAAATAAATTAAAATATTCTTAAATGACCAATGATCATTATATTTAATATAAACACATTTTCTCATAAGTATGGTTGACTACCAGTTTTCGGGGTATAACAAGTTTTCGGGGTATTTTACTTTTACATCGTTTGCGCGTGAGAACGTGATATGACGAGTTGTTTTCGCTGTCTCATATGATCAAAATAAATGTCAGCCATGCTCTAATATTCAAATTCAGACATCATGTGACTTCTTGTGTGAATTCGGGACAATGTTTTAGATGCAGGTCCAATTCATTAAAATCTTGAACTCGTATTTGAATAGCCATTTTGTAGATCAAACTTGTCTGAATTATTCAAATTTACATATTTTCAAATAAAAAACCATTTATAATTTTTATTTAAGTTAATACACCTTACATGTTTAGTATTTTGCGCAGAAAGCAAACTAAACGTTATCAATTACCCGGATAATAAGTCACATGATGGCTTTATTTGAATAAAAAAATGGCGGATATTTGCTATGAATTTTAAGAGGTTGGAAAATAGCTTGTGCGAGAGGCTTTTTAAGGTGTGTAAAGTATATGTTTTGTGATGAATATGAGTAAAAATGTTTCGTTTATCCAAATGTGTCATCAATGTTAACTGTCATTAAGTTTAAAATGAAAAAATGATCGTCGAATGGGGTGGGTGTAAAGTCAGCAGTTTTCCCGGATAAAGTTGCAACTTTTTTTCCGACCGTGGATGCCAATCAGAAAAAAAAATCAGATCAGCATCTCAGACAAAATAAAGGCTCTATAAATATCAAATAATATCAGCATTAACTCCCTGAAATGGAATTTTGATGCATATTCAACTAACAGAGTATGTTGAGCTTAATTTGAAAATACACCGAAAACTTGTTAGTAACTTTTTATGTCATCACCGTTGACCTACATTGAAATGAACGCTGCTCTGTTTTGATCGAGATGAATTTAAGATCACAAATGTGTACAGGAAGTGACAAAATTTATTGTTACACCCCTTTATTCTAATTAAATGAAAACTTTAATGATATTTGATATGCAAATATGGATCGATCTCGTTAGTACCCCAAAAACTTGTTAGACCATCATACATTCTATTCTTAGTGCTAAAAGCAACTGAATTTTTATTTCAATACAGAAAGAAAACTGGATCAGCATGAAAATAATTTCATTGTGACATTTGACTCAGATTGTACATGTACAATCAATTCATTTTCATTTTGGGGCGAGGAATTTTTATGACCTTCCCAGGCGCAAAGTACTGGTTCAACTCAGGAACCGCCGAGAGGGATTAATATAAGTTGTTGGAACTTGTTTCCAAATCGACGTTAAAATAAATAAGGTTAAACTATTTAAACATCGTATTTAACAGGAATAACGGGTTTCGTGTTTGTGGTCGCTTGGCTGTATTTTGTCTACAATAGCCCGGGTGAACACCCAAGAATCACGGAGTCAGAACAGATCTTGTTGACCTCACAGCTGAAGACGTCTAGTAATTCTGTCAGCCAGGTAAATATTCACGCAAAGAGTAGACTTGACTTGACTATTTGAGTTTACCGTCGCCTCGACAGTATTTCAGTCATATAGCGACGTCCAGCTAATTACAGGTGGAGGAAGATCCCGAATGCACAGAGGCATCCGGGTAGAACCACCGACCTACCGCAAGCCAGCTGGAAAGCTTCCTCACATGAAAATCCGAAAGACCCTGCCGGGATTCGAACCCACGCGGTGAGGGGCTGAGTGAGTGTTAAAGTCAGCGACTTTACCCTCTCGGCCACGGCCATATCGTTTTTAATATGTCCCAGTCCCCAAATACTTGTACGTTTTTCAGAAATTCAAAATTCCTTGGCAGAAGATAGTGACGTCATATCCGCTCTGGGTGGTTTACTTCACACACGTGGCGGACAACTGGTTGGGTTATATCCTGTTGACGTGCTTACCGCTCTTCCTGAGTGAGGTCCTCAACTTTGATATTGCCAGCGTAAGATTTCTCTTAAAACATAATTCAGATTTATCTGTTATGATTTAAATTATGTCATAATTGGTAATAAAAGGATAATGATAATTTTTAAGCTAAGATACATTGAATTTCGCCTCTTGCATTGTTAACTTGTTTGCTTTCTATATACGAATAATTTGATTTTCAAAAAAAAATTAATGTTCATTATCACGGCCAATGCATATTTCTTTAAGTATGATAACAGATAACATGTATTTTCTGCAATGCATATTTCTCAACATTTTATCGAATTTAAAACTACTGCGTAATTACCATCACTATATCATTGCTCCCGTTTCAAATTGATATTGAATTTATATTTCAACTCTGAGAAGGATGTATGTAGCTTAAGACTGACCTATTTTACTTGTAATATTGCCGAAGGAATTTATAACTGTTTCTACATGGATAAGTACAAGTCGATACTAACAAGTCTATAAAATTCATGTTACGCCATTACATCATTTGACTACTTTTAATGCGGGGGGGGGGTCTCTAAAGACAAGTTTTCCTGTAGACGCATATCACCATGCCTACAGAATGTGTATTTACCTGTCGTTCCTTTTCAGAACGGGCTGTTCTCCTCCCTGCCATACGTATCCCTGGGGGTGGGGCTGGCCCTGGCGGGGCTGCTGGCGGACTTCATCATCACCAGGGCGTGGCTGTCCACCACCAAAACCAGAAAGCTCTTCCAGTGTTCAGGTGGGTCGTGACGTATACCTCTCTAAAACAAGGCAGTCTAAAACAGATTGTGCTTCGTACCTCTCCAGAACGGGCTGTTCTCCTCCCTGCCCTACGTGTCCCTGGGGGCGGGGCTGGCCCTGGGGGGGGGGGGGCTGCTGGCGGACTTCATCATCACAAGGGCGTGGCTGTCCACCACCAACATAAGAAAGCTGTTCTAGTCCACAAGTGGGTCGTGACTTATATGTCGCTGAAAAGTATGATATTATCTACAGCTAAAACATGAAAAAAATGGTAAAAAAGCAAAACTTTAACAAGGCCAAAAAAGAATGTGTGGTTCAGGTAACATTGATCAAAAAATAGGGTAGGTAGGTAGGCTGTAATTTATTTTCCAGATGCAAGTGACAACAAAGAAAAACAGAAAACCAATGACCACAATATCTTACTATTGAGCACTATTATTTTACAGCCTCCACACAGCACTTAACAC